>VWYP01031134.1:38709-71209 GCA_013400435.1 Pycnonotus jocosus
CCCGGCGGCTCGGCCCCCGCGGCGGCCTGCGGGCTCTCTGCGGCCGGGCGTGGGGCGGCGGGGGCCAGCTCCGCCCCGTGCTCCAGTTCAGGCCCCACACGGTACAAAATCAGCACACGAACACAGTCGTCGACGGCAAGCGACAGCTCGCTGAAGCTGCCGCTGGGAGCAGGGTACTGCTCCACCCTGGGTGACCTGAGGAGTTGGCACAAAATAAAGAACGCTTCCCCCGGCACCCCCAACACACGTCCAGAGTGAAAGCTCTTGGGGCACTTCATGAGCCTCTTATTCACCAAGTAGGTGTAATGATGTGAGTAAAGCCTTACTGCTCAGGCCAAACCTCTGTGACTGAGGCCAAGTGTGAAATCCATCCTGCAATACCATTGCCCCTGTTTCTTATGGAGAAGGGAGTTTATGCATCCGTAATTCTCTGCTTGCTGGTGCATTCCAGTTGAAACTGAAAAGGGATCATGTTTTTACCTATGGCCATTCAGGTGCTTCCTTTGCTGAGCTGTGGACAGAATTCTCAGACTTTTGCAAGTGACCATGGGCTAGGATGGAAAGGTATCCATGACAGGATGCGCTCCATGCACCAATCTTCGTTGCTGAAATTTACTTACCACCAACTACAACAGAGTTTTAAGGAACATTGCAAGGTTTTTCACTTTCTTTTCAGATTTGGGGGAAGGATTGCTATTGCTGAATTGGACATGAAAGCACACTGGGAAAAGAGTAGTTCTAAAATCACCAGAAATAATACATAAAATTGTAGGGGGTTAGATACTGTATCTGCTTTAGTGAGAGACAGAAATTAGCAAAACAGAAAATCATTCACATGCTTCCTGAATGAACCTTGGTAGCCTTAACCAAAGTGTGGCGGAAGAAACTGACGCTGTGTGTAACTTAGAGTAAGTGGATGAAGAGCCAACATTAACTTAGGCTTGCAAACTGTTCAGTGAAATCCTTTCCTTTTCAGGAAAGTGTGAGAGAATTGCCCTGTTACAGAAAAGAAGTGATAATAAAGTATTGTGGTTGGTTCAGGGAGTGCATTGAATTGCATTTTGGGAACCTAGCTAACCTTGCACAGCACTTCTGCAACTTGGAAAAGCACGTACCGTAACAACATGTGTCCAAGGAGCTTAGACTTGGCTTTATCACTTCAGTGCTAATGAAATTAGTAGAGAGTGTTTTGTGTGCATTTGTGTGTGCAAGCATACACATGCATGCACGTGTTCTCTTTTTCTGCTCTCCTTATGACGTCTTGAAAGGAGGTTAGAATTTGGGTTGGTTTTCCAGGTGAGTCGCTATTTTTAGGAACCTACTTCTAAGACAGATCCGTACGCACATGAGTGTTTATAATCAAATTAGTCCAAAGACTGGGCTTTTCTGATATGTTTTATTTCCTAGTTAACTCACTTGTTGCTGCAAAAGATCCATTGAGTCCTCTGTTTCAGAACTTGATGACTCCTGACCAACTGTGTGCAGCTAACAGTATAGGGTTATTTAGGAAAAGAATTACTTTTTTTTTTTTTTTTTTTCCTAAAGGAGCTGGCTCAATTGTGATGAACAGTGAAAAGCAAAGGTTAGCTGTAATAGTTGCTTCCACAATTAAGTGGCTATATTCTTATCTTGTTATTCACGTTATGACAGGAGAATGGCTTCTGAATTTTGCTTGTAGATCTCTCCTGAATTTTGTTTACCCATACTAGAAGGCTAAAATCTATATGAACGATGAATTGATAGCTTTTATAAAAATGCCTGTCTTAAGTATATTTTGAGGAGGTCTGCACATCTTGTTTCTGGGAATGTGATACTTCTTTGTTGTCTTTTTGTTTATTTCTCATAGCAGGTCAGATGCAGAAGATAAACAATACATTCCAAGGCCACTGCTTTCCTTAGCAGTAGGGAAGGTGTATTGAAAAAATAGATGTATTCAATAGATACATTGAAATAGATACTTAAGATGTGGAAAACAGGCATTCTCTATAACCCTTATCGTAAAAGAGGCCAGCTGCAAGCTGCAGAGATCTGTAAACTTTGTATGCCATTTTAAAGGGGAGGCTTTTTCAGTGGTGTATTTGATAACTGTGGAGTAAGTTTTTCTTATAATCTAGACTTTTTTTTTTCTCTTCTAGGACAAGAAGGGTCTCACTGGTCTTTCTGGCTGGGCTTTTTTTTTTTTTTTTTCTTTATGAAAGCCAGAATCACCTAAAGCCCCCCCCCCAACCACTTGAACTTTCTAATTCAGTCTTTAAAAAAAAAATTCCAGAATCTGTCATGGTACCTGCAGTGTGATGAAAGTGTCCATAGCCAGTTTCTCATTATTATATGGTAACAGTTGCTGATTCAAACTGGAAAGTACTAACATCCATAATAGCTGCTTTCACCTTGCACTTTCAATCTTTCCCCGGGAAGGATTGGTATTCCACTGGTAATGCAATACATAAATTGACGGCTTTCAGGTATTTCTGGTTCCTACTGCCTCATAGATCTTGAGAGTCTTTGGATTTCTGCATTAATCTACTCAGTTTTTTTCTAATACTGTCTTACCTCTTGGTTCCTCCCTCAGGTGTTGTATTTCCTGAAGGCTCACATTTTATGCTCCTAATTTGTATAAGATCTCTTTCATGCTTTGTAAAAGGGCCTACTCTTTTTCTGCAGTTTCTCCCTAAGAATAAGTTGTAATTTCTGTAAACAATTGCCACAATTTAATGCACAGGTGTGCTAGGTGGTAGCTGCCAACCTGACCTGTGAATCTGAATAATTTTTTAATAGGGTAGTTTGGGCTTTACTATTATTCAACTACTTCAGGAGGTGAGATTATTACTTCAAACTGGTATTGTCATGTGACTTATTAATGTCAAAAAGTCAAAATTAAACTGCTTCTCATACTGTTTATAAGTATTTTAATACAAGCATTGGGAATTCTTGTATTTTACAACCCTGTAACTTTGCATACAACATGGATTTAGTCTACGTTGCTTAAAATCCAGTTATTTTGCAAAAACTTGGGTATCCAATTGCTGTTCTTTTTCTGTTAATGCTGTGCTTTGTATTTCATGCCTAGCAATTACCAATGTATTATTCATTTCTTTATTCTTAAGGTATTTGTTACATCCTTAGCAGTTGTCTCCTAACATGTTCCCATTTAACAGCAGGGTATTTGGATGACCTGAGGATTATCAAAATGTGATTTTGAGCACTAAGCACAATAAATCTCTGCCAATATTGGATCACTGATCCGTAGTTCCTTTGATCTTTTTCACACATAAGCCACTGATAATTCTGTATGTTCAGTGTTGTGCTTTTTTTTTTTTTTTCAGTAAACCAGCTTTTCTCCTTAGTTTCTCACCTGAATTTCTCTATTTGCTGATAATTTGTGGTTTTCTTTGTTACTTCTGTACATTACGTTTTTCAGCTTTCCCTTCAGCTGTGGACTCATGTTCTTCTGAGATACTCTTCTTCTCTATGAGAGCTAATGTCTAAATTGGATGAGCCATTGCAGACTGGTTTTAGGCCATTGCAGGAAATGTTCTGAGAAAGTTAAAATCTTTCTTGTCAGTGCATGTTTCTCTCTTAATTGGCAGGTAGAGCTGCCTACAAGTAGAATCTTCTAGATACAAATCACCTTAGCACTACCTATTTATAGTGACAAGATGCAAGTTAGACCTTTAAAATTCTATCTTTTTTCAAAGACTATTTTAACTTCTTCTGAAAAGTTCAACTCCTGAAAGTTAAATTCATATCCAAACTGATATTCTAGTGCTTCAGTTTAACTGTTTACTGGTTTTGTTGTTTCAGTTTTTCTGTATGTCAGAATAAATAGTCTCTCAGAAACTCTTTCTAAGTCTTCTTATCAGTGGAACATAATTGACTTGTGAGTAGACCCTTCTCAAATATATACCTTGTACATATTTTCCTGTTCTTTGTATCGAATTCTGATTGAATATTACAGTTGTCTAGACTGAATCTTTGTCTTGGTTTAAGACAGTTTAAAGGGGAACACTCTTAAATGAGTTCTCCTCCTTTGTTTTCACCAATGCCTTTCCACCAATAAGGAGAAACAAAATATGAGTAGATATAGGTGAAAAAACCCCAGTTTGCTAACAAGTGAAAATGTAAAAGTCAAACATTGCAGTAAATAACCACTAGATAACAAATTGCTAAATCTCACGAACTCCTTCAGAACAAAGAGAGACCCAAAATGGGGGAAGTATCCTTTCCAGGATGGCCAAGAGAGACCGCTGTAGGGAGAGAAAGGAAAATGGTGTCAGACCCTGCCCCCAAGGTAGCATTTTTGCAGGCAATCGCACAGTCTGGGAGGCAAAGGGGAGGGAAGGGGGCAAACCCTTGGGAAAGCAAGAGCTTATGGAGTGGTTCTAGTGGCAGGTGAGAAGTGCTGGCACATGTGGGGTCAGCACTGCTGCCCACCAGACTGATGATGTTGGTGCTGATATCTCCAAACTATGGGTGTGTTGGGGGAAGAAACCAGTCTGTCAGCCCTGACACGAGGTGACTGGGCCCTAGCAACTGACTGGCTTTGCAAAGTTCACAACAGTTTTTGATTGTGAAAGGAAGTTTTTCCAAGTGGCTGCTATTGCAAGCCCAGAAGAAAAACTGCAAACAACCACCCAAAGTAACCCCTGCAAAGCAGAGCCTCAACTTTCAGCAAATGCTGCCAGCAGAGAATTCATTCCTCACTTCCCAGCTCCAACTTAAAAAGGGACTGTGGTGATGCCCCCTTTGCCCTGTGGTTCCAGTTCTGGATGCCTTGGATCTTCAGAGAGGCCATAGCAATCTTTGGGCATGGATAGATACGAAATACAGTAATATTTTGGGTTACCCATGACAGTCTTCCTCTTGTCTCTGTTACATCTTTTCTAAGGATATAAGCTTTGGTGACCCAATTCATTATGATACTGTCTTGGGGTTTTTTTTAAATGTGAGTTTTTTTCTGGCTTGGTTCTGTTCTGAGTGTTTGAGTTTCTTATACCAGGTTATGCTTGAATTGGAGATTTCAGAAACTTTCTTATGGTTCAAATTGTCTCAGTAGCCTTGAGCATCTTTAAGTGATTCCAAAACTCATGCTTTTCAAGTTCTTGCACTGAACTGTTGTGAAATGTGTTTCAGTCTGTTGAGGAGTGTTATATTTTTCCACGCCACAATTTGTGTAGTTTGTATTATTTCTCTTCCTTTTTTCAAGTTGTTAAACAAACTTGATGCCTCTAGCCCAACTTTGCTTTAAAAGGAGCATTAGTTTCTGAGACTATTTAAGTGCAAACTGTGTTACAGAGATTTTCAAAGTACTAGGGTTTCGAAGTATCAGCTGCTTTTATTGGCTCACTTTTATCAGCTGCTGTGTGCAGTTCATCACTTTTGTGCCTCTGTTCAAAAAAGCACCATCTTGTTTGTGTCCCTTGTGTGAAAACTTACTTTCATGTGATCAAGAGGGGCTGTTTTTCCCAGCAGAAAGGTAAGGGAACCTGCCATAAGTGGAAGAGAAGTACTTTCTAAAATTTTTCTTCCTTTTTTTTCCCCCGTAAGCAAGACGAAAATGTGATGCACAGTTTCATATTGATATACTTGAGTATAGCTATTGGGTTTTAATGTGTGTAACTTCATATTTGATTATTGGAATGCACACACTTTGTTCCTACATCATATCAAAGGATGCACATTCCTCTACATTGATGACCTCTGCTCTTCATTACTTAGTATCACTTCAGTTTTCCACACATTTCCACACAGTAATTGTGTTGCTCTTTCTCCAAATTATTGATAGCTTTATTAAATGACACCAGGCCTGGAAAGCATCTCAGCAAGATTTTCATTAAAAAAAAAAAAAGTATCTGCACAGTAATGTGTTAAAATTGGAAAAGTTGGAAAAAATAATCCATTGTTATTTGCTCAGTTTTATCACTTTCTCTGTGATGATCCGTATTGAAACAAAAGCCCTAAGGTAGTTTAAATGTATGGTATGAGTGGTATTTCTTTAATCAGCAGCTTAAGAGTGAGGGAACATTTTTTCTTCCTCTTTTCCAGTGTCATTGTTGCCTCTGGTTTTGTTTTTCAGAGTTGGGGTAGATATGCCTCTCATTGCCCTCTTGAAACCAGTTTTGTTTACAAGGCAATATATTGCTTCTTTATGAATAATTTTATTCTGCTTTTGTGCAATTACTTAGATTGTCAAGCAGTACTGATGAGCTCATGATAGTTGTGGTGAGAAGCAGGAGGGTGGAACTGCTCTTCTCTTTCATCCTCCCTTTTTCTTTTTTCTTTCCAATTCTCTGTTCTGGTGTCTGGAGCCTGCAGGTTGAGTCGAGGTGGAGGGCGAATTCTTCGTGCTTTGCCCTAGTACTCTTTGGAGCTGTTGTTACACGGGAGTGCAGACTGGCAGTGAGGCTCATGAGCAGAGGGCAGGTAGCTGCCTCCATGGCTCGCAGAGTTCGAGGCTCTGAACTTGGGCACAGGCTTATTAGACAGGTTGTATTTATGAGCAGGCAGCCTGCTGCTGTGTGACACTTCAGTTGCACTCTCTTCTGCCTAGAAAGGTTCTTGTCATAGCAAACCCAACATTATTCTTGTAACTCCTGCTCTCCCTGCTCTTCTGAATAGTTGATTAATTATTTTGAAAAACAACTAGGCTATTTTTCATTACTCTGAAAACACTAGCAAATCTTATTTAGAAAGTTACCTTTGTGTCTACAAGTGCTAGAAAATGATTCTGAAAAAAAACCGTTTAAAAGCACGTTTTAAACTTCCTTTTTCTGTATTCTCAGTACTTAACAATGACATAAATTCATACTCTTGACTATATAAACAATCTCATCATGTGGCAAATGCTTTGTACCACTGTACTGTATTTAAATGTTCAGGAGGATTTAATGAGAGTATCAATGAAACAGTAGAATTTTTAAAGTTTTATACTTTCTTCTTTTATATTAGACTTCAGAGTAAACAAAGTTTGACACAGAGCTTGTTTTTGTCTACTCTGTGTAGCAAAAACCTAATAATAGTTTAAAATTTGTTATGTACTTGAAGCTGCAGTAAACCTCACAGGTAAACAGATTGATAATAAGAGACAAGAAAGAGATCTTGAGTTATTAATTGAAAAGAGAATTAGCAATGTACAAGTTTCAAGAAGTGAACCACAATAAAATGTATCATATTTTAAATAATCCTAAAATGAAATAAAAACTAACTGTGCAAAGTAGTTATGTGAACAGCTGATAATATTCCCTTCAGAAAGATGTTCTTGTTATTTGAACCCTTGGTAGAAAATCTACTATATCACAGCTTTGATAGGCTGAACCAGTGGGCAGTTTCTCTTTTCATTTAAATATCAGTGAACAAGCAATAAAGAACTTGTAACTGGTTGGATTTGGTATGACTTGCTAACAAACTGTTAGTTTGGCTAGTGCCATGACCCAAAATAGGAAGGATACCAATCCTCTCCTGTAATATAAAGTATTGTATGAAAGAAATCAACATTATCAGTGTGTAACTCAGAAAAGCTTTATCTCCTTTATTATTCATTAAATTAAACAGAAGATACTGACTTAAAAGTTAGATATTGATAGCAGTGGCAGGTTTCAGAGCGGAATGGAAAATACAGTTTTGCTCACATTTGTGGCTTTCCCAACAGACAGGATTTAGGCAGAAAACTTCCACTGGCACATGTAAATACTAGATTTTCAGAACATGTACTTTATTTTGTTTGGAGAGATAGAAGGGGATTTTTTTCAGTTGTTTGCGTGTTACCTATTAACAGAAAAATAGGTGTAATGTATAAGTGTGTGTCAGCATGAAAGTTGATTTTGGAGGGAGTCTATCATAATTTTGTGTCCCATTTTTTATAGGTGTAACCATCTTCTTTGTTACATGCACTCCCACATATAATGTCCATCTTAGCAAAATACAAACCTATTTTAAACATTAGTCTTGAAATTTTGTTTGAAATACACAAGGAAAATTTAAGTTTTATTTTCTGAATTCTTTAGAACTGATGAATCTTTCTGCTCTCTTAATGTTTTCCCCTTCTAGTTTGTGAAGTGCTACCATATGGGAGTACAATTCTTTTCGTAAAACCCCCCAAATTTACACAGAACAGGACTTACTACACTTGTGAAATTCATTTTAGCTGAGTAAAGGGAAACCTTTTTTGGCCTTGAGGAATTTATACAAACCACTTAGAAGCCAATCCTATGTCCTTTGAAGATTTGATGGTGAAATACAATGATTGGAGGGGGCCTTTTAAAGCAGATGTGGAAATTAGTTCCCTATAATTTGAAAATGCATTCTGAGTCTGTTGGAGCTGTGTGTTAAGTGCTCTTGTTTAATTCAAAAGAAAAGAAATAAAAAGAGAACAAGAGAGAAAAAAGAAGCAGAAAAAATACAGAGGAAAGAGAAAACAACAGGGCGAAAAGAGAAAAATATGGACAAGAGGGAAAAGAGCTAAAATGAAAGAGAAAAAGAAATAAAATTGAGAAAAAAAGAGAAAAAAGAAAACAGAAAAAGAGCAGAAGATAAAAGGGAAAGGAAGAGAAAACCAGAAAATCCTTTCACATGTCAAAGCTGGGAGAGTTGTCTTGATCACCATATACAGTAGTGTGTTGCTTTGTGAGGTTTAATTTGGTTGTACTTTCTGACACTTCTTAAATTCCATGGATGTGATAATCACCAGTAGGATAGGAATATGAGTCTTGTGGCATAGTCTTTTTCTAAGTATTTCATTCTAAAGCAAGCTTGGTGTCATCAGACAGACCAACAGATGTCTGTAGGTTTAAGGGCAAGATTATGGTGGTTGTTAAGGAAGGATGAAGTGGAAGTTTTAACACTGACCATATGTGCTTTTTAATTGACTTGTGGATTTTAGGATACGATTATATTCACGTTGCTTGTTTTTAAGGAATTTTGTGATAGAAATGGTAATTTTTGATTGTATTTTAGAAACAGCCCATAATGTATCATTCTTCTGACCCTGCAAACAAGTCTAGGCTCGAGTTTTATGAGCGTAGGGGATTTGCTACATCAGAATGGAAAATATTTTATTCATGCATTGTTTTTTGGACAATCATATTCTGGGCTATATTACAATGGCACAATAAATTGCTGAATACACTGTCTGCTGAATATGACCTCACCATGAAAAATTTGATGCATTAGAGTAGGAAAGGTTGGAATATATCAACCTTAGCTGACAAGGGACTTTGAATTTTGACCTAACACAGATGACCTTTGTGTGCAATAAAAGTGAGTTTAATCTCCAGGTCAAGGTTGAGGTGAACGGTAGGGCAATGTGGATTGGTTTGTACTGGCTGTGTCTGGATCACACCTAGCAAGCAGTGAAATCCAAGGTCTTTGCTCTTCAGAGTAACCAAATGCTTGTTTACCTTAACTCATATCTGTTATACCACCTTAAAAACTTGTGGTACTGTAGACAGCTGACTCGTCAGCAGCTGTGGACTATTTCATTTGAAGCTCAGTGTTTCAGAATAAGAGGTGTGATGTATGTATATTCTGCTCCTGTAGATCACTGAATAGGTAAATAAAATTTCTCCTCTAGTGCATAGAAGACTGTTCATGATACTGCCTTGCTATGCAAAGGGTGAAATCTAGAAGCCTTGTTTCTTTGACAGCTAGCCTGTCTTTTGAACACCGAAAGTTTATTCCTAAGTGTCTTATGCTTTTAAGATGAATGTAATTAAGAGAGTTCTGATACATTTCACTAGGCAAATACAAAGGAAACAGGTCCTTTTGAGCACTCCATTGCTGTAAAAAGTGTTTGATCAAAAAAGCTGTTACAAAATGCTTTGGGGGCTGTCTAGGTTACATGATAAAGACATATAGATGAATTTAAATAAAGTATTGTTGCATTTATAGTAGTGACAAACAAAATCTTTTTATCTAGCTCATGTTCTAGGAGCGCTATTTCACTGACGTGCCAAGGGTACATTTGCTGAATACTTTACAGATACAAGAGTGGTAGCAGTGGTGCTGTTGGAAGGAGAGAGTTCTCTTTAAATCAGCCAGGGGAAAAAAAAAAAAGTTTGAGACTAATGGAAAGAACCTCTACTCCTTTAATAGAGCCTGCAAAATATATTCTCCAGGACTGATCAGCTCTGAAGGCTCTAGAGGTTTGATGATTGGAATGGCAGGAAATCACGCTTTCAGGACATAACGAATTGACTAGGCCATCCATCATTTGTTAGCATGCGCTGAAACACTGGGTTTGTGTGCAGAGGTCTGTGATTTAGTAAATACTTGGGAGATGAATAGAGCTTACACACAAGGGAAGATATTGCTGTCCTTCAGCAGCCTTAGACACAGATTCCTGCTGAGAAGGCCGTCTGACAGCAGCTCATCAGTAACTGGCCTGTCACAGTCAGTGATGCCCACCAGCCATCCCCAGTATATTAAATGCATTTTTAATATCTGCTTCAGTAGATTTAATGAAGAAAATTTAGTTTCCATACTCTGATCACTGCTTTCTCAAGTGTTTTAAAGCATTGAGCAAAGCACTTCCAAGAAAGGAGCTGTGCTGATAACAAGAGGAGTTCATTGAAAATCAGAATGAAATGGAGGTGTTATTATCCAAATACATTCCTTAAAGCAAAACAAAAATGTTTGGAAAAATCAGTGGTGATCTTAGAAACAATTGACCCTCCTGCAGAGGGACCTTATGCAGCAAGCTGTACAGCAGCAGAGATGCAGGGCTGGGAAAGGTGTTTGCACAGTGGTTCTGTTTAGTGTGGCAGAGCTTGCCAAAAGGCAAAATTGCATTTCTTACGCTCTCATGTGTTAGTACCAGAATCAGATCATCATTCTGTCTGGCTTTCAGGGTCCAGAGAGGAGGGTGGCTGTGAATGGAAGGAGTGGAATAGATCAAGTTTTCAATTGCTAGCATAGATTTTGGTTTGGCTTTGGCATTTTTGCAAGTGATACTTTTGGTGAATGAAAATAATTGTAGTGTTAACATGGTATTATATAAACTGATATAAGAAACAAATAATAAGACACAATGGAAAATAAAACTGCTGTTTTTATAACTTGGCAGACTCACTGAGAGTTATTCAATATTGACATGCTGTGTGTAAGGATTGTACAGAATTATTTTTTCACTTCGTGGCACATGATAGGATCTTTTGCTGTCCATACATAAACTTTATAGTTACTTGATTTTCCTTCCAACTTTCAGGGAAAACTTCTGTTTATGTAAAAGCAAATAAGTTGATTTTTGTTTTCTAATGCTTATGATATTTACTTCAAAGACAGCAAGAGAAACAACTTGATTTCGTTGCAAACATCTATTTGAAACATTGACTTCTTGAGATTTTCTCTCACAGGAATCCATTCTGTGTTCACAAAAGAGAAAGCAAGTCCTGAATGAGACCTATAAATTTGATTCTTGAATGTGTCAAAGCATTAATGTATTAAATGCATATTATTATAAAAATTTAAGAAGTGTCCTAAATGCTTACATTTTTATAGCGCACAACATATTAAATAATACATTTTCTTGTTAGCATCTGTTTGCTGTCATTGTTGGCAGGACCTATGATTTATTACTTAAATTAATGACTACAACCACTTTGGTGCTGATATATGCCCCTTATGGCTTATGGCATCACTTTAAAAAACAGCATACATGCTTCTATGAGAGTAAATTTTTAGCTGTTCATTCAAGTTCCTGGTGAAAGTAACATCTCTGTTTGCAATGTCAAAGTTTCAGAAGCTTTAATTACACTCTAAACGGAGAGAAATAATGCTAAGGAATAATTTCTGTAAGAAAATACAATACAGGAACTGATCCTAGTAAAACTGTCTTCTAAGACTAGCCTGGTAGAGTATTGTTACCAAGAAAAACCAACAACACTGAAAGAGGAATGGAAAGATAAAGCTCTGCATTCTGATCAGGTGATGGTTAGAAGCCTTGTTCATGTTTTTCTTTGACTGATTGGTACCGTACAAGTACATTTCAAACTCCTCTAGGCATGCTCTGTCATTAGTTTTCAGCTCTTATCTCATGAAGTCCTTGTTGTCCATGGACTTCAAATGAAGAAGTCAAAGTAAATGAACTTCTTGTAAAAAGTCTTAAATTTGCCAAACAAGAACCTGTGCCTGTTGTGGGAAAAACACGGTTTGTGAACAACTTTGGATAAAAACTTCTGTTATTAAGCAATTAAAGCATTTTTACATATGTTTTGTTTTAATTTTGGTGCAACCTTTTTAAAAAATTCTTGTGTCTATAACATTTTGAGTAATGATAATGATATGAGTAGGAGATACTATCCCTTCCATTGCACACACCAGGAAATCCACTAGCCTGATTCATAGTGACATTCTCTTTGCTTTGTATTGGAGAAGTCTTGAACTTCACCATCTTCCTTTATCCTTTTCATCTGAATAGAATATTAAGAAGTGTTGCTGTCTATCCAAATGTAGAGAAAGGCTTCAGATCAGGATGTAGTGCTGAAGAGGACTTTATTGTTTGGGTGATTGTCCTCAATTTGCATACCTGCATTTAGGCAGAGTCTTGGAAGCATTTGATGACCTAGTTTCCCATATACCTCCAGAAACTTCAACACTGAATAAAAATGTCCTAAGATAGCACACATTCTTCTTTTACAGAAAGCAAAATGTTATCAAATATTCCTTTCAACAAGATCCATGTGATAGCAAAGGTGTTCTCTTCTGCAGTGCAGCCTGTCTGAAACCCTATCAAAGGCAACATAGAAACTGTGACCAGAATGGAGGTAATACTCCTGTCACTGAATTGCTATAAAGGGTCTTTTGGAGTTCCCTGTTGTTAATTGAGGACACAGACAACAATAAAGACGTCATGTATCTGTTTCTGTTTGTGGTTGGCTGGGAGATGGCAGAACTTCTTATCAGTCCTTTATTGCATCTCTTTTGTGGAATACAGATGCTCATTTCGAGGCTTTAACTTGTGGAGAGTACAGTAACTAATAGGCACAGAGTGTATGTTCCTATGTATGAAATTGCTATTGAACATCAGCCATTTATGGCATTGATATAAAATCAAAATATAAATGTTGTAAATGTAGCTGTCCTTCAGTTTTCAACACAGCTGAGCAATATGTCCTCCTAGACAAGTGCATTTTCTTGGAGTACACAAAATACAAAAAGAGAAAAACAAACAAACCAAATTTGAAAGCTAGATCTCTGATTCTTACAGAGCTTAAAAAGGAAGATCTGCTTTAACCAGTTGGCAGGTACTCCAATAAGCCAAGCAAGTTCCAGTCCAGATGGAGTTCAATCACTTTATTGCAATGAGTGACCTAACACAGCAATATGTTTTCCTTTATCCTGTTATTAGGAACAGGAGAATATAATTGTTGACCAAAAAGAATAAGTTGGGCTACATTTTTTGTCTCATTTGTATTGTATTCCTTTGACATCAGTGGTCTAAGGAAGAAAGGAAAATGATCCTTTATGGAATAAATGCATAGTTTCAGTCTAAATATTTTCCTAGCCATATCTGTCTGCTTGATATGTAATCTAAGTGCTGAGCATTTTTTTCCAAACAAATTCCATTGGTTGCCCAACAACTGTTATTCACAAGCTTCCTGCTTACACTTTTTGTTTTAATTTACTATTTAGACACAGACCTCGACAATGACAGATGATCATTCTTACACATTGTTATTTTTTGTGGTTTCAAGGTTTCTGGATAGAGAATTTTATCCATTTATCTGCAATAGATGGCTGTCATTCTTATATTTTAAATCACAGTAATTTAAAGATAATATTCAAATGTTTCAGCTACTCTGTAGAAATGAATATATTTTTATGTAGATAGATTTAGGGAGGTCAGCATATATCACGTATTACTTGTTTGTGTTAGTTTATTTTGTAATTTTAGCTCTTCAGTTTCTTTTTCAGTGATATCTCTGTCTCAGTGGAACTTTGCATTAGTGGATCAGGATGTTTACTGAAATAACCAGTTGAAATTATTAAAATATGCAGTGGAAAGCAGCATGCTTAGTTTAATGTGCTCCTGAATATTAAATGCAAGTAAAATGTTATATAGACATGAAACCAATTGTTACATTATAGTATATGAAGCAATAGCTCTGTAAACCCTAACCTTGTAATTTTGCAAGTTCTACTTTATCATGTAGCTGTAAAAGGCAATCAAAATAAATCACAGAAGATGAAGAAATATTTTCTAGGGCTTTCTGTATGCTTTCAGAAGTGGTGCTTGATCCATGAAATTTTAGTAAGCATATTAAATAATACAATATGATGTGCAACGTGTCAGGTCTGATAAATTATTTTGTATAGGACATTTATACAACATATGGTGAGCTGCTATGTGAACAGCTTAATGACTAAATTATGTTAATCTTTCTTGCCATATTTACTTTTCATTTAAGAAAAGGCATTTTCAAATTTTTATTTTACTTTTTTGATCATGTGTAGATACAAGAAAGGTGTAGGTCATCTCTGAGAAGCCGTGACAGTGATCCAAGGTTCCTCAGCTGTGCAGTGTACATAACACAGATGTTGGGAGAGTCATCTGTCAGCTATGCCTCTCCTATGGAGTTAAAGTTCTAGGGGGAAAAGAATTCGACACAGTGCTGTCACTGTTACATTTTCACAATAGAAGAGCATGCAAATAGTCAACCTCCTGCTTAGCAGTAGTGCCCTGTCTAATGTCTGTGCTGGTTAGAATAAAAAAATAGTGGGTGCATCTAGGGCTCGTAGATCTGACAAAGGTCATGCTATGCTGGGCATTTGAATTGGAAATTGTCTGGACTTAGATTTTATAAAGCTCCCACTGTTGTCGGGGAAAATTTCAGCAGGGTTTTGTCCCTAGAGAGGCCTCTTAGGCCCTTTTCTGTCCTATGAATGAATTTAGATGTGAGGGTTTCTCCTGCCTTAAAACTGTTAAGTTCATTTTGCATACATCCCTAGAGAGAAAAACTGGCAGATGCTTTTGTCTTGGAAGTGTTTAAAAGAAAACTGCAGAACAGGAACAAGGGAGAGAAGGGGCCCTGTGTGGAGTCCCAGAACATTTTGGAAATGGCCAATATGCAGTTTTCATCAGTACTAAGGCGGGGCGCAATATGGTGCCTGTAGCTCACTAGGGAATATGAATGTTGATTAAGCATACTCCCAGGCTTTGAAATCCTGAAAGCAGTGTCAGAATAATGGATGTTGAGCAAATGTCAAGCATTTGTTAATTTCTCTGTTATTTGGAGTTTATCTACCATGATCAATCAAATAAACTAGTGCTTCTCTGTTGTGGCATGTGTCATTGATATGGTGATTAGGTGGATAGAGAGGCCTTCTGCCTTTTTTTTTTTTTTTTAATCCAGGTAACAGATTACATATGAACAGCCATAACTTTTAAATTAAATATTTCTTTGCAATTGGTTTAATGGAAAGAGGTGCGTTAACAAAATACTTTGGGGATACAGAGAGACAAAAATATTTGCATAGCTGCTGTAATAAAAATTACATTCATGCCATTTTTTCCACTTTTGGCCTAAAAAATTATTGTCATGAGGAAGGAGAAATTACTTCTACATAAAAGTTGATGTAGGGATCTTTTACTTATTCTTAGAAGGATAAGTTTGAAAACAAAGGATATCCACCCCAAGGTGCTAATTTGTGGCTTAGCTCTCTTCTTCACTCTATATCTTTTGGTTTCTAAAGCTAGAAACTTGATCTCAACATCCTCTTATTGATACCCTTTCATTAAAAGTAGAGATCTCTTTTATAAGAATATACTCTCCTTATAAGATATGTCATGTATAATGTATATATGTAAGTTATTAGTTACTCACTAACGTGCAGACGCATAAATATTCCAGTTGAGAATATTTTGTCCTCTCAATTTTCATTATTTTCCGAAGTCCCAATTCTGTTAATTTGCCATGCTTAGAAATTAGGTAACATATCAAGACCTGATATTTAAATGTGAAGAACAAATTAAGATTAATCTAAAAGAGAAGAAGGCTCTGTGGCCTTTGCAGCTTTACTGTAATATATTTAAACTTCAAAATATGAGAGGATAGGTTTGGATATTTTGTGTGAGACACTTTTGAAAGCTGCCTGAAGGATATTGTCAGTCAAATTTCAATGAATTCCAGTGAAGTTTATTTAACATCCTTCTCACTGTTTTTTTTTTTTTTTACTTTAGTCCTTATGGACTTAAGATAAAGATAGTAATGTGTATTTTTATTACATTTTTGAAAAGTCACAAAAATTTAAGAAGTATCAATGAGTCATGCCATACTATTTGATGCATGCTGAGGTCATCTTCAGCTTATTTTAACAGAGAAATGATGTTTGTTCTTCTTTGGCTTCTGCATTTACTTATCGAAGCCTCTAGGCTCGTTCTGCCAAAACCAGTGAAATTTTGATGCTTGGTGAAGGTGATGCTGTATAGTCAATGTTATTGAGTGTTTATATCAGAGATAATTCTGTTCCATTAGTGTTCCATTAGATTCTGTTCCATGAGTAAGGGTTCTGGAAAGCCAGCCTTTCCTGCAGTGGCACTGTGGGAAACAAAGCTTACAGTCATGCTATGTATTTTCAGGGCAATATAAGGAATACCTGAAAAATCCTCTGGAGAGAGGAGGAAGGGAAAGGAAAAGCCTGTTGATAGGAGTGGAAAGGGTTAGAGAAGTTTTAGGATACACTAATGTAATGTTGTGATCAGCTCTTGTGATGTTCCTTTCATATTGCCTGCCAGTTTTAGATAGAAAGCCTTTTTTACAAGAGAGTGCTGGAAGAACACCAGTAAAAAGAAATAGCTGGATTTCCTTCTTGTGCATTTCTGCAATCTTTCCAAGGGGAAGATTTGTAAGTAGTGGCATTAAATGACTTTATTCCCTCTTTGACAAAATAAGCTATATCCCCGGGGCTGAAAGTAGGCTTTGTAAATATCTGCATGCATGGTACAACAATTTAGCTATACAAGACAAAATACTGCACTGTTGGGAAGGTAGAGAATTACCTTTTTTTTTTTTCCTTTTGTTTTGTTCAATAATTACAAATAGCTCAAAATTTGTAAATTTTTAAAATTATAAACATTGTCTAGGGCTCTAAAGTCTCAAGGGAACTAGATGTAAGTGGATTCATCTCTTGCCTTGAATCTGCATCATAACCAAAATGGGAATTTACTAAAAACTACCATTTCTTTATCATTCATGTTTGAGTCTTGAAATCTTATCCTGCATATATTTTAGATTATATCCTGAATGGGAAACATCAATAAGATCCTGACTTGTTTAAGAAATTAACAGTTTTCATTGGATAACTGGAAGCTTTTTTGACTTCAGATGTTCACTTTTTAATGTGGGGAAACCTATGCAACAGTGTGTGTGCTTGACATGTGATGCATGCAAATGCTAAATACAGTAGCAGCATGAGGCAAGTGTCATTAACAGTAATTTATGTAATGAAAGCCACCTGGCTGTCTTTGTAATTAATTGCTTGTAAATAATAAATTTTAAATGTAGTTTATAGTTTTCTAAATTTGATTATATATTTTTAGGAGCAAATTGTTTAAGGGTGTTTAGGGATTTATTTGGTTCAACACAGATATGATTTTTACATGCAGGCTAATTTTTTAATACAAAATGAACAAACTAATTAGCTCTGAATTGCCATTCATTCATAAAAATAGTTTTCTAAACTTAAACACCTAACTTGTACAGGACAATATAGNTATAAAGTAGAATTATTTTGCCCTTTGTCCACACTAAGTAAATTTGAGCTTGAAGTCTGAAAAACTTACCTTAAGTTCCTCTGATCTATTTCTTTTCCTGGGCATAAGGGGAAGTAGCACAATAGACTAATCCAAACAAAATGAGGGGATGAACACAAAATAAATATTTCAGATATTGCTTTCCAGTAATATTCTACTGAGTATATTTTCAATGTGTAGACCTTGGCCGTATCAGTAGGGCAGATGAGAAAGGAGAAGGATAAACCCCTAGTTTAAATTGTATCTTCTTTGCCTTAACTGCTTGTTGAGGTTCATTGCTGTAGCACCCTAGGAACATCCTTCTTCACACAGCCAACATCAGATAAGGAACTACTTTTCTGTAGTTTTGTCTAATGGTTCAACATTTAGATTGTACTACTAAGATGAAGATGTCAAACTTGCAAACATGTTTTTGGTACAGTCTTAAATGAAGTAAATTGAAATAAAGTGTGGATGATGCTCAGTTGAGTGCAAATGAGGAGTTCACAGATGTTTTGTCTTTTTCCTCAGTCTCTGATATGCTGCTGTATACCTCTGCTTTGAGACATTCACTGATTCTCTCCTGGATATTAAGAAACTTTTCTTCTTGCTGAGTAACTTGGAGTAGTTGAAATCAAGGACATAGCAAATCATCTACTTTTGCTAGTCTCGAGCGCTGGGTTTTTTAAATTTAATTTTCTCAAAAAAATTAATGGTAGCATTAAAAGCAGAATTCTTGAGAAAACCAGGAAATGGAGATGTGATGGACAAGTGCTGAGATTATCAAGGTGTATGTGGAGACAAACCCTGTTTGACTCCTGTCAGTTTCTTTTGTCAGGGGATTCCCTGATTAGATACTGGTAAAGGGTACCAGACAAGTTCTGCTGTCTGTAAGGTGAGGACGTTCAGTAGTCATTGAAGCCTGATGTTAGAATATTTGGGAGTTTTAACTTCACATTTCAGCACTGACAATGTATTTCTTAAGCCCTTATTGTGAATATATATTGTTCTGTATTATATCTGAAAATATTTCTGTTTGAAAGTTTGACCTTACAAAATAGGTTTATATTTTAATGGAAGAAATTTGAAACATTAGTGAAATAATATTTACTTATGTAGGTCTCTGTGTGGGTTTGGCATTGGAATAGGTTCCAAACATTCATGCAACAGGCATTGTTTAATTCCAGAAAGAAATTATATCAGAACAATATCTTAGGCAAATTTCTGTCTATTTTCACTACTTGCTTACTGAGATTATAAGACTGAAAAAAGTAGTTTCTTTTTCTATGGACCTGCTACTCTTCTACTGCTGCTATTGCTGTGTTTTTAACATGTTATGTATTTATCCAGTGTTAAAGAATGATGCTGTTCTTCTTACCATAACCATATATGTGTGAATGGAAAAACCAGCATTTTTGTTCTTCTCTTTTCAGGTTGGGAGAGTGACCATAAATACTTTGTAATTGTTTGAATATGGCATATTTTTAGTTACACTTATTGCTGTTGGAAGTAAGATTTTTGTGCTGTGAGTGAAAGAAGGCGTAATTTATCTGTGCGAAGAGCTAGCATTATTTTGGGATCACTGCCCATATTGGTTACTTGTACTTACCTCTGCAACTTATTTTTTTCACATCTGATACAGATTGTTCATAGTCTGCAGTTGTTTTAAAATATATTGGTTGTTACAAGAGACACAAAAAAATTAGGTGTCTACAGGAAAAATTGGTGCTCTGTTCTTAAAGGAACTTCTAAGTCTTCCTAAATGAAAAATCAAACAGTATCTAATACTGGCAATTTTCCTCTGTCTGCTGCTAGAACTTATTGGCCAACTAGGTCAGACATTATTAAAGTTCAAGTGGCCCAGTGGGAAAAGTAATGGCCTTACGCTACTATGAATTTTAAATGCTGCCATTTCTATGTATTGCACCATCATCTGTTCTCGCACATCACTAAATTGTATAGAAGTTGTGGGACCAACCAGTGTCAAGATCATAGAAGTGATGACTCTTCCCAAGTAGCCTTCACTGAGCTTTGTCATACGGTTATACTCATAATCCTGGCTATAGGCAGCAAAGTTGTATGCACATGCCTGAATTTAACCTTTATATTATCATTGAACAGTGCAAGCCTGCAATGAAGGATATCTTTCTCCTCAAAATCTTTACTTTGGGTGTTATTTTTGATCCTGTCAAAGGTATGAAATTGACTTTGAGGCAATGGCAGTTTTTAAGGATCTGTATTTAAGTCTTTTGAGTTGAGCTGTTGTACAGCTTACTGAACTGGATATCAGAGAATTTTAAAATTGATTAATGCTATTGTTCTTCAGATGAGATTGAATTTCATCTTGACTTTAAATGTAATCATACTAAGTCTGAAATCAGCATATCATCATGTACTTCTTGTCATATATAGATGTATATCTACACACACAGCATAACAATAACAACGATAACAACAAAACAACAACAACAATAATAGTAATAATAATAATAATAATTGTAATGTGAGTGTTTCCTCTACAGAACTGTATTGACTTTATAGTTTCCAAAGGAGTAGCTACCAGTTAGGCTTCATTGTAAGGAAGGCTTCTTATGCAGAAGTAATAAAACTGGTCTTGTATTCCAGACTTGGTGTAGCTGGAAAGCTGGAAAATTTGAAGATGGCCACTTTATAGAAGTTAGCATTTTGTAACAAAAGACATAGATACTTCTGTGTTACTTAGTAACTCTAATTCAGATTCACCTATTGATTTAAAAAACGTATATTCACACGCACATATATAGATAAGTGTATTGATTTAACCTAAGTTGGTAATTCACTGACTTCTGATAAATCATTGGTAGATTTGTGAATGATAAAAGTACAAATGTATACAGGAGCAATACTCTGCTTTTTGAGAATTTTCATTCAGAGAAGTGACCACAATCATACTAAACTATAAGAAAGATTGTAGTACCAGAGGCTACAGTGACAAAAGATTAAAGCTGTAACTATTCTAGAGGTCAATATGCCTACTTTGTTCCATGTTCTTCGGTGCTTGAATGCATATAAGCCTCACAGTTCCCAAGCTTTTGGCTAGGCCTTTGGTGTTCCTGAGCCTTCCTGGATTCCCTTGTGATTCATTCAGACTGCTAAGAAGCCTTTTTGTTGTCTGGACAATCCTGACACATGGAAGAAATTCTGAGAATCTGCTAGTTGTCACCTCCTCTCAGGTGGGAAGTTGGGCATCAGACAGGCATTGGTCATTTACACCTGCGGCTGTGGTGCTTGCTGCCCACATCCTGCACTTCTAGGAAGCCACTGAGGCTGTATGAATCCATGCATATTATGCCTTTGAAACAATGCTGCTAGATCTATTTGAAATCCATTACTGACAGAGTTTTTACAAATTAAAGTGGACTGGTTAGCATGTGATAAGCAGTATAAACATTGCTTCCTTTAGGAAGCCCTAATCATTTAGGAGTTCCAAATCATTTGCAGTATGGAAGGTGAGAATTTTGCTGTTTGGATTTCTTTTATGTCTAATGTAACAGGAAAAATAGTTTCAGACACATGCTATGAAACTTCAGGACAGATGTGAGGAGAATTCTCCTTTCACCACTAGTCTTTTAAATTTATTGGATTTATATCTTTCTTTCCTCACTTAGATTTTAAATCTGGCATGGCAGCACCACACAGGTCTGGCCCTATTACTTTTACTTTAATGCTCAATATTGTATCAGTAAAAGTGTTTTTAAACTTACTATACATGGAAAAGGGAAGTTCTTCTCCAGTTTAAAAAAAATGAGAGACTCTTGATATCTACTTCAGAACATATAATGAAAGATATGAGTAGCACTGCATACACAGTAGAGACTGTGGAAGGAAAGAAACAATTTCTCCCCCTACTTGAATTCCTGCTATAGCTAAGTGGCAATGTATGTTCTTCAGAGAGAAGATTTGATACTGCAGCTTTGGGATTTCATGTGTGACAGCTTCTGAATTTTGGAAACAGCTCCTGCCCCTACACTGGATTTTTAACCAATATATTTATCATTTTAATAAGATGGAATATTCCATTTTGTGAAAAGGAAACAATGAAGCTATTCTGTTTATATAGAACATATTTGTTTTATGGACTATGCTTTCCCCCTGCTTGTCTCCACTTGTGTGAATACTTCTGGATTAAATACTGCAGTTCATATTTACTCTTGATTTTTTTAAACAATTTTTTTACAGATTTTTCACTCTTTCTACTTTAGGCAACAAGTGTGGAGTTAAAAGTGAGGGAAAGAACTCATTCTAAAACATGAAACAAGTTGAAACTTGGTTTGCACCTACAACTCCATGTTTTCAGTAATCTCAGAAAGTAAAGTAAAAAACTGTAAGTTTTATCTGTAAAGAATTCATTATTTGCAAGGGCTGATTATATAGTATTTGCATACCATTTGTTATGTTTGGATGTTCTCCTGGTGAGGCTGAAGTAAGTAGGAAATATTAAGCTGGACAGCACTCCAAATTGTGGTTGCATCTGCAATTCCATTTTGTTCAGGTGATGATCTTGTACAGTTAAATTGCTTTCATCATTGCTCACTACTTCTTAGCCAAAGTTTTATATCTACTCTAGCTATGAAGCACTAAACTGCTTATATGAAGTAGTAACTTACCTGTTACTGCTTTATATATTAATACTCACTGCAAACCAGAACATTTCTGAAACACTCTCCGGGGATTATAGCACTCCTCATCAACGAAATTCTGAGATTCATTAGGAGAGAATGGTCTAAATTTTTATTTTTACATAATATTTGACCAAAGGGCATATTCTTTTCTCAGTGCCAAACTTGCAGTTTTCTTTCTAGCTTGACTGATATTTAAGTTCTTAGAAATAATTTCTCTTATCCCTTTTTCTGGACTGATCTGGGCATCCCATTCTAAATGTTGGATTTATGTGTTAGAAATAACTTTCATAACTGTAATATTTTTACTTTATGGCAAGCAATTTTTTATATCTTTATATCACTTGGAACCCTGAAACTACACTTCATTTTATAAAATAAAAGCCATTTTATTTTTTTTAAATGGACATTTTTAGCCAACTTTAGATTTCAGTTTTCTGCTCAAATCCAATTGCGTATTGACAAAAGCACAAAATACATCAGGCATTCAGATGGAAGTATGCCACTGACATCAACACAGAGTAACAAAAGGTAAATTGGTGTCATTGTGGATGCCAGCATACAAGGAAAAGATGATATCCAAAGAGTGAGGCTGGATGCTTTGAGCACAGCTCTGGGGGTTAGATTCATTACTATCTGGAATTGCAGAAGATAATGTTTCCATGAAAGCTGTCACTACAGAACTTAAAAGTTTGCTTATTTCCCTGGACAATATACTTAGTTCTACAAGAGGGGTAAGAAGTTAATTTATTAAATGTTTAAACAAGGTAGTACTCAGAATTATGACTTCTGGATTTTTGTTTGTTTCAGAAAATCAGCAGTTATGTACCTTGGCTCTACAGTTGTTTCTCAACAAGAGTCTGCTTGTTGCAAACATCTATATTCCTAGTCTTAAAGTAAGCCATGAGGCTTACTATATAGTATATTCCATGAAAGGCAATAACACAGTACTCAAATGTTATTTTGAAAAAAAAAACATTTTCAATGTTAATGTTTGTTTTTCTGGATAGCTCACTGATAAATACATTTGTCTGCTCATTTGTTGCATTGAAATCTTGTATAGAAGTATCAGAGGATGGATGGAGCCATGGAAATTTGGCTGTTCTTGTAGAAGTAACATAATAATGATAACTTCTGTGGTAGTATTCCTGCTGTCAGTATCAGCAGTTTGTGATCATGCTGTTTTGCTATTCAAATACATGTTCATGACTTCTCTTCCCTCTCCAAGTACATAGTGCTGCCTTTTTCAGTGCTTTCTGAAACCATGATGTTTCAGTTTTCACTCAATGGGATCTTGTAATAGATGCTCCATCTGTGTTTTGAGGAGCTATTTCATTTTGCCAGGAAGTTGTCTCAATGAAATTGCAGCAAGGGAACACTGAGTGGCAGATGAGTGGTTTTAGTGTTTAAGACAGGAACTATGTTAACCAAAAGAAACATGGAAGCAGCCATGTGAAGATATAAATCCACTTCTCCTGCAGAAAGGGAAAGATCATCCACGAGTAAAGCTTGAAATTCTTTGAATGATGTTACTGAAATAATTCTCTTTGCCCCAGTGGTAAAGTTTCTGTACTACAATCCAGTATAAATCCAATTTTCACTGTTATTGGAATGAATTTTTTCAGTATTCGTGCTAAGTCCTAAATTATCTGAACAGTTGGAAGCATAGGAGAGGAGTGTTGAACTAAATTGAAATAGAAGGTCAAAATCCAAGGAAACCAAGGGGACAAATAAAATGAGCAAGAATAAGAGAAACATTAAGTTTTGAGAAGACCTTGAAGGTCATTGGCTCCAACCATTAACCTAGCATTTCCAAGTCCGCCATTAAAGGTGGAGTGTAAAGAGAGGGAGGGATAATGGTCTTAGTTTTTTTTGATATGTGTGTCAGTGTGTAATAGGATAATGGTAGTATAAGTACAGTTATCATACCAGGAATAGCCTAAAAACACAAAAATTGCCATGTCAGTGGAGGAGAACTCAAACCAGAAATCTAGTCAAATGCTGTCCTCATCTGCTCTGAGTTTTTTCCCACATCTATCTCTAAATTCAGTTCCACCATTATGACCATGTAAATCTACAAGGTAATAATAGTTATGTGGTGAGCCATTAGGGGGCCATATGTATCCAACTTATTTATAGCCTGCAGGTTTGGGGTTTTTTAAAAATCAACTTGAAATATCTTAGCTTTCTGTGTGTGTATAGCCTGTGTAAGTATATAATCTTAATTTCTTTCCTTTGTTCACATTCTAGTGATTACATGTGCAGGTTGCAGGTTGTCATAATCTGACTGTGCACCTTTTGAAGAGGCTTTGTGGTATGTAACTCCTGGCCTCTGTGTCACATGTATATTTAAATAAATATTTGTTTTTAAAATACTGTTTATTTGATATAAATAGAAACTTTAATAAAAAATTAAATTTTTTACTGTATTGTACTTATTTTTTCTGAAATCCATTAATTTAATAAATCTCTATATTAGTCAGTTTCTGTTGCTTTCATTTTTCAACAGTTTTAACATTCGGTCTCAGTGAGTACTTGGGATGAACAGTCCCATGTGTAAAATACCAAAGATCAAGGCTCAGCTTACTGCTGTCACGCAGATGTTGTGCTGGGCAGACAAGCCCAAAATACAGAGTTATGGCAAAAAGCCTGGAAGCACAGCTATGGGTAAGACATATTTGTAAGTTCTTTATACAGCACTGCATTAGTCTAGTCATTTTGTTCCTGATTCTTCAGCTGCTTGGTTTAGAGGTAGCTTTATACCATGCTGCATATACATGCTGTCTGTTTATCCAACCATTTAGTTGTTTTGTGCCTCAGTGTTCTCTTTTGAAAGTGGGTATAGGATTTCCATATCTTAAATTAGTATTTCTGAAGTGTGACAGTTAGAAGCAGAAGGGTCACTTATGTATGGAGCGAACATATACTTTCAATGTAATTATGAGATGATACAGGTGTTAAACTCGCGTACAAGAAATCTTGATAGAAGAGTGAGACTTTAGACATTGTAGAATCTTTGAACTACCTATGCTGTGCCATAGTAGGTAAGTTCATGAAAGGAAAAAATGTTAATTATTCATAATGCTGTGCTGTACCATAAAACTGGATTTATTGAGACTATAATTTGTTCAAGTTGCATGTAGTAGAAAAATATATCAGGAGTAATTAGTAGTATTCAGGGTGTGATGAGGTAGATATATCCACAGAGGACAATTGAAAACAGTAGCAGTGTGGTATTGATTGCCTTTCAGAGGAAAAAAAAATCTTGTCTCGTTTCTAAATGCTAACAATTCAGAGAGAAAAATTCCCACTTGGGAAGAATGCTTTCCAGGTTGCTTCATTGCCAGGTGTTTGACATTGAGTGGAGCCTTAGATGAATGAAGCTTATGGCAGCTTTTGGAAATGACCGACTCTGGGGAATCTTGGCTTCCTGCTGTGAAAGTTTCCATTTTCAAAGCACATCAGTTTCAGTGGGAATGTTCCACTGGTCCCATATGCTACTTCTGACAGAGGGGGAAGTTTTTAACCTAAATATGAGACAGCTACTGAAGAAGTTCCCTTGCTGCTAGCAAAATGAATTTCAATATGTTGCCAATGAACAAGCAGTATGTTCCCAACTGCTGATGGAATTTAACTCCATCAATTATTAATGGAAATTTTGCTTTAATTTCCTTTTTTTCCCTGTTACCTTTTAGCTCCACTACTTGCTTCTGGTAGGACTTTTGGGTTCTGAAGTTGAATCAACCAAACAGTATGCTAGTTTGATTTGAAATTCTTGCTATATTTTCCTTCCCTCTGTCATATGCTCTCTCCTTGACCTAGCAGCAGGAAGCCTTTGTCTGAGGTGTTCATCTGGAACAACTTTTCCACACTTGTTTTCATGTTCTGTTAGATTACAGGGCAGCAGGCCTACCTTTGAAGCTCCCTTCTCTTTTGTTTCTTTGCAGTGCACTCCAGTAATTAACTTTGTCCTTCTTTTATTTGTTCCAGTCAATCGCAGTCCACTCTGCTGAGCATCTTCTCCCAGGAGTACCAGGTTAGAAGTTTTCTCCTTTGTGAGGGTTGACAGGTGCCTAATTGAATGATGAATGTCCCTTTATTTCTTTGTAATTGAACTGCCAGCTTTCTGATTGGTTTGGAGGATGTTCCTTTTTCCACATCAAGCACCGCCTGAGTCTCAGTGGATGGCTGCCAAGCCTACCCATCCATCTGTCTAATAACATCTAGCCTTTGCTTATTTGGTGGACCTGTAATAAATTATGCTAAACCATTATTATTCTGACAATAATAATTTCCCTGTGTTGCGTGGTTCCATGTGCTAAATGTTTGCTGACTTGCACTGTCAGTGCTGCTTTCCATTGCTGACAGAGATGATGATAAATGACCATTGCCGGAGTGGCAGAAGGCAAGAGAGGCAGAAAATGGAGTCATTTATCATGAGATGACAGGTGTCAGTCAAATGGCAAGTCTCTATGGAATTACTTTTTGTAGTTTTTCAAATAAGTTGTTTTTAAGCAATGTTCTTCCTGGTTAAAAATGCCAATTGAATTGTAAAACTAGAGTGCACCAGACTTAGATGGAATTGAATTGAGGGAAAATTAATACAAAGGTTGAAAGAGAGAACAAGTTTTTCTTTGCCCTCAGCAGCCTTCAGTAAACTTATTTAGATTCAATTATTGTGACCTTACTGGCTTTTACATATGGTACATTGCAGTACAGTCTGAAGACGTTCAATTCAATAGCTAGATTGAATGTCATTTCTGTACAGAATCTAAAAACATGGTTCACATCTATCAAAGTGTAGCCAAGGATCACGTATTTGCGTAGTCATGATTTCTGTGTTTTGATCTATGACACATTTGTAAAAGTCCTTGTTTTTTCACTTTTCTAGAAACAAATCAAAAGAACGCATGCCAAGCATCACACTGCCGAAGCTATCGAAACTTACTACCAAAGGTATGACCTCCCCACACCAGTTAAGACTCTCATCATAACTACTGGTTTTTACAGCAGTTGTGAGTAAATTAGCTTATGAAGCTAATTTTATATAACAGTAAATTAAGAATTTGGGAATACAGAATGGTTCACCTAAAAATGTTTTTCACTGGAAATACAGAAATTTTTCAGGATGTGGTCATTCTGATTAAGAAAGAGTTTCCTTACCTGGCTCTAAGTCAGGATAAGCAATTATTTTTTCAGTGTATGTGATGGCATTTATTGTGTATTGCCTAGAGTTTGTGATTTTTAGGATTTCTGTGTCAAGACTGATTTTGATGACTTCCTTACAGCAAGAGAGCTTGTTCTGTTACAGTTGCTTGTTTAAAACAACATTTGTGTTACATTACAAAAAGTTACATATTCATGTATTGCCAGTTAAAACACTAATTTTTAGATCACTTCTGTTTTATCAACAGAAGTGTCAGAAATAGTTTTTAAGGGAGGATGAAAACCTTTATGTCATTTTACAATTGTTTGCATCTTAAGCTAATAAACTGTACTTGCTACACCTTATAGTTTTTCTGTTACTTCTATAGGCTTTACTAAAAATATTCCAGTGACATAATTGGGGCATAATGATAACAGGTAAAGATATGCAATTAAAATGTTACTTTGTAGACTGACATATCTGAAGAGCATGCATGGCAAGTGAATTCAGACTTGTGATGTATGATATTTGTGCTTAATACTAATCTGTATGAATCAAGAAAATAAACAAAGAGCCTTCATTTGTAAACAATTAAATGTGCTTCTGCCAGAGTCATGTTTTAAACCTTAACCACAGCCTGATTATATCAGACATAGGTTTAGAATATCTAGTGCGAAGTGTACTAGTTTGGGTGTTTGATTTTGGTTTTTTAATAGTTACATTGTTATATTGTTATGTTGTAAAATTTGTACTGGATCACATCACACTTTTCCTAGGGTTGATTCTTGTTTAGGAAGAATATTGGCTTAAAATATTGTTGTGCTAATAACATACATATACAGTACTACTTTTAATTATTTTTCACTGGCACAGTTTCAGTGAAGTGGCCTGTGGTAATTGTAACTGCTGTGTAAGTAACCCTTCTCTTAGAGTATGTGTAAATCACTAGTTCCAGCCTGAAGCTTCAACCTGAAACATGGGACAAAATTTTGCTTTATGCAAAGTAGCAGTTGTATTGGTGTCAGTAGGGTTGTAGGTATGATTAAGTTTGTCTCACATCAGGTGGGAGGATTTGGTCTCCTGTCTTCTTCTGTAGTCTGAAGTATAATAGCAGTACATAACTAATGCATTATGTATGAAGCTGCATGGTAGTGGTAGGGAAAATCATTCTTTATGCTGTTTCTGAGTATGTCATTTTGCAAGTGTATTAACATGGCTGAGTAAAATGCACATGTTTTAAAATCAGAGATGTTCTGGTCAGTAGTTAAAAACTCATTTCAGTCCTGTTTTAACAGATTTACTATGTAGTATGTTTAGGAGGCTACAGAATCAGACAACTTGAGTAAGAAGCCACTTTGAAATACTTCAGGTGTAAATATGACAAACATGTCTTCTCCTCTGCTCTTCTGTAGCATCCACTTTACTGCTGTAAACCTCAATATGGGTGGGTGCTGTGCTCCTTAGTTTTTCTGCTGGCATACAAGCAGATAATTGTGCTGTCATTTCTTTCTTAGGTCAGAAACTACCAGGTTTTGAAGGTAGACATTTCCAGTGGTCCCTGTTAAGAGCAAGTAAAATAGTTGAGTAGAGTAGTTTTTTCTGTTTGGCTGAGATTTAGTAGTCTGAAACTTAGGCAAGCACAAAGTACAAGAAAGATCAGTAAGTTTTCAGAACAGTATTGGCATCAGCATGTGAGACCTGTTAGTCTGTAATGGAGTTGCCAGAAGCATTAGAAATATCTGACAGAAATTTACTTCATTGTCACTATAGTGTTGCTGTTCGATCATCCAGATGCATGTTTGAGAACATTAATCTCAAATACATTTTCCTGGTTGTGTATTTTGTGTATGATCTCTCATTTTCTTCTGTTATAAATTTTCAATGTTTAAACATACATGAGGCATTTTGTTTTGTGGGGTTTTTTTTATGTGGAACTGACATAGGTTACAGCAAAAAGCTTTTTTCATTTCCTTAATTCATTAAGCTTCAGAATAACGTGCAAGCAGAAAGCCCTCTATCTAATGTTATATGAAGGGCTTTTATAAAGGTGTGCCACCCACTCCACAGAAAGGTAAAATGATAAAGAATTTTAATGTCTGTAACTAATGAGCAGAAGAATGTCTTCTGATAGATAATAGAGCTGGAAAGGCTGTGGCCTTCTAATGATGTCAGTAATGATGTGCTATGTGAATACAGATAGGATAAACGAGCAGTTCAAATGTTGGTAACTATTGTTCTTTTCCACGTCTGCAAAGCACAAAGTGACTTCCAGTATCATAGCTCCTTCCCATCAGCTTCTGAACACTGGTTTCAGGCTTTATTGAAATGTAAATATCAAACAGTGAAAGTAACAGAAGTAGGGAAAGCGACATTGTGTGAAAGGATGGTCAGAAACATCATTCTGTAGTACCCTCAACCAGAAACATTAAGCCTTTGCCACTGATAGGATAATGACTTTATATCAACCTTTACTGAATCCTAAATATTTCTTGTTTTCTCTTTAGAATATTAATTTTGTGACTGATTACACTAAAGTAAGCCTTTAGTATTTAAACTAATGCCCAGTTGATAAAATCTGGAATAAATTTGAGGATTTATGTTTTTGTGCATAGTAGTGAACTGAGTAAGATCTACAGTGCACCTTCATAGTTGAAGGTCATGTGGAACCAAAAATATTTACTGTGAATAATAGAGGTTTATTTGTCTGTGATACATCTTTAAGTAGTACAGATATAATTCATTTGTGTCATTAAGCCACATTTTTAAAAACTTCTTGATATGTTGGGGTTTTTTTACCAGTAACTTCATTGAGATGGATATATTTTGCAGATGAATACAATAGGAAACAACCCTGGAGAGTTAGCAATTGCTTGAAATACTTACTTAAAAGATTTTGCATTAACTTCTCTGTAATGGGGTATTTTCCCCCAAATGTAAAAGATTCACAAGGGGTCCTGACATGTATAAACTGGCCTTTTCTTGCCACTGCAAAATTACCTGGCTTTGTCTTGTCTAGGTACCTGAATGGGGTGATGAAAAATGCAGCTGCCCCTGTATTACTGGATCTGGCCAATGAGGTAATCATCTTTCTTTTTTCTTTAATCTTCCAGTGTAAAACCTGAGGGGCATATCTATAGTGACTTTAGTGAGAAATGTAATTAACCTAAAAAAATGGTTTCAAGGCACATTAGACATTTAAAATGGTTCCCCAGTCTGTTAGTACTTAAAATAATTAGACAAAAAGCCACATTTATTAATAAATCAGTTCATGTAATTAGCCTTTTAAATTCAAGGCAAATGTGTAGGATACCCTGAATTTGTATTTTGCTGAAAATTTCAGACAGACTGCAGGTCTTTAATTCATAAACTTAGTAAAAATTCTCACATTGATTAAATGGAGTTGTATCTGTTTGATTCCTTGCTTTTAATAACAAAACCCATCTAAGTTATTACTATTTTTTAGTAATAGGAAGACTTAAAACACATCATTTTCCTGACTCTGTTTATTTCTTATGTTAAGATAAAGTACTTAAGCAGAATAAATTCTTCAGTGTGTGAAAAGTTCTGTATGGATGCCATTAAAGTCTTGACAAATTTATTGATGCTGTTTATTAACTAGAATATGAATTTGCCTTGTTATACAAGGTGTTACTTGTATTAAAAACTGCTATCTTAGCACTAGCTTAAAGAAGAGGTAAAAAGTTTAAACGAGTGGCAAGCAGTATCCTAGAAAAAAAGAAAGATTAAATATCTGTTTTTTAAACTCTAAAATATTTATTTACCATAATAGTAGCAGTACAATAGCTGATACTCCCTGGAACTGCTTATGCAATCCTCAAAGGGATAGAATGAAATGTATGCTGTTTTGTGTTGCATTTTAATAGAAAGTGTAAGAAGGAAGCAGAAAATGAGTGTTTGCATTAAAAATGATATGGCACTGTGAACATTAAGTGTAGCAATAGCAGCAAGTTCTACATGTTACATTAGTAAAAAAGAATGGTTTTTCTCTCATGTACATTGCTGCAGCCAGCAAATGAGCGATTACCTATCAATTACTGAAAGGTTTTAATGGTCTGTGAAGTGTCTGTGTAACCTGATCATACAGTTAGCATAGAATAAAGGATTTATTTCATATTAGTGGTAATGTGTAGCTTCTTAGCATCTCTGGAAAAGACAAGTCTTGAAGTACTGAGAATAGAATGTACTTTACATAAATAAGTACAATCTTATTAAGAATTTAGGTAAACATCCTGATGGATGATATATTGCACCCGTATTATATGGGAACTGTCATAAAAATATTTCAAGCACAGAGTAATATATCTGTTACTGGTTCTTTGTATATTTTTCCCATTGATTTAGAGATGATGCATATAATTTCTGCCTCCAGTGAGCATATCTTTGTTTATATTTCACTAATGCATTTTTGCAATTCAGATCAAAGATATCTGCAGTTCAGAAATAAATAAAAATTAAATCTAAGAGAAAGGGGAGATGCATAAAGAACTTATCTGCTTCTGGTTTTGTAGTAGCAGGTATATCAGAAAAGCAGTGCATTTTGTGGCTGCCACCTAATGCATTAGGGAAACGTGGCAATAACCAGCACCAGATTACTGCTTCCAAACAATCAAGCTGCCATTTTTATATGATGGTTAATATTTAAATGACATACTCTTGCATCTGCTGACAATTGATGTAATGGTAATACTTTATGAGTCAATATATATTTAATCAGTGGAAACTGTAAAAATTGATGAGAAATATATAACATAGCTGTATTACAGTGTGCAGCAGCTCTGTTAAATAGGAAAAGCTCCATACTGTTATCTTTTGGGGATGTTTTTTGAGGGTTTATAAAACTACTTCTATTTTTTTTTTTGAAATTAAATTATTTGCCAACTGTTCGTATTATATATGCAGTACAAAAAGACTAAAATAAATCACATTTTTGTTAGAAACAATAAAATTAGTCAC
>VWYP01031134.1:76209-83709 GCA_013400435.1 Pycnonotus jocosus
AATTCTAGGTGTTGAATTCTGTAGTGCAAAACAGTATTCTAGTTATGGTCTAACAAATGCTAAGTAATGGAGATAATGGATTCTCTCAATCTCCTTTTGTAAAGCCCAAGTTGCCGTTGTCCATCTTCTCTGCCACAACACAGTGCTGGCTCATATTCAGCTTGCTGCCCTACCAGGGCTCCCAAGTTCTTTTCTGCAAAACTGCTCCCCAGCAGATGCATCTCAGCGTGCACTATTGCTGGGTTTCCTCCTTCCCAGGTACAGAACTGCACATTGACCCTTACTAAATTTCATGAGATTCCTGCTGGCCCATTCTCTAGCCTGTCTAGGTCCATCTGAATGCCAGCCTTGCCTCCTGATCAGTTGTCATTTGCAATCCTCCACGTCATTGTTGAAGATGGTAAAAAGGAATGGCAATTGGTGGTAGCAACTACATAAAGAGTAAGGACAGAATCTTACACCTTTCTTCAATCTTACTTTTTCTGCCCTCTTTTTATTTACACTTAGATAATAATGTAAAATGCAATCTCAAGCTGCTTCTATATGACTACCTGCTGTGAATTATTAGCATGTGTATAAGGTCAGAACATCCTTCCATCTTTCTCTACTTTTCTTAACTCCTGAATAAACAACTTGAAAAGGTAAACCAATATCATCAGGCTTTCTACACTCAACTCTTGGTGAAATGTTAAAAAGAAACATCAAGACACCTTTTATATGCTGAAGCATATAGAGCATTGAGTAGTTGTGCAGAGCAGTGCCAGTATGTGTTGAAGTACATCTACAGTCCACTCGACCAGTGAAGACAAACAGCAGGAGAGAATAGAAAACAGTTCTGAAACAAGAATTCTGCAGCATTACAAATTGCACAGTTGAGATACAACTATTACTGAATTTTAGAAAATATTTTTAGTAAAAGGTGATTAAAAGCTATGATTTCAAAAATTGTCAAATATACCTATGCAGCATACATAAAAATGTCTGTCTACCTTGGACACAGCCTAAATGAGTTTCTTGTATGTCAATAATGCTTGACACACATAAAATTATGTTCAAAGCTGTATTACCTCTCCCAAAAATACATACATAACTTTTAGAAAATATTTTCAACTCTGAAGAAGCTCTTTTCAATAACCTCATATTGTTTGAATCTCCAGGAATTAAAATATACATTTGATTAAGTCTTATTTCACATTTTTGTTATTACACAGTGTTTTCTACCTGAGATATATATAGTGTAGGAATGCACTTCATCTTCCAGAAGTATATTACCATTGACTAATTATCAAAGTGAACTAATGCAGAATCCATGGAAGCAAGGATTTGGTTTCAGGCGAGTTACCTGGAGTTATGTTAAAATACAGCACATTTAAGAGAATTGGCTAAGTGCCTAACAAATCTAGACATTCAACGAGGCTGATCACTACTCTTCTAGGCTGTGAAAATGCTGATTGCAATGTATTGCTGATTGTAAGAACAATCTTGAATATAACACTCTTCACTTTCATGTCTACTGAATATGCAAAATCCTAAGTTGCAGTAGGTTGCTTTCTAGAAAAAATTAAAAGTGCACAGTAATTCTTGGTCAGGTTCTGTTGTACTTGTTTGCATGTGTTTTTTCCACATGGATGAAATTTTGTTCATGCCAACTAGTATCAGAAAGCAAGCGTTTGTTACTTAAGAATCTTTTGCTGGGTGGATTCTGATCGCGTTCTATTAAGTTTGCATTCTGTTGACTGACTGTTCCAAAAGATAAAATCACATGAATTATAGGTTCTTTTCATTTGCACACATATTATTAACATATAGACGAGAAAGTCTTGTTTTTAGTACTGACTAATGATAGTGTTTCTAAACAAGCATTTGAAGTTGCTCTTAACTTTTCGCTTTCTCCATCTTCCTGTCTTTGATTTCATGCTGATAAGGCAGAATATTTTTACAAAAGCATGGAGAGGAAGTGTACCAGATATTTAAGCTGTCCTCTCTGAAGTAGAAGTTCTTTCTCCAGGAAAAACCAAAAGTTTTAGATATCTCATTATTGTTTATCTCTTGCTTGACTGTAGGAAGCATCTGTATTCCTTCAGTTGCATTGGTGAGAATGGAAAGCAGCAGGATAGATTGACCTCTCAAAGGTGATTAGTTGAAGTAGTAAAAACAAATTATACATCTTTAAAACACAAAATACTCCTCTGCTTTTATGTCTAGAATGGATTCTGCCTCTGAAATTGCAGTACACTCCCATTTTTTTTTTAAATCTGCTTGTCAGTACTTCACTTGTTCTCATTTTAGGAATGGGGAACTGTTTTTTTTTTTTTCACCATTAGACTGACTGCTAACAACCTGCTTCTTTCATTTGCTGTGTAATAGTCTTGTCATGTAGGGATGCTGTTACAGAGCAGATCTCATGCAGGTATTCAGAGCAAATTTTTCTCGTAGTGAAAACTGGCAACTGAATTAAAATTACTGTTGAAGAAACTGCAGAGTGATTCTAGAATCCCTAAATTGGATACACACAAGCACCTTATTTTCAACAGTGCAATAGAAACAGGAGGATGAGTCTACAATGCAAAAGAATAGTTTTCATGTCCCTAGTTTTGCTATATATTTTCAACATGTATACTGACAATAATTTTGTGAAGCACGCCTAATCTGTCTTTTCTTTTTATATGTGGGAAAATATATTTTTATTTCCACTCACTCTTGTCAGCATGCCCAACTGAAGTGAATGATGCTTGCATGACCAAGTTTCTAACCGCTACATAGCACCTTCTTGATGTTCTTGAAATGCTGGCCTATTCAGTGTCCATGCTTGAGTTTTGGTCCAAATACTACTCCCAGTTTAGAAATGAAACATTTGAACCATGAGCATGTTAATTAACTTGGCCATGGTCCTGTGGCAAGTTTGTATCAAAGCAAAGGCAAAGATTCAATCAAACTTGACAAACATGGATTTAGGAGTGCTAGACACTTCTGAATCCACACATGCTCATTCCTTGCTTCCTCTTTTAAGCTAGAAAGGGAAAAAATGGATGAACACAAAATGAGGGGCAATTTTTCTTTTTAACCTCTGTAAGTCTATTGTCCACTTTTTCAGAGAAAATTCAACTTTTCCATAACACTGAGCAAGGTTCAGTCTTCCCATTTCTGTATAAATGTCTGATGAATGCAGCCTCACTAGTATACTGATAAATTGGTGCTGGAGAGAATTTTTCTTGAGACAGTATTGCTGAGAAAAGCTGTTTGCCTTTAAATCCTAAAAGTTTCCTTTCTTTGGACTATTCTAACTTCTCTTTCTAGAATATATTAGAGCGAGCCCATGTCTTAAGTTGGCAGAGAACATGTTTGGTATTAAGCATTGTACATTGTTCCTTGAGCAATATTACCTCAGTTTTAAGATCACAGCCATTAAGTAAATTAAGTTGGTTCTGTTTGTAGAATTGCATATCTTTGAACTCACAGGAGGAAAACATTCTTCAGCGTGAGATGTGTTACTCCCATAGCAGAGTCAATAAAATATGTTTAAATATTGCAGCTTCAGCCTTAGTTTATCAATAGCAGTGGGAATGGGCCTTGCTGTCTTCTCTAAAAATGCCTTTCATTGCAAATAATTCAATTTGAACTTTTCTTCAGACCTTCCTCTAGCATATATGCAGCACTGTGCTGAAGCATGAGTATTAAATCCCTGGAACATCTTGCCATCAGTTAGGCTCAAGTAACTACAACATCCAGGTACTTCATATTGAAGGTGCTAAAAAAGCATTGCATGACTTAACTTTGTTCTACATCAGAATTGACTCTGCTTGAGCAAAAAAAGCATAAAAATAGAAAGGGTGCCAAACACAGTGTACCTGAAGGGTGTTACTAAAACATCTCAGTTAAAAAGCTGACTATGCAACAAAATACAGGAGGAGTCATCTGAAAGGGTGATCCAAGTATTTGACATCTTAAGACAATGAAAATCACAAGAAAACAGTAAAATGCATTTGAAAAAGATATTTAAAACCCAATGAAAATCAATTTGCTGAAGGCTAGTGTTTGGATTTTTTTTTTCCCATGTAGGATCCATGACCCTGAAAACTCTCTTTAGGTTATATGTTCTAGTCTTGTAGTTAAAATGAAACAAACTCCTTATTTCTTTTCATTTTAGGTCTCCTTAATATAGAGCCTTCAAGCAATAAAATTACCTAAGTTTAATCACTTCTTTGACTAAGGGGATTCGAAACCACTATTTGAAAATCAGAAGAAAGTAAGCAGGTCAACAAAGCACAGTGCTGCCAGCTGAGATCTCCTGATTTTTAAAGGAATAGTTTAGGTGGCTATGCAAAAAATACCTTTAGGAAGAAGAGGAAGGCATGTCATCCCAGCTTTACTCAGTCACATTGTTTTGTGGTTGCAGAAGTCAGCACTGTGCTCTCTGATATCTTTGAGACTTATGCAGCTGAGCAGAAAAACTCTGGACTCCTTCTGTAGTAAACCACAGCTGTAAAAGGGAGATGTTGATGGACTAAGGAGAGTTCACTCCTTAAGGACTAAGGAGGGCCACTGGGATGATAAAGGGGATGGAGCGCTTCCCCTCTGCGAAAAAACTATGGAAACTGGGGATTATTCAGCTGGGACAAGAGATGTTTCACAAGGAAAGAAGAGCAGCCTACTGGCACCTATGGGGATGTTATTAGAAAGATAAATGCAAGCTGTTGACAGTAGTGACATGGTTGTAAGATTAGAAACAGGTATAAATTAAAACATGAGATGTATAACATTTAGTAACTTGCTAAGGTAGGTGTTCAGTACTGACAAAATAAATTTTTGAGAGATTTTAAGGAAGAAGGTTGTCTTGTATAACTGACTTTTGAACTTGTTTGGTAAGCCTTAAGATTTTAACCGCCTTATGCTGTTAAAATAATTCAGGTTGTTATTGAAACTTAATTGCATATATATGACAAAAGAAAGAAACAAGATCTAGAGGAATCTGATGTGATTATCTAGAGGAAGCGTCCTACAGGAGATTGAAATTGAACATAGTAACTGTAATTATCTAAAAGGAAGTCTATTACAGTATGATAAAACTGTCAAAATAATGATTGAGGGCTCTAACAAGTCACGCAGAAGATCAATAAAGCTAATCTTACGTCATAGCTTGAGAATCTAGAAATTGTATTTTGACCTTAGTTCACAATAGCCATTCAAAACATATTTAATAAATGGGTTATAGTACTTTTTCTTAATTAAAAATTAAAATTGTTGCCAATTGTTTTCTCCAGTGAAGTAGGGAATATGTTTCCAGTCCATGTGGTGTGCATGTTATTTTACTGATTGCTCACCCTTTTTAAGGAATTATTATTTGGCATCTCTCTGTTCTTCATGTACACAAATTTTGCTTTTTTTTCCCATGCAATTTACTTTATTTTCCTTTCTATATAGAAGCTATCCTCTATATATTCTACAATATCTGAATGCCTTCCAGTTGAGCGTGAAGCTGCATCTCTTGTTTTTCTCCGAAGGAGAAAGTGTTTGGTGTAGTGGGTATGCTGGCTTTGGCTGAAGTAGCACTAACTTTTTGCACAGTGCATGATACAGGGCTGTGTTTTGGACTTGTGCTGATGATAATATAGAGACTTTCTTTTTTATTGCTGATCAGGGTTTAAACAGAGCCAAAGCCTTTTCTGCTTCTTGTACTGTCAGGCTGGTGAGGAAACTGGGAGTGCGTGGAAGGTTGGGAGGAGACACAGCTGGGACAGGTGACCCCAACTGATGAAAAGAATATTCCAAACCATGTGACATCATGATCAGTAAAGTGAGAGGAAGAAGGAGGAGGGAATACATTTGGAGCGATGGTGTTTGTCTTCCAAAGTCACTGTTACCCATCATTGGTCCCTGCTCTCCAGGGGATGGCCGAACACCTGCCTGCCCATTGGAAACACTGAATTATTTCATTGTTTTGCTTTCCCCGTTTTTCGCTTTCCATATTAAACTGTCGTTACCTCAGGCTATGGGTTTTCTCACTTTTACCCTTCCAGTTCTCTCCCTGATCTTGCTGATGTGGTAGTGAATGAGCAACTAGTCGTGATAGATTTCAAAAAACTCACTGACCATGTATTTCTTCCAACTCTACCCCCTAGCAGACACTTACCAATAACTTTTACCCATCTATCTTTTGTCTCCCAAAGAAATTCTTAACAGAAGTGCTTGCTTTCGTTTCATATCACTTTCAAAATGCTGATCCTTTTTTGAGAATTGCTTGGTTTTCTTTTTATTTTGAAAACTCACAATAATAAATATCAAGCATTTTAAAATCCTGCAGTGTCTTTGGCCCTGATGTTTTGCAGTTATGAGTTTCATAAAAGTGTCTTTGCCTTAAAAAATTAAGGTTTAAATCTAAATGCTTTCTTCAGAATGCCTACAAGTGTTCTGACACTGAGCTGAATTGGTGAGTAGGCATTGTCTTTTTTGGTATCCTTTTTTTGTGTCTTCTAAAAAAAATGTTTCATTTCTAAAAAATTTATATGTTTCTTTAGGCCACCACTGATTTTTTTCTGTTTTTGAATCCCTAGTTCTTCCAGTGTACAGGACAGAAATAAGTGTGATAGTTCCAAGTGAGTCTAAGCAGGACTTATCCATTATGAGGAGTTTGTTAATATTTTCAAGTCCTTTTCTTCTTACTCAGCCTAATTAAAATCGTTAGGGAATGCACAGGCTTGTTCCAGCCCATTTAGAGACTAGTAAAATGTAAGAATAACTGACCTGTTTCTTCCACCATGCATTACTGGATATTATGATTTGGGAATATTTTGTGTCTTGGACTCTAGTGTCTTTGAAGACATAACCTCTGAGTGCTAAACCCCAGTTCCTTCACCTTTCGAGCAGTGGAATCCTGTAATTCAGATTTAATTTATACTCGGAGTTGCAGTCTCAAGTATCTCTTTGGGAAATGCAACTCTGTCTATTCCCTATTGTTGTTTTCTCTAAGAAACCTATGAACAACTGAAAACTGAAATAGAAACAGCTTTTTAAAATAATTTTGAATCCGTGGCAATACAATTAATCCTAACCCTAGTTACAAGACTGTAGAATTTCTTGCCTTCTCGAGTTCCCAAATCAGAATTCCATTTCCTTTTCTGAAGAACTTTCTTCTTCCCACTTAAGGGCTGATTCTCTTTTTTCTCTGTGCTTTCTCCTGCCGATCTCATGTGACAGAACTGTTTACCTGCACTCAGTATCAAGATTTGCTTGACTTATGTTTAATTTTGTGTTTGTTTTCAAATTAGTAAAACAATTCAGTAGACAGAATGAAGAGGCACACGTTTCAGTTATAAAATCTTTTTTCTCAATCTGCTATTGAAGCATGTATTCATTTAGCCTTTTCTCTGAAATTTCTTTGCTTTCTTGTCCATAAATTAAATGAGAGCCCAGCCCTGAAAATACTTACACAAGGCCAGTCATGTGTTTGACCTGAAGCTTGCAGTTACGTAGAGCTGCAGCTTTTCAATAATTGCCAGTTTA
>VWYP01031134.1:88709-93791 GCA_013400435.1 Pycnonotus jocosus
TCTTTTAGAAGCATAGTTTAATAACTTGTAGAATCAATGTGACATCAGCCTAATATAAAATTCGGAATGACAGAGGTAAAGAATAGAATATCTGGTAACCAGAATTGAGAAACTAAAGTTGATAGTGTCAGAAATAGGGAAAATTTATTTTGCACCTATAGCTCATTACTCAAAATAGTGTCCAGTTAAACATTTTCCAAATGCAAATGTGTGGTGTTTTTCTGGAGCTTAATCAGTCATAAAAATACTTAATTTTTTTATAATCAAAGCATAATATCTAGATCAATAGCCCTTCAAAGCAGTGAATTCTCTGTTAGACTCTTCATTATTTTACCATTCTATCAACCTCCCTATTGGCAAAATGTTGCTTGTATATTGTTCCTACCAAGTGAAAAATGGTTATTGTTTTAGATTTTAGTGTTAGTAATGTAAATATGCACATCACCTTTTGTTTCACATTTTCAAAGCTTTCTATGCTAAGTAAAGCTTGCGTTTTTAATGGCGTACAAAGGCTAAATACCTATTTATTCTTAGTATTAACTTACAGAAGTAATGTTTATTACATATGAGAGTAATAAGATACGTAGATGTAATGTTGCATGTTGCTTCTGGATGTGTTTTTGCTTAGTGGAAATCATTGTCTTTAAAAATATTTTCACAAACTTTTGCTCCTGCCTGTGATGATAGCTCTTTGTAGCTCTTGCAAAGCCTTCAAACTCATTCAGGGGCTTGTATTCCTTTGCTTCATGTGGTATAGTTTCCTAAATAAATTATTCTCTTGCAAATGTTACGTTCACCTGTGATGCCTTTAAGAGGTAACTTGGGAAGTAGATTACAATGCCAGTCTCCTTTACTTTCAGCAAAGCGCTTTGGATGGAACGCATCCATTAATGTAGCAGCATTGCTGCTTATATGGCAGATCCCTTTGTGTCACAGGTTCCGTCAGTCCTTTTCACAGTGTCACCTGAGTCTTTTGATTTAGTTACTGATGTCCATGACAAAGCTTTGGCTCTGAGTTGGGGCAAAACAGATGAAGAACAGGAAAAGAGGAGTTTTTCATTTTGTTTACAGGACTGAAGCACACACAGGTTAACGGTATTACTCTGAAGTCAAACGGGAATCTTTGGCAAAGTGGGGAACTTTGGTAGTCTCAAGCCTGATCTACATTTGAGGATTCAGTGATGTAAATATACCACCAGCTGAGCTCCATCAGAGGTTGTTCCTACAGAGGCAGCGTTTGCAGTGTTGACTTTTCTCTGAGAAAATTTAAAATTAAATATTTGATGTATTTTAGAAGGTATTTTTCTAGAAGATATTTTTCTATAATTAAGTCTTTCCACTACTATTAGTAATTAACTGGTATTTGCAACTACTCAGGCTAAGCACACAGAGAGAAAACAATGCCGAGGATTACAAAGACTGTATTTGAAAATAAACTAAAGGTATCTCCTGCTTTACATTATTTTTTCATTGTAGTATCAATATCAGTGAGTAAAAAAATGATAGGTCCTAAAATTAACTTTTGATTTCTTTTGACTTACATTTGTACATGTCAAAAAAGCAGAGAGCGCCTTTTTCCCAGCTCTTAAATGCACTCAGAAAAATGTGGTGACACTAAGTAAATACTTGAATTTGAAAGCTAATAAATTGGAATCATGAAGTCCTTACATTTATTTTAAGGCTGTTTTGAAATTTTACATATCTTATTCCTAAAGTTCTAATAGGATATGAAGGCTATTTTGAGTTACACTTACTGTAGGCTAAGCAGTTTCCTTAGAAGCCGCATGATGCTTCTAAAGCACAAACTATCCAGTGGAACTAAGTAAATAAGGGCCTGCTTTTACCTTAGGCTGATAAAATCCTTTGGTGTTTCAAGCCTTTAGACTATCAGAATGGGTAAGTAGTTATGAATTTGTAAGTTTGTGTTTGCTAGGTGGATAATTTTCAAAATTATTAATATGATCAATGTTTTTGTTAACAAAGTGTAACTAAGCTAACAGGTTTTTTGTATTTTTTTTTCTTATTTCTCTAGCCTCCAAAACTCTTATAAATAGTATGCTACGGGACCCTTCTCAGATTCCAGATGGAGTGCTAGCAAATCAAGTCTATCAGGTATTAATCACACTTGTTTTGTTTGGTTTGGGGTTTTTTTCCTGTGGCAATTCTGTTATCTGCCTAGCAGGGTAAAAGATTTTAAACCTCATTTAATTACTGTCATCATAAACTATCAGTGAGGTCAGAGTGCACTATAAATGGCAGTGCAATATTTGTGAGGGGAGCATTTCACTTTTTAATAGCTCGCTTTTATAGTGAATAAAAGCATGCAGTTTTTGTTTTCTGTGATTAAATCTGAACAGCATCTGATGGCCTTTTTCAGGAAAAGTAATTACTGTTTTTAAGATACTCTTTAACTGTAATGGTTTTGTAGTTGCCCATCAGTATACTACTTCTCTTATTTGTCTGCAGTGTACTGTGAATGACTGTTGTTATGGACCACTGGTGGACTGCATCAAACAGTATCCTTTCCCATAAAATTTTAGGTGCACAATTGATGAGCTTAGACTGTGTGGAAGAGATGTGTCTAGCTTTAACCTGACATAAAGTTCTGCTTCACAAAACACATTTCATACTCTTTTCTTTTACATTCAGTCAGCTAGAGGGTCACTGCAGAGCTTTCTCTTAACTAACAAAAACCAGATGGACCATGGGAAGATGTCAGTTTGCTGGTTACACATTCATATGCCTGATTGAACCTCTTTGGTTTTGATTAGTTGAAAAGCATATCTGGTTTTTGCTTAAAACTTGAGTGACCATGCTTTGAGTGGTGGGGTTAGATTAGATGATCTCTGGAGCTCCCTTCCAATCTCAGCTATTCTGTGATTAAATTAATAAGTTTCATAGATAGTGTTCAACATTATGGCTTTGCTTTGTTATGAATATGAGTTTTAACTAAAATTTTTCCAAGTGCAATTTAGGTGTGATTGAACAATTAGTATTTTTAAACTCCTATCTGACATTCCAGTGCAGTTCTTTTATTTTCACGTTTTCTTGAAGGAGATTATACTAGATGTAGTAAAAACCCCATATATATCCTGAATTTTCAGGGATTTTTTTTTTTTTGTAGTGTTGAAGTGGTTAATTGGAGAACCATGCNTTTTGTAGTGTTGAAGTGGTTAATTGGAGAACCATGCAGTGTGTACACTGAGGGAACTCCACATGGCACTGAGTGTTCCAGACTAAGATTAGAATATGGTAGGAATGATCACTAAGAACCCAAATCTATTTTAATGAAGTCCTGCAGGTGCAGCTGTTCTGTTGCAGTCTGCGGTCAAAGGAAAAATTTCAAAATCATGGCCTGCTATCACGGAGCAGGCTAGTAAGGCAGTGCCTTCCCAAGTTCTAGAGAATCCTTGCATGAATTTCTGCATGCAGTTTGGGAGATGTTGGTTTCACTGTACAGTGCAGGATAGGAAAGTTACAGTTTAGTTATGGATGAAAAACAGTACTTCTTGTAGTTGTGATACACATGATTGTCACTCCATAAAAATACTTTCCTTCTACTAGAAACACTTGTGTCTATTACAGCCTCTGCCCTGCTCCCATTAACTTTAACAACAGCAGGATAGAGTTCTAATTGTCTTTGTATTTTGTGCTTTTAACTGTAATTTTAAATATCCATTGAGTTTATCTTCACGATTAAACAAAGCTCTCTGAAAGTGGATTAATTTAATAAGCCACACATTTTAAAGGGTTGTTGATCACGAGTTTTCATAATTTTAATATTTTATAGATGAGCAATTTGACTGTAGTTGTATGAAAGTGCCATGTTTAAAAGAAATAAAAACACATATGTAGAATTATGAACCATTTTTGAGACTTACTTGCCTGCAGTCTAGAAAAGGCTTTTATATCCTCTTCAAATGCTGGCTCAAATCTGTTGTTGAATATGCAGTGACATCAATGAGAGTAATGAGGAGTTTTTCAATTCCATTTTAGTACAGAAAACTTTAATACTAAGCTGTGTGAGTGCATTACTGCAAGTATGTTGCTGAATTAGATGTTAATTTTGAGGTGCATAAAATAGTTAAAAATCAATTTAAAGTTAAGGTTTTAAAAGCATAATGTCTTCTGAAGGATTGCATATTGATTTTAAATATAACTATCTAATTGTATATGCATGGACCAAAGTATGAAGTCAACCTCTTTGTAAATGCCAAGAGGCTATTTTTCAGTAATAGTTCAGATGCTTACGGGAAACTAGGCTGCTAGATTGCATGAGTAGAAAATGGCTTGTGAGGTTATTTACAAGTTTTGCCCCATGGTCATTGCCATACATCAATAACAGGTATTATTATAGACTAAGTGTTTTTGCTTATGGTGCATTGTAAATTCTGTTTGCAGTATTTTTCTTACCTTTTTGCAATTCTTCATTTGTCCCTGTTATTCTGAAATTGCTAGTAGAGTTTAACATAATACATAGTTTCAGTTGATATAAACTATATGTACATATGAAAATTATTCCATGGAATTTTTTTTTTTTTTTGCTGTTCAGTATGAAGTGTTCATATAAGCTAAGTAATTAAGTGTAATGAAAAGGTGATCTATAGTTTAAGAAGTTACTTTAAGCAGAACTTGGAGCTTAACTGCTTTTAACATAAGATCTTTTATCTTTCCATAGGATTCTTCTTGAAAGCTTCCAGAATAGAACTTTGACTTCCAGGGGCTACATTAAAAATATTTAATATGGTGACTTTTTTACATATTGCAAGGAATAGCACATTGGATCAACAGGCTGTCAGTGAAGTGAAAAGGACTTCACTATAAATTACAATTTCATCCTTCCCTGATATTAGTTCATGCTTCTGAAAAATCAATTAAAAGGATTTTTTTTTGCAGTAAGATGTTTCAGATGGAAATAGTACCTAAAAATTTCAGAATATAAAGAAAGAAAACCAGTTCATTTCATCCTTTGCTGGATTGGAGAATTGATTACTAGTCAGTAAAGAGCAATTTGAAAGGTAATTAACTGCTAATGGTAATTATCCTGTTTTAGGATCACATTTTCTTATATATTTAGAAGAA
>VWYP01031146.1:6543-16740 GCA_013400435.1 Pycnonotus jocosus
AAAAAAAAGGCAAGCAGTTAGAAATATTAAAAAATAAAAAAATAGGAAAGTTAGAGGTTAGTTGTTCAAGACAGTTGGCAATGTAAAATTTTTCACACCAAGTACGGCTATTTGGTAGTTTCTGTTGTTGCTTTAGCCACAGTTTTCCTTAGTTCCTTCTGGCTTTCACAAATCAGAGAAACGCACTTTCTCTTTTTGATGACAGTATATTCACCAGCTTTAACAAACAGCTGCAGAGTGGAGGGTTACTGGAAGTTACTCCCCATTCTGTTTACTGTAGTGCACCCATGTAATCAAGAATCATTAATTCTTTTTATGCTATTGCTTAATTGGTGGTCTTCTTGTATAAGATATTATTTTTTTCTAATTAACTAAAGGAAGAGATGACACCTCACATCTGATTGTTACAGTGGTAAAGAGAAGTAATCAAATCCATGGGACAGGCAGGAGAATTGCCTTCTGCCCTGGTGACTCTGGCCAACCACAAGAAACCACGCCACACTAACAACAGCTGCCCTGCTGCTGATGCTGCTGCCACTGTTGCTCTTATCCCTACTACTCCTTCATCTACATCTACTACCTGAGATGAAAACTTGGTAAAATCACCAAAGATTTTACTTCGCATGTCAACTTTGCAGGTCAGCTACCAGAGGCTTTGAAGGATACACTATTTCTGCAGTTAAAGCAGCATCTTTTTCTTCTTCACCCCTCTAGTTCACAGTGTTTTCTTGACAGAATGCTTTAACTTTCTTTTTTTCTTGCCAAATATATATATATGTTTTGACATCCCAATTCTGTTTCATTGTAAGTATTTTTTTCTCTCTCCCTGAATTTCTTGTTTTAGGGACATTAATATCCTTCGTCATGATTTCACCTCCAATCAAAGTTATGTATGTGCTCATATTGCTGTTTATGGTTTCCTATAAAATGCCGAAACCAAGGAACACAATTAAGATCATGATACATATTGTTAATTAATAATAATATTCTGCAATATTTTTGAGATACCTTTGTTTATTTATTGTATGTCACACTAGTGCTGATTGTTCAAATAAAATTGTAATATCTGCTAGCCTTCTGCCACTGCCTTACTGTTTTCAAAACTACTTACATGTTTCAAAAAATTATTTAAAGCACTTGAAGGTTACCTGGTGACTACAGGAGATTAGTTCACAGATTAACTCATATCCTGACTGCAGTTTCGGCATTTCATATTTATGAGTTCAGCATGATCCCATCAGCCATCTCTCATATGGTTCTAGTATGATCACAGTGTTCACCCACGATGTTTATTTTTATTAATTCTCCGAAGAACTGCTCACTGTCTGAACTGATGAACTGATTTATAGCCAGCTGCCCTCAGCCCTGCCCTGAGGCAAGCACAAGATACAGTGAAAAGATGTTTTTTGGGTAAGAACTCCCTTTTATGTGCTGCAAAAACTAGTTTTATGTGTTGTGAAAGAATGAGAAAGAAGTTGTTTTCCTAAAAATATCCTGAAATAGAAATATCACTCACCTCTTGTATCTTATATATCCCCAAATTCTGTCTGCTTTTTTTCAGTGAAGGACATCCTAATGTTGCAAAGCCTCCACTGGAGGCTTGCAGCTCTTGTACATAGTAATTTCTCACACCATAAGTTTATATTCATCATCTCTCAGAAGCATATGAGGTTTTGGTCTGTTTTGAATGCCAGAGTCAGAGACATCAATCAAAAATGATAGCATCAATCATGCTGCTGTAAAGGAGCTGGACGACATCTGCCAAAATGCCTTACAATGTTACAGTAATGTACCAGAATTCTGATGAATAAGGACACTGGTTTGCTCAAAAGCAATTAATCATGGCTTCTCTTAATGCAGCATCTTTTTAAAGGCATAATACAAAGCTAATAAAAAGGTTACCTTCTATTCTTCATTCAGCTGAAGCCAATGAAGATATTCTGAATACAAAATGCCATAAGAGAGAAGACAAACCAGATTATTCTAAATTTTACAAGTGCAATTGATTTCCTTCAGATATTTTATTTTTAACATACCACTGTTAACCATGTTATTATTAGTATTAATTCCATAACAAAACAAAACAAAAAAATCCCTTAAAGCACAACAAATAATGGAAAACAACCATCAGGGTCTTTTTCTATTTTACCTAAAATTGCATTTCAGGACGAAATTTTTCCCAGGAAAAGTAAAAGCAGGATCTATTTGTTTGTAATTAGAAAGATATATGCAAAGATTTAGGCTCCATCCTACCATAAGCTTGGCTACTGGCTCACTTATGTCAGCCAAATAGGTTCTATTAGGCTCATTAAGCATGTAATAAACTTGTGAAATTCATCGCCACAAAATATAATTAACATTCAGGTATTTAGACTTTCCCTGTAAAATTAAGTATTCAATGGATTAAAAAAAAATCCATATTCACATAACTTGATAAAAAATTACATTTTTAGAAATCTATGAAGAATAGAAAGCTTCCATGCTTACATGATTAGGTAATTACAGATATGCCTACCATATCTAGATGACATGGAATTGCCATAGTATAGGCAATTTACTGTTCCTAATACATAGCCAATTTGCATAAATACTTGGTAATACAGGACTAACTTTTTTATTTTATCTTTGAGCTACTTTGTACTGTGTTTAATTTTTTTTTTATACCTATGTCAGGAATCTTCTTTACTCATCTAACTATGCATTAAATTACTTTACACACTATTGGTCACATTTCTGATCAAAAATAAATACTACATTAAATGAATTGTTGTTCAGAAGTAGAAAATACATACGAATGTATTTTACTTTTAAGAGAGAACTAATAGGAAACATTTTCAACTATTCAGAAAGAACAGAACTTCAGCTGATGCCTTAAGAGGCTGAAACAGAGCCGAGACAATGTTAAAGGAATAAATGGAGTATTAATTTAGGTGCCTTTCCAGGACACACCCCGGCAGCACCAGAGCCACAGCAGTGGCTTTGCCCAGGTGGCTCCAAGATGGACGCAAGAGAGCTAGTGGCAAGATCTTACCCTTTTTATAACTTCCCATTCATTTACATATACCAGTCAACTATCCAATCAATAACTCAGAATCACCAGACTCTGTCCTCCTTGCTTGCCTCCTTTTCCGTGTTATTTATGCTTTGGGCCTGGAGCTTGAAGAGAGTGGTCTTGAGTCCCTTGCAAGACTGCCCTACTCCCTATCACCTTGTGAGTGAAAGGATCCCAGCACCACTTAATACAAAGGCAAAAGCTACCCACTAAAGCAAAACAGAAAATCTCAAACCTAAGTCATCACAGTGGCAGTATTAATGATGAAAAGAACAATTTCACATTGAAAAAAACCTATACAAATAAGAGTGGTAATGGCTAGCAATATTTTTCAGGTTTTCCCAGCAACCTCAGAGACCAGATGCTAAGCACTGGAAAATATTTATTCCAACAGCAGCATCTGGTACTTTGGCAGACTCCATAAGCAATTTTGTTTTACAGTTCTAAAGCTGCTTCTGGGTCTATTACATGGTTAATCTGATGGGCTGACTTATTTCCCTGAATGCCATATGCCAGGAGCTAGAGATGCAGTGAACTGTTTGCCATTGTATTTGTATTAAAAGCAGATTTAAAAATCTGCTGAAAATTACACACTTCACTACAATAAAGCTGATGACGATGAGTGACTTGCCTTAAAATAGTGCCAAAAGGCTGCTGGATCACCAAGAGGAAAGGCTGCCAGACACAATGCCAATCAGGTAATGTTTCAAATTTTGTCACTGGATACTTAGTCTCTATTGGTTTTGCATTTCTTCTGGTTGGTTGGTTGGTTGGTGGGTTGATCGGTTGGTTGGTTGGTTTGGTTGGTTTAGTTGTTTTAGGGTTCTTTTGTTTGTTTATTTGCTTGGGGGTTTTGTTGTTATCGGGGGTTTTTTTCCTTCTGTACATATGAAGGTAACTTCAGATAGAAAGAAAATTTATCAAGAGGATCAGAAAAAAAAAAAAACAACAAAAAACCTGTATTACTTTTTGGAATAACTACAAGGTCTAAAGGTGAACATAAAACGAATTGCTGACTCCTTTAAAGTCAGAGCATAAAATGTAAACATTAACCAACAGAAAGTAACATGAAACTATTCCTCAGGATTTCCAGGGTATTTCATTTGCAGACAATGAATTTGTGAGTAGTCAGCCTTCCAGTAAAAATGGCTTTCCGGTAAAAGTTATTATATTTTAATAATTAAAAAATATTAACAACTTTCAAAAAGCTGATACACTTTTGGTAACAGATTTTAAACAACCTAGTTACAGAAAAATGAGATAGCAGATTGATATAAAATATATATCCCAAAAAAATGTAATCCACCAGAGGGTGGTAAAGAGCATTGTGCTGTAATAAGAAGGAATGTTAGATGAGATGCTGTGCGTATTTTTCCGCTGAATGTGTGCGTTTTCACAGGCAAAATTTTTTTGACCCATCACTAGTTTTTCATAAGTGTAATTTCTTGAAAAAAACCCATAAAAAGCAAATAATATTTGCAATTTTAGCAACAGTATTCCTTGCGCAAATGAAGCCTTCAATAAAGAGTCAATTAAAAAGTGAAACCCCCATGTAAAATTAACTATCACAGAAGGCATTAATATCTTATTCTGTATCTAAATATTCAACCTTTGAAGCACGTCATGCCCTTAAAGAAAAACTAGACATTAGAGATTAAGTCAGTTAATATCTTCGGAACTCTGCTTTGAAAATGTCTGAATAGGTCAAATTTGTCTGGAATTGACAGGCCAAAAAAACCCCCTTTACACCTTGAAAAAGCCTTTTAGTTCAAAAAGCTGTGGAACTAGTTCACTATTGAAAACAAAATGAAATTAACATATCTATATTGATAAGATGTGGAGAGGAAATATTTTCTCTTACTCATTTGCATGCAGAGGATCTGATCTCACTACTCTCAAAACAATTCTTCACAAGAAATTAAGATTTTTCTCCTACTATGTCTTGTATAAGATTTCTGAAAATAGACCATAGTGCTGGCTATCTGCTCCTCCTAGCTTCAGACTACTAAAGGCCTACCTATTCCTAACTGAGCACAAGGCACTGCAGAGGGACTCTGGAATTGTTCTCAGCTGTATTCAGATTGTCAGACCATTCACCACCACAAGTTCATTACACTGGGCACTTCCCACTGCAGAGCTTTACAGTTCTATTGGCTTGAAGCATTTCAACTCTTTAGATTATTAACCAAGTCATAATAATCAACAGCAAAGGTGATAGCTGACCATCATTTATTTAAAATTAAAATTGCACAAGATTTTTTTTTTAAGAGGAGAAAAATAGGGGTCATTTTGTAACTAACAAGTTATGAAGAGTTTTCTTCTGCACTTTCAAGTCTCACAGTTCAATTAACCCCACCTAAAGAGCAGATATTCCAGACAAATCTTTTCCTATGACTGACAATTGGCACATTTCCTACTAAGGTTTCCCCTAGTGTCAAATAGAACTTGTAAGTATATGCATCAGGGTTGGATTTTTTTGGTTTGGTTTGGTTGGTTTGGGTTTTTTGTTTGTTGGTTTGGTTTTGTTTGTTTGTGTTTGTTTCTTTTGTTTTGTTTTCTCAGTGGAAACAGAAATTTGAGTCTTTCTATTACCTAAATCCTAAATTCTATTAACTTAATAATATCATCATATTTTGAGGATCTCTGGCAAATTTGGCTGAAATTAGCCATAACTAAGAGCAGGAAGTCTCAAATATAAAAGCAATGTGATTTTGTACACTTTCCTGAACACAGATAGGTCAAAAATAAGCAATGTGAATCTTGGAGAAGTGGATGAGGGGCATGGTAAAGGAGGAAGGGAGGTATTTTCACTGACATTTTAGCTTGGATGATTAAAGAATTTAGAGTGGTAAATCCTTACAAATATGTAATCCTTCCTAAAGTAATAGCTAAAATATCCTCAAAAAAGCCAACCTCCTCTCAGTTCCCAAAACAGCCATCATCAGATTTATCAGTGAATGAGAAATCAGATGGTCTTACTACAATTCCTAGTTTTCCTTATTTATGTGTGCTGCTGCATATCCTCTTGTGTACTCTTGGTAGGGAATTTATCCGTCTGTACCGCACCTCATCCATCCTATCTCTCGAACAGACTATAGGGCAGTTGCATAATGTCAGTTCTTAGTATTCTTTTTGTTCAGTATCTCATGCATTGAGATAGAAATGAATTTCAGTTAGAAACTTGTCACACTTGGAAACTTTTTAAACTTGCAGTTAAGAGAAAATACTCAAAATGTGTAAATACATGCTTAGACAAATGCTTCAAAAGCTGTGGGAGCTTTGTGGAATTGGAGAGAAAGGAATGCAAGGATTACAATGAGGGAAATTGCCACGACGTATCTCAAAGCACACACACAGCAGATGTTGCTAATGGAGAGAAGCTGTAGACAGAGAGGCGCAAGGCTTTTGGCTGCCCCATGCTAAACCCATGTCATACATTGCCTGTTTTATACTTTCTTCAAGTCAATGTTTTGCCAGACACAGAAATTTTGCCTTCACACAGCCCCAGTATACATATAATTTTCAGCTCAAGACTATTTATGAAATAAGATCATAAAACTAATCTCACCCACAGGAAATGTGTGAGGTATGTATCAATTTTCATTTCCTCAGAGCTGCACACTTATGAGACAGTGGTGACCTTATGCAGGAACTTAAATGTACTTGAAAAGCTTTTACAAAAATGAAAAGTTCAAAAGTCATAACTCCTCTGTCTTAATTCAGTTAAAACCTTTCGTTATTATACTGCTGTAATGCTGGAGAAGATGAGATATCTCCTTTTTTTTTTTAAATTTATTCCTTTGGTTGGTTGGTTTTGGTTTAGGCTTTGGGTTTTTTTAATGCCCAGACAATTCTGAATAGCAAGTACAGTGGCATAGATAGCTCTTTGAAATTCTTCCTTTTAGAGTTTTACCACTCAAGTGAGTAAGTAAATACAGTGTCTCTGAAGATTACAGAGGTTTTTTAAATCCTGGTTGGTGAGTGGATTCCATTTCTTCCCACCTGTTTGATTTATAATGTATAAAACCATCAAGATGTTGAACTGTTTCCTACATGACAAATTGCAGTGATACAAGAAAATGCAACTCATGAAAGCTCTAGTGTGCCATTATGAAATAATTGAATAAAATGTTAAATCACTACTGCAAAAGAATTTCAGCAGAATGCAGAGGGTCAGTGTTGGAGCCATGCATCAGTCAACTCCAACAGAAGCATCATTTTGAAGTCCTGTGTAGGATGGCAGCTTTGCCACCCACACGGGAGGAAAAGCACCCCATACACATGAGACTCAAGCAAGTCCATCCTTCCTCACTCCCAGCTGCTAGACATTTGTAATGTGACCTACTCTAGTTGTCTGAGCTTTATTTTTATTGGGGTTTTTTGTTTGGTTGGTTGGTTTCATTTTGTTCTGTTTTTGTTTTGTTTTATTTTTGTTGTGATCAGTGAAATAAGATGGATAGCCACAGAGTACGGAACATTAATATTTAAAAATGGTGGTGCAAACCTCCTGGGAATTTTATTTCTTAAGTAAGTATAAGGACACCCTGGAAGAGGAGTGAGTACATACCTGATTTTCCATAACTGGTTAAGCATGTCAAATCATACTTCTCATTCTAAAAAAACTTTTCTTGCCCCTTGAACAATTGTAAGGTTTAAAATACAATTTAAATATATGCCACAAATTCACAGGAAGTAAACTAGATAATAACAGTTTTATGTTAAAATATATATATTTTTGCATGGTTGTTTTTTTTTTTCTGTATGCTTAAATTAACAAAATACTTACAGGTTTCACATATTGATTTATCTTTTAAATTATCTAGGTTTTGTTTCATATTGGTATCAAGACTTTCATATGATGAATTTTTAAGCAGAACTACAAATCTTTCCATTTGGAGGAAATCCAGAAGTTATGTCACACAGCAGCCATATTTTTCCTTCACAGCAACAACATTGAAGGAAACCCACCTTTGAATGAAACTTTGTATAATTTATATTACTCAGTTTTAATTAATAATACTGTGTAAATTGCCCTTCAGTCTTAACCTGCAGAAAGTCATCTAAGATTGCATTAGGTGTCCAGGATTTCTGGAGTACACTAATACTACCTCAATGAAATAATTACCTCAATGATGGGGAGCAAATGAAGTACAAAACATGCCACCTCCTCTCCAAACACATGTAGACTTCCAATTTTAAAAATCATATAGAATTACCTTTTTTTTTTTTTTTTAGTTGAAGACCATTTCTCAAAATAGCAACCTATGACTGAAGACATGAGGAATCTCATTCTGGATTTATCCAGGAGTGGCTGAACCTCTGCAGAGTCAGAAGCATTATAGAAATCATTGTGTCACTTAAAATATTCTGACAATCTGGCTAGAAACTCATATAAACTTTATTTTGAAATAATCACTGCAGTAGATAATATTCTAAAAACTAATACATAAATTTACATTATATATTGAACTTGACATATCTTAAATAAATTTCAGTCCCTGTGTAAAAGTTTTAGTAAGCAAAAGCAAATAAAGAATTTAGAAAAAAAAAAAAAAAAAAAAAAGGAAAAATTTTAGTCCCCTCAAAATTGAAGAAAGGTATTTTGGTGTGAGAGGAGAGACCTACTATTTGGTGTGGCAGAGAAGAATATCACCATTGGGTTGTGCAACTGTATGCATAAACTCTGTGCATTATGGACCAACAGAAAATTGCATAGCAACTGTGATTGTGGATCTTGATCATATCACCCTTCACAACAGTGCAGTTACAGGAGTAATTGAAGTGATGCAGGTATAAGGTGCTCTCAAGTAGTCAAGGGAAAACCTTGTATTTGTACTGCACCTCATGTTAACTTTCTGAGTTAAAATATTTTGAGCATCATTTTTGTGGCATATCTGTGTGAAAAAAATTAATCAAGTAATGTTTCTCCTGAGAGGGTTATGTCATAATAAATATCAATGCATTGGTAGTAATTTTGTCTGTTCATTGTCATTACATGATTATTCTCCATTGGAAACAAGTCCCTGGAAATGAAAACTCATGCTGTTCTATCCCAAATTAATCAGAAAAAGTGAGCATAATTGGAGGAAGAACAGCCTACCAAGGGAGGTAAACCAAAAAGTCACCATTGCTGAAGACACTCAGGACATTAGTTGTAATTATGTTGGATGACCTTGTGAAACACAAGGAATCACACTGGCTGACTGATGCACAGTGGTAAAGTTACTGCCATTGACACAACTTAAATAATTCTCACTTTTGAATTTTAAAATCGGTATGAAATTATTTAATTTGTACTTTGAATAAACTTTTAAAACCTGCAAGGTTTGATACTACATCTCAGCTGAGAGGGAATCAGAAGGCGAGGTCTTACTTTCAGCTTTCATTCCAAACTTGTAGAATATTGCTTGCTTGATCCATATTCAAATATGGAAATATTTTTGCCAGTGTACAGATACCTGATAGTAAAATAGTCTCCTTAACTTAGGCTAAAATTAATCTGTAAATCTAGTTCTGGTGTAAACATCTGTATTTTAAATATCTGGTGTTAATATAACCATCATTCATCTAGACTGTACTTCTCAGATTTTTTGCATCTTCTGGCATCGCCTGAGTGATCCTGATATCCAGAAATGGAGTTGTGAACTACACCTTCCCCCGAAGCTGGAGTTTCTCAGGTTGTTTGTAGAACTGCTTCTTTGAAACCTATCACCACCGCTAAATATAATAAGAAAATATATGTAAATCTGTCAACAGAAGGTCCTGTTTTTTATTCTGAGTCAATAAAGCATTCTGCATTTTTCTTATATCTTCCCATTCTATTTACATAAAAATCATAAGGCTAGAGAAAATGGGACTATTTAATTCTTGGTTCAACAAGCCATACTTACTATTATTTCACATCATTCTCTCTCTGGTTTTTTTATTCCATCAAAGGCTTTAATACCGCATGTGTTGCCATGTCTTTATTAGCTATATCCAGTGAGACCATGATTATTAGGAAACAGGTCCTTCTGCCATGTTGTCACGATCCACCCTTAAAACAGTGTTCGTGTTTGGTTCTTTTGAGTGATCTCAGGGTACAAAAAGACTCACGCAACTAGGGACTTCAGTTAAAGTAAACACAGTAAATGCACCTTTATTCA
>VWYP01031158.1:1394-24979 GCA_013400435.1 Pycnonotus jocosus
TCCCTCCACACTGGTAATGAAGGCTGTGAGCTAGACGTGGTGACCATATGGGGATGAAGGACATGAGTGGACCTCAAGCCTTACAATACCTCTTTGATGTATCTCTGCATATTGTTCACTCTGCAGAAAATTTTTTAGAAAATGTGTCAAGTAATAACCTCAGTATATGATGATAATTATTGAAAAAGTAGTGCTATTTCCTTATTTTATTTGATCTTTCTCTGGTTATACATGCGCAGACTACCTTTACCCTCTTAGCTACAACTTTGCATTAGGAACCCATGTTTAACTGATTTTTTCAAGGAATTAGCCTTTATTCTATAAGGAATTTTTCTTCTGTTGATAGTCACACATCAAAAATAACTGTAGTAAACAGGAGCTCTGTCTTATTATAGAAAAATTTCCATGATTTCCATGTGAAAATCAAGATTTGAAGGTGTCAGTTGAAAAGTGTAATTATTTTTACACTAAAAATAATGATTTTTTTGTATGATCTACCTTATGTGAATGCAAATTGGAGAACAATATTGACCCTCTAGAAAAGCTTGGGTGAATGGCTAGTTGAATGCTTATTTATGTAACTCACTATATCTATTAAATTGAATTTGGATTATTCATGTGGTGAAGCTGCTGATTCTGAATTTGTTTTTAAAAATAGAATTTCTAACTTTTGAAGAAAAATAAATGAAAAATGGAATCTGTTGTTTTACTAGCAGAATATCATATACATCAGAAATTTACTGATTTGGGGGGTGCAATTCTGAGTCGTCCATACTGCGTACCGTTGAGCAGCTGGCTCAAGATAGGAATGTCTCTTGTCAAATTCTCTGTTTTCATGCATGTTTTTGCAGGTCTAAGAAGCCTGTGAGGCTGTTAGCTGACACAAGCAGGACATGACCTAGCTCTGGGGAACTGTGGTGTTTGGAACAGGACAGTTTGATGTTCTGGCACAGGTTCTGTATGAGCTGGGGCTCACCCATTGCCCTCCCTGGGCCCTGCAATGTGCTTTCTCCAGGAGCACAGTGTCCTCCAGTACATGGATCCAGGAGCTGTGAGTGCAGGCTGCTGACAGCCATGCGCTGAGTGACAGCTTGCAATCATCATCAGGCAACTGAAGGGAGGACTCATGGCCAGCATCAGCCCAGGAAAGCCAAACAGGAGACAGGACTGGAGACAAGAATTCTTGGGGTATAGCTTTGCCTGGGCTGAGGCACTTTTTCTTGCTTTTCCTGCAGAGCAGATTTCACTTTCCACTTCAGCCCATCAGGCTCCCTTGTGCTGCTTCTCTCTTGGCTCTGCTTTGATTCCTCACTCTTCTTGGCTCCTGCTCTGCTTCCAATCTGATTTTCCCAGCCTTCACAGTTATGATTACGTGCCTGTGAAGTTAATGAATGTTTGTATGTTGCTGTTGTGGCTATTGTTGCATTCATATATTACTTTAGAAGTAATCTATATTTGATAAGAATGCCTGTGAAGTGTTAATCTGAACTAGATCTCATAAAAAAATCTAGTACATCAGTTCAACACTGATTGAAGATCATGATCTCTAAAGACAGCAAAATGAAATGGGGGTCCTTCCTCATTCCAACTATGATCCCTTCCTCACTGAAGAGATTCCATGGTATGTCAGTTCAAAGGGCAGTGATAATTCTTTCAATATTTTACTAATAAAATTTTCTCCTTCAGAGGAAGTTTTTGGTGGGGCTTCCTATGGAAGGTTCTCAGCCTTCTAATATGGAGAAAGCCATTCCCTGCAGATAATAATTCATTGTTTCTCCTTCAAACAATGAATGAACAGGGAGCACATGGTTTGCAACTGATATGAACTGCCACAAAGAGAAATAGGAGGTCAAATGATTTTTTCAGGACACAGCAACTGATATGAGCTGCCACAAAGAGAAATAGGAGGTCAAATGATTTTTTCAGGACACAGAATTTTTCAGATCACTGTGGTCCTCTTCCTTTTCTATGTTTAGCTCTTGCAATTCTGTAATTGAATTTAAAATTAATGTTTCTACAAGATTTTAAATTAGCGTGCATTGGACATATGTGCAATACACTGGGAAAGGTAAATTAGGAACTGAAGGAACTGAATTAGGAAATTAAGTATTAAAGCATCAGATTGCTTTTTTAGGTAAATGACCTCATGTCTAACACTGGATGGCTCTGAAGTACACACTATGAAGCCAAGTAGGGTACAGGAAGTGGTTAAGTTCCATTACAAAGCTTTATTCTGCATGGAACTAACTGGATAAGGGGTTTTCATGGTATTAACCTCTCCCAAAATAGTATCTCTCTAAGGTGCTATGCAAAGAGGATTTGTAAGTTGTCTGTGAGGTCTGATTCAGATTTTATCCTGGCATTATGACAGGAACTTAGCAGGAACTCAATACAGTGACAATTTAAAAATTTATACTGAGGATTCAAGGCGGAGTGCAAGCTCTGTCCTGACACAACCTGGGCTAAGTTTCTGTCTGGTTTCATGTGAAGCTGTCTTCTACTGGCTGACATGCAGTTTGCTGGGAGTTGAATATATGCCTTCTATTTAAGAAGGATAGTTCAATGTTCATTAATATGAAGAATTTGCAGTGGTGCAGTCCAGATTAGGATGTGAACTGAGCATGCACTGAATTTTAAGCACATTGGAATTCCTCTGGGTATTAAATATCTTCTTGCTTCAGAGCTGACCACGTGAAACGAATGAAGAACAAAGGATGATGCTGCAATGCAAGCATCAGATGACTGTGAAGGTCTCCTTCCTGCCTTCTCATATCTGTGCCTACTGTATATTCTACAGAACAAAAGTCTCAAAACATTCCATTTTGGGGTGATTTTGAGGAATCATCTAGCCTGAATTTCAAGTGTTGCATTTTTCTTACTCTTAGAATTTCTGTGTCTTCAGAAGTCTTGTGTTTAGCAGAGTAATAAAAGGGCAGGATCCCTCCTATTTTGTACGTATCAAAGACCTTGTCAAGTCCCTTGTCCTTTGCTCTGACATAGAGGCCATCTGCAGGAGTTGGGCTGTTTCCTTCATGTAACTCCCTTTAAAAAAATAATATTTTAAACAAGGAAAATACTTGTATTCCTTGCAACTTACAATTATGTTGCAAGGAATACAAGTATTTCCCTTGCTTTGTTGTTCTTTTTGAAACCATAATGGTTAATTTTTAGTCTTGTCCTTAATTGCATGCTGTTAGTTTTGATGCTTATACTACCTTGGAATCCGATCCTATATTTTTTCAGAGATACATAAAGTATCAGAGATTGCTCAGTTCATACCAAAAAAACCATTTTCCTCAAACAGTAATTATAGACCAGTAATATTATTAAGATTATAATTTTTATAGCAAGCATTACCTGGATGAGGTCTCCCAGTTTCCTGCTTATGAGTTTATTTCTCAACAACCTTTCAGTGACCTCCAAAACACTTTCTTAGTTATGACTTCAAACTGGAGGATTCTGTGTTGGTAACATAAACAAATCATAGCCTAGTTTTGGCAACTTTGTCCACAAATTACTGAGATCAGTAAGTTTTTATTTTGTGTAATGGAGACTGGCACATGGCAGCAGCATCTGGAACCATCAGCATCTGGCAAGTAATTAATATTTAAACTGACTGGATAAAGCCAACATATAGATGTAAAGTAGTAGAAGATCTGGTAGTATTTATGTCTTACATCCAAAACTGAAATGTGGCAACAGGACTACTGTATCCATGCAGAGGTGTGAAATGAGTCAGTCGTAGTCCAAGACAGACATGAAAACCAGAGCTCTGTTTTCCAGTGCTGCACCATGCCAATCTCAGATCATAATAAGATACTCCACAGTCTGTGGAGTTCCTCTTTCTGAGGGGCACCCATGCTCATTTTCCTACGTTTTGATTCTCCTGTCATGCTGTGTCGTTGCAGTCTCCTGTGTTGGTAGGTTGTACATGAGTTACCTGACTTAGAAGACTAGAGATTGTTTTGAATCTGTGACCAAAGAACTGGAAGTTTGTGCAGATGCTATGATAAGGACAGGAAAACTGTCCAACAAGGAGATAAACTTAGAAGCACTTTTTAAAAGTTAAAAATTTGTCTTACAAACAGTTCCAAGAAAAAAGCATGCTAATATAGAATATGGTTTAAAAATATATATATTTATATAATTCATATAGTGAGATGCAAACTTCATAATATACTTTTTAGATTATCCAATTTTAAATTCTAACATCAGTGCCTCATTCCTTCTCCTCCTCTTCTCTCAAAACTTTTATGAAGATTTTGTGACAGGAACAGGGACAAGTAATGGCTGTTCACCTTTAAGCTCTATTCCTCTGAAATCTGCTGACTGAAAAAACAATAGAGACTCATTGTTCTTGTGTTGCACAGTTCTTTGCTGCAAAATTTTTTTGATAATGTGTGAAATGCCACATAAATAAACCAAAATAAATATGCCCCTCATTATGATCTGTAGTTTGAAGTAAATAGTGAAACACTGCTAAAAATACAGTGACTTTCTGATGTGAGTGAATGAAAAGTGTCTCACCTTTTCATCAGCTGCTGATGTCTCTAAGTAAACAATTATTTGGTCTAAAAGGTAGCATAGATGGATAGAAAAACAAGCCTTCCTTCTCGTGAAATATTCAATGGCATTTACAGGGGTTACACAGAAGTCTATCAAACTAGGGAGAGGAAAATAAATCAATTGTAACGTCTATAGATTGTTCCACAAAATAATCCTGATCGATGCTCATGAAATTTTCAGTATAGTTCAACCCTGAGAAGCCCTAAATTGTTTCTGACATTGCAGTGGTTTATATATCATTTTTATTGGCTTAATGAAATATACATGTGTACATTCTTCCTTGCCTGCCCTTGACTCTTCCTAATGAGCTCATCTTTTTGTAGCCTTCATTTGCTCTAACAATCACCTTAAAGCAAAAGGAACAGCATAAAAAATTTGCTAACTAGTGGGAGTTAAACTTGATATTAAGATGTATTCTAGGTGTTCTATATATTCTAGGCTTCATACAGTCACCCATTTAAGCCATCTGTCCTAACTGTGCTTATGAAAAAATCAGATTTCACTGATTAAAAAAATTCCTAGATAAAATTATTTTACTACAGTTATGCTGATCATCTTATTATTCACTGCTTACTAGTATTTATATTAAAATTTTACAACCCTCTGTAAACCCAAGAAAATAATCAGCAAGAAGAAGCAGTTTTTAATGAAGAATAGGACTAAGCTTTAGGTGTTGATTCCTAATCAAATCCAAGTCACAGGATAAGTAATTGTGTTCATTTTGAATATAGGATAATGCTGAGGTCTTTGAGTTTAGGGAATCAAAAGCAGCAGCGTATACCTTACAACCCACAAATGATGTTCATTTGCACCATGGTTTTGATACTAGAGATACCAGAAGGGGGAAGTGCAAAGAACATAATTAATTTATTTAAATTCAGATGGTATTGCTACATCAGGATGGACTCATCAATGCATTTTATTTGCCTTCTTTACCATACTTTCTGTTTTGCTGTGACACTGGTTTTGCCTCCAGTGTCTGATGCATAAGTGTCACAATTGTACAGCCTTTTCCATCAACAGAGCTCATATATGGAAAATGAACGTGCTTTGCTGATGTTTGTAAACTTACGAATTTTATTTCTTGGTGGATTATCTTGGCTAGTAAGAACTGAGAGAAAGAGGGAGCAAGAGGAAGTTACAGTATTTGGTCTTCCCAAGTCATTGCTAAATGTGATGTGGCCCTGCTTTCCTGGAGATGGCTGAACACCACATGGGAAGTGGTGAATGAATCCCTTGTTTTGATTTGTTTGTGTGCACAGCTTTTGCTTTTTCTATTAAACTGGTTTTGTCTCAAGCCATGAATTTTCTCACCTTCACTCTTCCAATTCTCTCCCTCATCCCCCCAGAGTGGTAGTGAATGATCAGCATCTGGGGACTCAGCTGCCCACCAGGGTTAAACTTGGCACCTGTCTTCTTCAGAAATTGTTTTTTGTCAAATCGGATGCTCAGTTACAGAGTGCTTTGAGCTCTTCTGTAGCTTCATTAGAGACTCTGAGTTCCTGTCCCTGACAGCCTTACTGTTCTGTCAGAAATTCACTGTGTTCACCCCCCCTCACCTGATCCATGATGTCTCTGAACTCCTTGTCCCAGAATCTGCTCCTGGTCTGCTCTCTCAATAGGTGTTCAGTCCTTCAAAATCATAAGACCATTTCTTTTTTAATGAGCTTAGCCACATGCTCTTTTTTGCATTTTCCTTAAAATGGAACTTTTTCTTACATTTCACTTTTTGCATGAAGTGCTATTCTAGCTGGTTTTGTGGAATTCAGTTACCATTGCCCAACAACTAAAAGGCATTTAATTTATCATGTGCTTCAAAATCAAAAATCATCCTTTACTCTGCTTGTGAAAGTGAGGTTTTGTTTAAAATTTTTTCAACATCCATGTCTACAGCCTCAAAGTATGTACACATCTCTACAGATTTTAAACCATGTTTGGACTTTTAGCTGCTCCATCTTTCCCATTAGGATTTCTTTCCTCTGTAAGGGATGACCAGCCAGTGTGGTTTTGCAATCTCCCTAAACCAACAGAATACCTGGCTGCCATTAAAGGTGATAATCTCTCCATTACTTCCCTGCTTTGGCTGCACATCCTGCTACTGTCTATGGCCTGGTGCTAGCAGCTATCTAATAAATGAAAACTCAGTCCTTTTCTTTTGTTCCTTTTCAGCTGTGTAAGTCTCCTGGTCCAGACTGTTGTTCAGATGCAGAAATGCAGTCTGTCATAGCATAGAGGAGATAGGAGGGAAGGCAGAAAATCCCCAGGCCTGGGGAGAAGGAACAAGTGTCAGAAACTTTGTCTTAATCTTTCTGCTAAAAATCTATTTACCTTGTGTTCACTTTGTACTGCAAGATGCCTCATCCAGATTCAGATGTAATACTGAGCTTTTAAACTCAGGTTTTTCTGTGTGGCAAGACTTTTGACAACATATATAAAATCCTTTTTGATCTAAATATAATAAAGATTTCACTTTGGGCAACACAGAAATCAAAGTAGTCCTTGTTGGTTGTTATGTGCCTAGCATCTTTCAATCTGTTTAGGTATGTTTAAACTGCATGGGCAGGAGAAGACCCTGCAAGCAGAATTTGGAACCTGTAAAAAACTAATTAGTTTGTATACGATGTGGACAAAGTAGTTCAGGCAAACTGGCCCCATTGTTAAGATACTGAGCTTTATAAGCACAATCCTCAGTTTAGCCTTTGGCTGTATGGATGTCTCCTCCTCTGATTCTGACCTTGTGGCTATGTCTAGACTGCAGATTTTGTAGGTCACCTTACAGCAGTGTCATAGCATGCTGGGTTGACTCTGGGTGGGTACCCAGTCCCCTCCAAAGTTGCTCCATCACTCCCCCCCTCAGCTGGGCAGGAGAGAGAAAATATAATGAAAGTCGCATAGACTGGGATCAGGATGGAAAGAGATCAGTCACCAATTACTGTCACAGGCAAGTTAGACTCAGCTTACAGAAACTGACTTAATGTGTTGCCAATCAAGAAAGAGTAGGACAATGAGAGACAAAACCAAATCTTAAAACACCTAAAACACCTTCACCCCATCTCTCCCTTATTCCCAGGCTCAACTCTTCTCCTCTTTTTTTCTCTACCCTTCCCCAACAGCAGCACAGGTGAACTGGAAATAGAAGTTGTGGTTAGTTCAAAATTCATCTGCACAGTTCCTTCCTCCTTTCTCTTCCCTTCCTCCAGTGTGGTGTCCTTCCCATGAGAGACAGTTTTCTATGAACTTTTTCAACATGGATCCTCACCAGAGGCTGCAGTACTCAGTCCCTCATGATTTGCCATCTCTCAAGAACGGGCTGCTCCATTGTGGGTTCCCTGCAAGGTCAGCAATCGTGCCACATTCTTGCTCCAGCCTGGGCCCTGTTCCATGGGGCCTGCTCTGCTGTGGGATTTTTCATGGGTTGTAGCTGGGTGTCTCCTCCACCCTGGGGCACAGCTGCCTTGTCATGGTCTGTACCATAGGCTGCAGAGGAATCTCAGCTCTGGTGCCCAGAACACCTCCTCCCCTTTTCTCCACTGACCTTCATGTCTGCAGGGCTGCTTCTCTCACATGCTCTCACGCCTCTCTCCAGCTGCAGTTGTTGTTGCACAGTTTGATTTCACTCCCTACTCTGCTCCCTCTCCCTCCACTTACACAAGTTCTCTCCGAGGTGCTGCCACTCTCACCAGTGGGCTGGCACAGGCTCTGTCAGACATAGGAACAGGTGCTGGCGGTTTTTCAAAAAGCCAAAAACAACCAAAACCTTGCCGTGCAAACCCAAGACAATGACAAAAGTTTAGCAGGAGCATCACAAAACTTTTCATGTGCCTTCTGCAAGCGTATCATCATGCAGAAATGCCCTGTGGGGTCCTAGTTCACAAAAGAACAAATCAGTCTCAAATTTAATGGGAAAATTGTTGTGTCGAGGAAGTTTTGGATTAAGTAGCACCCAAAGTACTATTTCAGTAAGTTCTCAAAATAGTGACTGCATCATCTCATTAAACAAAACCACAAAAACCCAAAGCAAATGCAAAAACAAGAAAAATCACCAATGTTGCTACCACAATACTAAAAAGTACTTTGTGACACAGAGTTTCAAAATGTATTATTCTACCAGGACCAAAAAAAAAAAAATTAATTGTGTTTGTAGAACTTTTCTTCCTTTCAGATCTGTTTTCAAAACACCTAAAGAGTGCATAAGTTTGGTTTTCTTTTTCCTGGGGAAAGATATTCAAGTGCCAGGGATATATGAAGAGTTCACACCCTCACTGTAAAAGATCATGACACAAAGAAGGAATGTGCCTTGAGGTTAACTAATGATGTTGTAACTGCTCTTAACTCAGCCACCTGTTTTAATTTGAAATCTGAACACAGGACACTCTTGCAGAATTTGTAAATATATAGGGAATAGAAATGAAGGAAAACTATCCTTCATATAATTCTTTAAAAAGAGAAATAGGAATGTTTTCTTTCTCTATTTCCAGCTGAAAACCAAAGTTGCTTATCCACTAATAACTAGTTCATAATGGATTTGAAGCTGGCAAAGGATTTTTCTCTTGTGCTCAGTTTTGTCTCTGGAAACTTCACACAGATTAAGATCGCTGCACTAATCAAAGAGGAGACCACTTTGGGAACCATCCTATAATTCCGTCTTCCCTTTGGAAATGACTCACTCTTACAGAGATAATATGCTGTTTCTTATATTTAAGGAAACATTTAGCAGTATTCAAAATCTCTCACTAATCTTTCTCTCATCCAAAATAAGGCAATATGTGAATTTGCATCTGAAGCCTCTCCATACATTGGCTTTTATATTTAGAATAAAAACTTACATTGGTAACCATATCTGATAGAACACACACATGAAAATTTTACTCATGGGGTGAGTGACACCAGACACTACAGTAACCCACTTCTTTTAGATGACAATGTGAGATAATGCCACTGCTTTATCTCTCAAGGAACCCATAAACATAGGGCATTATTTTTAAGAAGTTTGTTTGATGACTTGGACATTCATTTTTCTAGTTTCCTTTCTACCTACCATGAGAAAGAGTGGTATCATCCCAGGTGCAGGTAACTTCCTACTGCATCCTCGTGACTGAAGGGAAAAAACCAGGAAGATCAAAGATGGCACACAGATGAAGTAAAATCTAACATGCAAATTGGAGAGCAAAACAGCTGTCAAGAGGAATAAAGACAAAAGTATAATAGTGCACCAAAGAGATAAAATACACAGGGAAAGAAAGATTATGAAAGAACAAAGAGAAAAAGACTGTAAGAAAATAGTTTAGTGAATGAGGGTCAGGAGGAAATACACAAGGGAAAACAGATTTCATGGTTGTGAATTTGTCAATGACTGCTTTGAAAATGTATGTGAAGCATTAAATGATTAATACAAGTTGGGCATCTGATATGATTCATACTTTTAGCGTCTTTCTACAGTGGCATAACTGAAACTATCTAAACATGTGATAAAACTGGCATTAAAAATAATGTAATAGAGTGATCAGAATATGAATAGGAAAGGTTTGGATTTGAGGCTCTTTGTAAGTACTCCATGGAATAACAATTGTGTTTGGTCTTTTCCCATATGCTACGAATAACTTCTGAAAGCATGATGTTGAGATTTTGGAAGTGATCTAAGGGTTTGTTAACAGCTGTAAGAACAAAGCTGCAGAATTTTTAGCCTAATATTCTTTGAGCACAGAATCACAATATACAGTTTCAGTACTTAATTTCTCAGTGGCAGTTATTCTATACTGTTTTTTGCTTTCTAAACATGTCTATTAATTGTGATGACATGAGAGTTTAATGCACTGAGGTTTCTTTACTGTTAATGTTAATCCACTGACCTTAAGCAGCTTGAACTGAGGATATTTATAGATTGGCACTGTCTGAAGTCTTGGATGTTGAATGGGAAAGCAGCAAGTGCTTCCTTCAATTGTTTATTTCTGACTGTCATCTTAGACTCTTGACATTCCATCAACATCTAGGAGCAGGTGGCCTGTTTTGTCTCGTATTCACTAATGTTGCTGAAATTTTTAAAATTACATTTGTGAGAATGGTCTGATGACAGCATTGTGCTACATGACCCATGATCCAGGGTCAGCTTCCAATTTTCAAGCATTATGACAGAGGCAAGTGCAGAGCAGTTCCACTTTGGGCAGTTCTGAAGACCCTAGGGGGCTCTGAAAGACCGAAAAAAAAAAAAAAAAAAACCCAGATGGAAAGGAGCATTTAAGTGCTTCTCTTTATAGCAGGCCTAAGACAAGTCTTCTTATTAGTTTTCATTATTCTTCTTCAAAAGAAAAAAAATAATTAGTTTTTAATACTTGGATAAATTTATTGCAGAATCTGCTTGTTAAATCATTCTGTTTTGGTTTTGCTTTTGGGTTTTGGTTTGTGTTTGTTTGTTTGTTTGTTTGTTTTTTACATTTAAGTTCATGAAGCCAAATGAAATTTGGGGAGATAAAAATGATTCTGCACAATTTCTATCTCCTCTGCAGCAGGTCTGACATTCTCACTAGCCTTAAATTTCAGTTTGCAAATGAAACTGTGCACAAAAATAGGGATTCTTAAAATGGATCTTAGTTTTAATATGGATGTTTAATTTAAGAATTATAGACCAAGAGGTAGTAGAAGGAGAGTTCGGGGCAGAATGTCAGTAATACATTTTAGTTAGTCTGCTGAGCAAGGACTGCATCCCTGAAAGTTTAAAATCATCTTTTAGAAGGTCCTTCAAGTCTGCAAGGAAAGATATTCCCTTTATACTGGATGTTCAGACTGGCATACTTGGAAAAATAAGCCCTCTGCAAAAAGTTACGGACACTTTAAATGTACCAAAAACCTGCCTGATTTTACCAATGTTATCCTTTGTTCTAATCATCTACCTATAAAATATGGTCTGTGCACATTTCAGTAAAATATTGTAGGAACTTAATTAAATACAGTTTACTTTTGCTTTTTACTTGCACATCTTATCAAAGTCTCTTTGGGACTTCAGCAAAGCTTGCATCTGTTTGTTTAACTGGGAGGGGAGTTATCTCTTGTGTTAACCAGGTTTCTCTTTCCTTTCTCACTCCCACATAATATTTCATTTAGAAAATATTTTCAAAATATTTTCCAGCAAAATAATTTTAAAAAAAAGTCTAATGTTTACACCAACATATTTTTATTGATTCTGAGGTATTGTGTTGGCAGTTTAGCAAAGCCTCAGTGTAAATTGCTGCTACATTTAAAAGACAAATTCACTGATTGCAGCAAATGTGGTATTACTGGCAAAAAGGTTATGTTGCAAACATAGCAAACCCACAAATTTGGGGTTGTTTCTTTCTTTCAAGCCATGAGAAAAAGAGATGATTAGAAAGAGATTCTTGCTTCAAAAAGTATCATAAATTTTTAAGTTATTGTCTTATTTCATGATCTTTTCTTCTAGAAGGCAGCCTTCAAAACTTGCCCCTCTAAACTTGCTATTCAACAAAAAATAAAGGTCACTTACAAGTTAAAAAACATCAGAAAAGTGAGTTTTTCAACAAGCAGCTGCAGCTTTCTAATGGCAAATTATGAAGAGTATCTGAAATAGATGCAAACTAAAAAGGAAGAAAGAAGTATTAATGAAAAGGGGGAGGAAATTTCAGATTACAAGGATTCCCCAAATATTATAAAATAGGCAACTCAGATTAAAATGCTTCTGCCTCTAACTATTTTTATAATTAGCTCTTCAGTCTCTCTTTTTCCTCTCTGTCATTATGAGGTTTTCAGGCTATATTTATAATGAATTAAATAATCTCTTTATAGCAGTTTGAAGTCTCTCTAGGGAAACAAAAGTCTTGGGAAAATCCTGTGGATTTATCAGGTAAGCTGTGAATTCTGTGTCTTGAAAACCCAACATTTTCTGGTGTGTAAGTGTCAATGACTGGTTTAGTTAGACAATTTTCAGTTAGTAATAAGTGGAAATATCTGTCTATATCTCCCCCATTGTAACAATCTGTCTTCTGCATATCTTTTGAGTTTTTTAATACAATAAAGAAATGTACTTCCCTCCCTCTACCTCTGCAGTCTTCTTTTCTACTCTGCCCCCAGCAGTATTAAAATTAAAAAACGCCTAATTTTAGGCATTTAATTTCTAAAGAGTCCACATCTAAGGTGACAAGCTAGTTGTCTCTTAGACACTACTGATGGAATGGAGGGCAGTCCTGTCATCTGAAAACAGACAGATGAATCAGATAACTTCTGCTTTAGAAGCAGATCAATCTCTTTGTTAGTTAGAGATACAGAGATAGCTTAGATGTGCCCTCTGACTTTGCAGATGAAATCAAGCTGAATGATGTAGTTGATACTTTAGAGGGAAGAGATGTCAAGAGATGCATCCAGGTGAGATGTGGGCCCATGTGAACCTCATGAACAAGGACAAGTGTAAGAAACTGCACTTGCTTTGGGGCAAACCCATGAATTAAGACTGGTAAATGAGTGTGCTGAGAGAAGCCCTGCAGAGGACTTGGGGTATTGATGGACACAAAATTGAATATGACCTGTAAATGTACACTCATAGCCCAGAAAACCAGTTGTGTCCTGGGCTGTATCCAAAACAGCATGGCCAGCAGGATGAGGGAGGGGGTTCTGCCCCTCTGCTCTGCTCTGCTCTGCTCTGGTGAGATCCCACCTGCAGGGCTGCACCCAGCTCTGGAGTCCCAATGTAAGACGGACATGGACCAGTTGGAGTGAGGACAAAGGACAGCCACCCTGACCAGAGGACTGGAATGCCTATCCCGTGAGGAAAGACTGAGAGAGTTGGGGTTGTTCAGCCCAGAGGACAGAAGGCTCCATGGAGGCTTTTATGGGAGCTTTGCACTTCCTGAAGGGGGCTTGCAAGAGAGCTGGGGGGACTTTTGACAAGGGCAGTAGTGGTAGGACTAGGGGCAGTGGTTGGTGTAGATTAGATGTTAGGGAGAAATTCTTTACTGTGAGGGTGGTGAGGCACTGGCACAGGTTGCCCAGAGGAGCTGTGGATTCCCCACCCCTGGCAGTGTGCAAGGCCAAGCTGGATGGGGCTCTGAGCAACTTGATCTAGGGAAAGGTGTCCCTGCCTATGGCAGAGGCTTTGGAAAAAAGATGATCTTTAAGGTTCTTTCCAAACCATCCTGCAATTCTATGTCTCTCCTGTATATAGCTAAAGCTGGGTGAGGAGATTATTATTCCTCAATATTCTTTTTCTTGTTTTCAATGCAATTTGCTTACAGGAATTGAGAAAGTTCATTTAGTTCAAAGTTCATTTTTCCACCTTAGGGATTTCCATACCCTCATGTACTGCAGTAGTTTAATGTAAATCAACAAAAAATCATGTCGTACTAAAAAATGTAATGCGGATTTAGCTTTGTGACATCAGACTTGAGCACAAAGTAGAGGAAGGCTACTTATATTGAAAAAACTGGGAAGATGCTTATGAATTTGCTAAATATTGTCTCTTTGGACTGTATAATGCACCGATGACTTGCAAAAGACACTTTTTTTCCCTAACGTTTTTGTTGTTGTTGTTTGTTTGTTTGTTTGTTTTGTGCAAGGCTGGGTGGTTAAAATATCATACACAAGACTCTGAAAGAACAGAGAAATGTGATAATGGAGTGTGAAAAAAAATGCATGGTTCTCAAATAACAGGTGGAAATGGTTGTGAATCCATGCAACAGTTGGATATTAAACCTCTAGCATAAGCATATCCATACTAGCTAATTTCTGGATTGTTCTCAAAAGTAGCACTATCATTCTCTGGGATAAAGATGATTGTTGTGGGTCTATATGTCGGAGATAAAACAGGAAACAAAAAAACTCGGGTACTTTTTGGCTAAAATCTGGACAGGAAGGAATGAAATGAGCTAGCCAGTGCTTCAAAGAAACTGCGTGTCACAGAGTCTCAGAGATGGTGTAATATTATATAAAATATTGTCTGGGCAACACTGATGACCCCTTTAGGGTCTCTTTTACTCAGAAAGAGATGGGCTGAGGACTTTGAAGAGTTCTCAAGATCCACTCTTTTCTCACTGATATTCTGCTCCCACTTCTTGTGGGGCATTTACATACATTGCATTTTAAATGCTAAAAGGCTAAGACTGGAGCCTTTCTGAAAGAATGTTGTGCTCTGACAGGAATCTGCTGCCTGCTTTTAGGATGCTCTATCTTGCCTATAATGCAGTGCAAACTCAGAAGAAGCACCAGCAACTTTGCCTATTTCACCCTGTCTTGACTTCTGAGGTTGCATTGAGTCCCTCATGCAGCTAATAGAAAAGGTTATGAGAAAATACATTTTGATATTCACACAATGTTTTTGTGAGTTACTTTGTCATATTTTTGGGGACAATGCCTGAAGAACCCTGCAGAAAAGAAGCTGCTGAGACAAGTAATCTTTGTTTCTGCAGGGTTAAGACTGGTTTTTGGATTTTTTTATAGTCAGTGGAGCAGGGGGACTTATTTGTTATCTGTTTTGTGTTTGTAGAAGCAGAAAAAATTCGTTCCTTTTTTCTTCTTCTCTCTAGTTTAAGCCTTGAGGTTAGTCCAAACAATGGTTCTTAATCAATTAAAATAACCCAATTTCATTAATTGTATGACTTATCTTTAGCCACTGGAGAGGCTTTGGCAGTCGATCCATCACTTTTGTACAACACAAACTCTGTTATAGCTCAAGCCCAGTCATACAAATGATGGACTAAAAAACCTACACGGGAATTCTGAAAGCCCTTCTTGCATAGTGAAGAGAAGGAATATGAATCATCTTGACAGCTGGGAAAAGTGTACCGGTTACTTAATTAACAGAAAGGAATCTATAAAGTGAAAGCTGTGTGGGTGATGCCAAGCTGTGGCTTGGATGCTCTCCCTGTTTCAGCTTCTCTTACTCAGTGAGGGGATGGAAACACAAGGCTGGGAACCTGGGACATTCTAGGCCCTTATTAACACTGGTGCTTGTACAGCAGCAACCCTAGTGAGTGTAGAACAGTCCGCTTAATGAGGGCATGATGCACAAAGGCTTCTTTCCTTCCAGCTTGAACATCAAGGCTAGAGAACTCAAGGCACACGTGTTTGTAATTGAGGTCTCTGGCTCAGTGCTTACCTGGGATTAGTTACATGGTGCAGCACATAGCATTATTAGATGATAATTATTGCAAGATTGTTAGTGAAGCTAACATAATCTTAACATAACTAGTGGAAAGAAGAAAACAAACAACATGAACTCAGAATGGAGGGAGAGCGATCTAGAGGTTTCACTCATAGAATTTAACATCCAAAGCAACAGGTCAAAATCAAGGTGTTCAAGGGTAATCTTATTTCAGCTGAAGCATCTGAATGCACCAATTACCCTTGCATTGTTTCTTTTGTCCATTGTCTGGCCTTTTTGAGGCATTCAAAAGTCTCAGAAATTATCTTTCTGTGGAATTTAATCAATTCCGTTATTCTGGTGGTTTAGAGTCTTTTTGCCCTCCTGGATGTTTCGGGGCAGACGCATGAAAGAGACAGAGGCTTCAGACTTCAGTTTCTCCAAGGTCAATCACTTTGTTTATTATTCCTTATCTCATAGTTCTCTCTGTGCCCAGCGAGGTCTGTCTTGAACACCCGCCATGGTACAATCACCCGTCCCCCGAGAGGAGGACGCCTTTTATACAGATTATTACGAACATATTGTTTACCATTTCATACCAATGTCCACCATCCACATCAAACAGATCATACCCACTTGGCCCAATCTCCACAAGCCACATTATGCTAACGTCACATCAGAAAATGGAGGTGAAGAAGAAGAAGAAAAAACCTAGGGAACCGCCCCAAAATCTCCATCTTGGCTCCATCTACTTCTAGTATAGAAAACCTAAAACTACATATTTCTCACTCAGTGATAAGCTAAACTACTGTGTTCCACACTCTTGAGATTTGTAATTCATCCCTGCTTTGTGTCATGGTCTGTGACCCCCATGGACAGGGGTAAAAACCCCCCTGTCACCCCCCTGGACAGGGTTGTAAACACCCTGTACTGGGGTAAATCCTTTTTGTTCAGTGACCAGATTGTCTGGTCAAGGTCTCCTGAGCTTCCAGGGCAGCCAAAGAGATGCCCTGGTTTCCGACATCTTTCTGCAGTTAGGTCAAACCCATGATAATTCTCAAGTTTGTGGAGCCATGGACTTGCTTTAGTGTCTTTGCATTATTCTTTCAATATGGACCACTGGGCATAGGTCACATCTGTGAACTTTGTTGCTAAACTCTGTCAAGGTGGCAGATAATTCTTCTCAATACACCAAATAAGCACAGATAGGGTAGCCTCTAAACCCGTAAACACCAAGATGAACAGCTGGGCACAAGGCTGATAGTTACTGGATATTCAATAGTACAGAAAGACCAGTTGGTTCCCAAACTTCACATAGATTTGTGGTAATTGAAACACTAATATCTGGGCAGGAGATTGTTATGACAGAGGTTAAGAGTTAATGGCATGTTATTCACCAGACTTCACTGCCTCAGTGACTGCTGCAGACCTGAAAGATCTGTTTGTTGTTTAAAGCTCATATTCTAATATAACTTGTTATGAAACTTTGGATGTTTCATGCTGACTGCACTGGTTATTTGAATCTTTGAATATTATTTTCACTGCAATGAAGTCCCTAAAAATGGTACATTGGAAGGTTCTGCAGTTTCCTCTAGTATTTCTGTAATTCCCTCTCAACACATGTCCCAACACAACTTGTCTGCAATGTTTTGTCTTTACTAAACAACCTATGTTTCCATAAAAGAAAATCAATTTGAAAAGTGATCAGAATCAAAAAATCATAGAATAGTTTGGGTTGGAAAGGACCTTAAAGACCATGTAGTTCCAAATCCCCTGCTATGGGCAGGGAAATCTTTTACTAAACCAAGTTGCTCAGAGCTCAGTCCAACCTGGCCTTGGAAACCTGCAGGGAAGGAGCATCCCAAACTTCTCTGGGAAAGCTGTGCCAGTGTCTCACCACCCTCACAGTAAAGAATTTCTTTCAAATATCTAATCTAAATCTACCTCTTTCAGTTTGAAGCCATCCCCCTTTGTCCTGTCAGTACAAGCTCTTGTAAACAGTCTCTCTTCATCTTTTTTGCAGGCTCCCTTCAGGTACTTGGAAAACTGCAATTAGGTCACCTCAAACCCTTCTCTTCTCCTGGTTGAACAATGCCAGTTCTCTCAGTCTGCCCTCATACAAGAGGTGTTCCATCCCTCTGATCATCTTGGTGGTCTCCTCTGGCCTGTCTCCCTCAGTTCCATGTCCTTCCTGTGCTGGGACCCCAGAGCTGGATGCAGCCCTGCAGGTGGGGTCTCAGCAGAGCAGAGCAGAGCAGAGGGACATGCAGCACCTTGCACTTGGTCTTACTAAATTTCATTAGATTACCTTGGGTCCACTTCTCAAGCTTGTCCAAACCCCTCTGGATGACATTTCTAGTGTCCTAAGATTTTTTTCAGCAAGTCAAGAAAAAGTGGCCTGTCATTGGTTCTCAAACCTAAGAGTCTCAAGAGCCAGCATTTTCTTTAGAAGGTATGCTTTGGCTTGTGTTAGCTGCTTGTGCATCCCAATGAGACAAAGACAGAAGGCTAAAAGTATCTAAAGGTTAAAAATACTTAGAAATATCTCCACTGGGATGAAAAATAAAAGTAAATATGAAACAGTCACTTTGATACAACTGGAATTACAGCACAGAATTGAAAAACTGGGTAAGAATTTTTCAACATGAATATAATTGTGATAAATTCTCACTCTGCATGATGTCTATCTGAATATATTTTTAAACATCTATGTGTAATGAAACTGTTATTAAGCAAACAGATGAAATATATCATTATGCCCACATTAGTTAAGTCATCTGAAATATATTTATCCTTGCTGCAGTGCTTTGTTTATGACAATCTTGCTGATATGGTTTTGCGGGGAACTGCTTACTAGCACAGAGATCGGAAGGAGCACCCATTAATTTTATGAAGAAAAATGATGCTTACCTTTCCATGTGCTCAGTTTCCTGGGGGTTGGAGATGTGGCCATGTGCTGGCATCTGTGCAGCTCAGTAGCTCATCATCTGTTTCAAGGAGACAAGGGACAGAAGATGAGAAATTTAGCCTAATTGTTCTGCTGATTAAAATTTTAGATTCAAAAAATCTAAGTTAGCTGCACACCTAAGCTTGCTTCTTGTTCTTCTGTATGCACACAAACACAGGCATATGTATGCATGCCTCTTGTCTACACCAGAAACAACCTGAAGATGTCCAAAATCCACTTTCAGGACTTCTGGCTACTAAGACACAGATGCCTAGACAACATTTCAAGTATATAAGCAACTCTGTAACGTTCTCCAGCACCTCTGAGATTGATCCTGTGCTGCTAGGTGCCCTAGCTGTAAGCTGGTTCTAGATTTATTGGTCAAAGACTGTGCCTTGTCTGCAGGTATTTTTCTGATATTTCTTGGTTTTTATGCTGAAGTGACTGCTTCTACAAAACATAGCTAAAACCTCTTACTTAAAGAAATGCAGGTGTCTGAAAAATAATTTTAGAAGTGATTCTTAAAGATCTATTTATTATCCAGGTTCGTAAGTATTCAGTAAATGAGGGATCTAACTACTTTTTTAACGTCTTGCAAAATCAAAACTGAATGAGATTTGAAGCTTGAAAACAACCAGTCCATGCTCTCTCTTCATAACTAACAGAGCAATAAACTTACTAGCTTACTGATGGTGGTAAACCACAAAGACAAGGTTCACGATTGCATTGTCCTACATTTTTCAAACATGTAATTATAATGGAGAGGGCATCACCTTCATGCAGAACAGCAGGATTAATACCACACCTCATAGAACATGGACGGGAAATAAATAAATATCTTTGGGAACAGACAGGACAGAGCTCAGCAATAATCTTATCAAAAACATCCTGACAGAAAAGGTTCTCATCGGTTAAGACAAACAAAAAGGGTGCTTGTTACTAAGTAATGATGGAAAGAACACAGACCTTGTTTTCTTTAGAGCATGGAGTCAAAAAACCTGCTGTGCTTTAATGAACAGTGCTTGAGGAAGAATACCGTGAGAGTAATGGTACTGTGTCCAGTCAAGACTTTTGTAGTTTTATAGAGAAGAACTCTTGGACATTATGGGGAACCTCATCTGTTGATCATATTTTAAGAAAGAAAATGGAAGTTGTAAATGCATGAGACTGGGGATAGATGATTTGGAAGGGTGAATCTACCAAACCTGGATAATCTACGTTATGCTTGAAACACACAAAAATTCAGCTATTCAATCTATATCTACTGTGGTTAGAAGAGTAATGATACTTAACTTATAAGGATGATGCCATTAACCCTTCTTTATTTTATTGGTTTGTGTGAAATGAAATTAAAGGGTTCCCATAATTCAAACAAAAGGATAGGAGATTTTGATATTTTTCTGCCTTGATTCTTTCCTTGTTAGATGTTTCCATCTTCCCTTGATTGTAACTGATTACCTATGTCTTGTGCACCTTTTTACCTTCATAAGCTGACAAAATATTTCCTAATCAGGGAAGGAATTATTTTTTAAAAAGATAATACAATAACATATTTTTTGTTTGCTTCTTTTATGTATCCCAGTTATGTGGCCATCGTTCACCCTTTTAAAAGTCGGCATTATTTTAATGTTCATGCAATTATTCATTGCCTGATGATTTACACAGCTTGGATTTAGATGTCTTTGCCAGCTGACCTGTAGTCATGTAGCCCAGATTAGATTTCAAATGAGGGCTATAATTTTAAATTTCTGGCTTAATTTCTGACTGAGATACAAAGTTCCTGATCGGTTGTGGGTGATTGATCAAACCAGTGGAGCCTTTCTTATCCATAAGGATGTTTATGTTTTCTGTCTTATGCAAGTATTGTGAAAATATCAACAAATATTTCATGTAAAATTATTGACATAGCACCATAGGGAACCTTATAAATACCCAAATTCTACCCCAGTAAAATACCAATGAATGCTCTAAGAATCTTCTGGTATTTTTTTGGTGTTACTTATCCGAAAAAAATTATATTCATAATGCTGTCTGGTTTCTTTTTTTGTGTCATTATATTTACCTTTGGGTTTTCAATGAGATTTTATTATCCAAATGCTGAACAGAGTAATTTGCTTCCAGTGCAATTTCTGAAGGACTTAGCATCCGTGCCATCTTCTCCTGAAGTTAATGTTTTGCTTTTGCAAACCCTTTTTGCTAATGTTTTAATTGTATTTTTAGCATTTTATTTTCTTTTGGTAGGCAACTTATCAAGTGGATTTTATTATGCTATACATGACTTTGTGCTGTTGAAGTATTATTGCTTTTTAAGAGAAAAAAATTCTGAAAAGCCGTATCAATTAGAGTATGAATCAAGTTCTTGAAGCCCTATTGAAGTGAATATTTCCACTTATTTCACTAAATGACTGTCAGAATGAGAATGCAGTTCTAAATTTGCAGATTCAACTGTTTGTTATGTCAGAACTATACTGACTTACAACCTAATGTCATGAGAGTCCACAAAAGAAAAGGACTAGATTTGCACCTACAAAAGCCTTTGTTCTTCCTGCACTTGATTGTTTCTTGTAGCTGCAACAATGGCAACATTCTTAAGTTATTGCTAGATTTTTTTTCCCATGTGGAATAAAAAGGAGTGCTTAGCCTAGTATATTTAATTTTAAAATGGAGTTTAGACTTATAGGTGTAGATCTCATAAATACATAAAAATATTTTAGACTCAGGTGTGATACATTGTAGGCAAACATAATTTGTTACTGTTTGCTATAGTTAATTAAAATCAGAAGTCGTCTCACTAAAGCTGATTTCAAAGCATTATTTAGATTCCTTCGGGAGAAGAAATCACAAATGACCTGATACATCAAAGAGCAGGCACTAAATTAATTTCTCTTTGTCCAAAAAGTGTCACTATTTAATTTACACAAAGGGGTTTTAAGTCCATTGACACTGATACACATGAACTGTGTTTTAAGAAGATAGCAGTTTCCTCTCCCAGGAATATATGTATTTTAGAGAAAAAAAAAATGCAAATAGTGAGCAGAAGTAGAAGTTTCAGTTTCAGCTGTGAGAATACACAGATAATAATGATACAGGTGAGTCAGGCCCTTCAACTATGATTTGGGCTGACTTATAGCCAGGCATGGTACTATAGTTTCAATCTACAGGCGGTGGTAGCAGCAGGGGTCTTATACCCTTGAAAATGAGAGATAATTTGTATCTCCAGCTCATCACCACGATACTGAATTTGGAGGACATTTATATGTCTATTTATCTATTATTTGTTTATAAAATTTTCACATAAAATTTGTAGTGGACAGGAATGTACTCTTTTGAAATAGCCAGCAAAAGTTAGATCCTGAAATGTTACCATGGAGTTCCATTTATTTAATAACATACAAATATAGTCTTAATTTTGTAAAAATAATTTTAAGATATGAGATTTTTAAATACCGTAAGTTTACTTTTTAGTTTTCACTGTGTTTCCAGACTGAAGTGCTCTTTCCCAAGTACTAAGTACAGTGGGAATTTTCTGTTAAAAGCACAATGGCTGGCACAGGAGACTCTCACTCCCTGCCTAGCATCTCCATATGGTCTCGTTTTCATTCTTTAAAACAATATAACTGCTAGAGTGGATGGAAATGTTTCTGTGCAGACCTGGGACAAGGCCAGAAAGCAGTGCCTCGTACTTATGCTCAGGACAAGGTTGTTACCATCTCCCACTCTCCAGTGAGAAGAGACGTATTCTCCTTTTGCCATTCTTGATGATGAACAATTTTTAATGCTTCCAAAAGCACTCACAGGACTTCCATTTCAGATCGTTTTCTTCACTGCAAGTCACTTCCAGGAACTGCACTGTATCAGTGATCTGGAGGCAAGGCTCTGCCTCTGGATGCCCAGAAATGCGGTATCATCCCCTTTCCCATACCTGGTAAGGCTGAGATGGTATGTGTGCCTGAAGATTGCAGCAGTGCAGTTTGGCTAGGTGCAGCTAGCCTGTGTGGAGCACCATGGCAAGCCCACACAGAGTTTATAAACAGCTTTAGGTGCTTCTGAAAACGCTGTCTAACCAGCTCGAGTGATGAGTGTTTGTTGTGATGGAATTAAACGCCAGTGTAGCATGGCTGCTTTCGAACAGCTGACGAGCTGTGAGTGTGCGTCTCCCTCGCGCTAATTTGCAGCACACATTAGCAGTGACTGGTTCAGCCTGCAAAGAAAGATCATTGTGTTTGGATCACATTGCTCACGTTGTTTAGTCTTTTGCTGGCAGAGCCTAATAATTGCTAATTCCTGTTCTGCTAGTGTTTGTAACACTGAACTGCTGAAGTACATAACTTTTATCTGGGTTCTAGGCTTTTACTCTCCAGCCAACAGCCACACCATCAGACTGGAATAGGCAAGATTTAGAAGTGCTTTTCTATGCATCGCTGACAATCTGACGGGAGTAGAAAACAGCATTTTTCGAGAGAATCCCAATTAACCGCGGTTTGACTACCAGCTGTGCTCCAGCGAGGCCCTATCAGGTCCAAAAAAGCTGGCGTGGCTAGAAACGTGGTTTGTTTTGTTTTGGTTTGGTTTGGTTTTTTTTTTTGTGTGTGTTTTTTTGGTGTTTGTTTTTGTTTTTGTTTTTTGTTTTTTGTTTTGGTTTTTTGTTTTTTTGTTTTCAGAAAACTGGCCAACACATTCCCTTTGCTACTGCTTTCCTCTCTTGCTCCCATTACTGCCCCGCCAATTTCTTTTCGGGATCATTCTCACAGATGATGCCCCGGGGGGACGGGTATCCCAATCCCTGCCGGGGAGGCTGCTGAGACGAGGTCCGCGCAGGGCGAGGAGCACGGAGGAGCCCCACGCCCGTGACCCGGACTGCCGCGCCAGGGCGCGGTGCCCATCCCGGGGGTGTCCGCACGGACGAGCGCTGTGTCTGCCGTGCGGACTCGCGTGTGCGAGCGCTGCCCGCCACAGGTGGGGGTGAGAGTCCCCGGGTGTGTGGGGCGCGGG
>VWYP01031178.1:0-19867 GCA_013400435.1 Pycnonotus jocosus
TTATAAGGTTAGGAAATATTACTCCAGCTTTGTACTTCAGAAAATAATGTAAAATGGGGTATTTAGAATTAAGTTAACGTTAAAAACACATTCAGAGTTACATATTGACAGGATTGCAATCTGCCTCATTTCTACACTATATAAAACTTTTCAAAATTATTTTTCATGTATGAAACCAACATGTGACTGATTGCTATACCAAGTGCTGGCAAATTACCTAGTAACCTTCTATGTATTTTTGGCTTCTTTCCCACTGCCACCAAGCTGCTGCAATTCAAAGGGCATACACTATGGATTGCAAAGCAGGGTGTGTGTTGCCTAACCACAGACGTCTGTGGTTTAAAATGTCTGTAGCCTCAGGAGGTCATTAAACTGACAATTTCAGATTGCCTCTTTTCAGTGCTAGTTCTTTTTTTTTTTTTTTTTTTACTTTGCCTTAAAATTGTAGTCTGCAGAATTGCAGTTCATCATTCTGTTCCCTGCCAAATTTCATTTGTGTGGCTTTGCAGTGCTTGGTACACAGTGTTGCTAAAACAAAAATTAGCAGCCAGTGGCAGCTAGCAGAAAGACATTTGCAACCACTGAGCACTTTGAATGCTGAATGGAGTTAGGTGTATATTTTATTGGCAAAGACTACTCACTATCATGATATTCCTGCATCTCTTCTGTTACAATGAATTTTGCAGGGGCTAAATGCACCTGTTGGATTCTGTTTTGTCAGGTCTATCAAATTATGCACACTAGAAAAGATATTTCGTTTTGGCAGAGATGAAGACCTCACGTTTATCTGAGTTAACTTGCGCAGTTCACAATACCTTCTCATTGTATATAATTATTGTGCCGTAACTGGCTCTTAAGACTTAGTGTTTCCTTTGATGCCCTAAGAGTTTAAACTTTATGGAACATCATATTTACATGCATGTTTGTATGTTTATGCATATATAGGGAACATGTTTACATATGTAGATACATACATGTGTATTTTCACATACTTTTAGGTTTGGTTTTCAGCATCTTGTGTAGGTGATGATGGGAAAACACTGCCTGTGTTCAGTAATGAGCAACTACTGAAAAACCTGTGAAACAATTAATTATTGTAATTTTAAAGAAACTGTCAGAAGGATTTCTGTGTATATGCATGTTTTCAGAATGATTTTATTACTGAGCATCCATGCCTGTAGAAGATGGGAAATGGGGTGGAAATCCTTGCAATATGACATGCCTTTGTGTTGCTTGTGTTCAGGAGGTTAGTGCAAAGCCTAAAGCATCTCTTCTCTTCCCACTTCCTGCTTGGAAATTAGGACCAGGAATACAAAAGTTTCAGAACAGGGAAGATGGTTTTCTTACTAAGTGTTGTATGGTTTGGTTTTTTTTCCTCCTTGCTGTCGTTACTCTGTTGAAGCTGGGAAATACACTTGCAAATTCCCATTTCACTGGTGTTTTCTAGTAGTAAAGAATTTAAAAGGTTGTTCTCTCTCTCCCTCCCCTACACCCATCCAAAAAATCTCCTTCCTCCTCTGTGTTTTAGGTTGACTATACTGGGATTTAGAAGACTGCAGTACATCTTCCTGTTAGTTGCTTTGCAGCAAAGTTCTGCCAAACCTCAATGTCTTCTTGTATTGTCAGAATTCAGTATTTTGAGAGCCAGGTGTCACAATAGCCAGTCATTTTAAAGATTATAGGCACATCTTAAAAGTGGTCCATTTTTTAAAGATAGAGAAATACAGGCATATTCCCTCACTTTTGTTCTGGCCCAATGCTTTCCAGCACAGAAGAGAACACAGTATTTTGCCTGTATCTGGACTGTAAAAGTAAGCATTTAATGGTGAGGAGATCCGCTGTAGGACTCTCTAGATGTTCCCTGGTGTGCCTTACCACCTTATGGAAAAGAGCCTGTCTGCAGGTGGTGACAACTATGATGAAGGTTTGACAGTTACAAGTGCTGTTTGCCTTGTATTCCCATTCTTGTAGAAGCAGCCTGTCAAAAGTTTTAATTGACGTGTTAATATTCTCTTTGCTGTTTCGCTCATCATGTGAAAAGGAAAACAAGAACACATAAGTGCACAGTTTGCCCAGAACTGTGTGGGCATATATTAAGTGGTCCTTAAGTAGAACTCCAGGTCTCAAGTGACTATTTTTTTCCTTCTCTTATGTACAAATCAATTAATGTAGCTACATACTTGACAGTAACTCAGTTCTTTTTGTCAACAGGAATGTGCATGGTTTAGTAAAAACTATTTGCAAGTTAATGCAAATTCAAGCTATTGAACTGGGAAAAGATGGAGATGAGTCTGTTTGGAGTCTGTATGGAATCAGGTTAGTTTTGCATTCCTTTATTTAGAAACAATAATAACTTTCTGTCTTATTTCCAGAAAAAAAAGAAAATTAAATTAATACTGGATTTCGATCTTACTCTTTTTTGTTTGTTTTGCTTTGTTCACTGTGCAGGTAATCAAGTGCTGACACAGGTTGCCCACAGAGGTTGTGGAATCTGTGTCCTTGGAGATAACAGAACCTGTCTACATGTGATACTGGGTAGCTTTCACTAGCTGACTGTTTGAGAATGTGGGTTGGACTGGAGGATCTGAGTAGGTCGCTTTCAACCTAAATGATGATCTGATTCTGTGATGGGTTTTTTTTGGTTGAAAGTTTTAAGGAGTTTTCTAGTACAATGGTAAGATTGCCACCATAAGCTCAAAAAGGGACAGTGGCAGTGAGCCATTGGGAGTGGGGCAGTGGGAGGCAAGACAGGGGAGAAAACAAGTACTAGTACTTGTTCAAATACTGTATGATTTCTAATAATTCTTTTAATAAGTGTTTTATTTAAAGGTTATGAATCACTTCCTTCTCACTTGTTTTTCCAGCTTCGTTCTTGTTATAAAAGTCAAGTTCCTGAATGTCTTTGTTGTTAAGGTGATTGACATGTAAAAATAAAATACTTACAGATACATGTAGAGCTGCTTATATACAGTTTCTTGTCATGCAGTAGCAGACTTTTGAAGAGGACATCCTAGTGATTCATCCATCTCCTGAGAAACCATGAGTCAGTACTGACATTAAAAGCCTTTATTGTATCTTTTATGGAGAACAGAAAAGCCTGGTAGATGTCATGAATGCTTTTCAAGTTATTTTTTATGCATTTAAGAGTATCATTGTAGGTGCCTGTAGCTATAGTGGCTTAAGGATATAAAATGCATTATTCGAGATAAAGGAATCGTGTCTTTAATTGAGCAAGATGAAATAGTGAAGAAAAGCGAAACAGGCTTTGGAGTGCTGGGTGTGTTTGTATTCCTGAAATCCTCCATGCATTTGTTTTTGTGGCTATATTGGTTCTCTTCACAGAATCCCTACTTTAATAGAGCAGTTTTAAATGAAATGGCAGATAATGAAGACGGAGTTCTTTTGGAATCCTTTTTAAAAGCTTCTGGTAGAAGAAGCTAAGTTAAAGGATATTAATTCTGGCTTCATATGAAAAAGAGGATGATGGGATGTGGCTGGAATAAAGAAATAGTGTCTGCCTAATAGGGAAAAGAAAAGTTATTACATTTTTTTCACACTCTCTAAAAGAGAAATTAACGTAACAATGAAGGTGAAATTTGCTAATTCACCTAATTTGCTAATTACTTTGCTATAAAGTAAAGTAATAGATAACTAAAAATAAGAAGCAGACTTCTATTTAGCCAATATGTTTTTTGTTTTTCCTTTTTGTTACAGTTAACTTTAATGAAGAGAAATGATTACTTGACATAGAGCTAGAGCCCTGAGATTTTGAAACCTGACTTCTGGTTTTTAATGTAAAGAACAACCTATCTATTCATTGTTATGTAACAGTTTTGTAATTATCCTCCACAAAATACCATTAATAACTGATGTTTTGTAAGGAATAGAAGAATGTATACAGTAGCTCACCAACAGTAATCTCCCATTGCAGTGTTCATATATTATGCTGTCAACTGTGCAAAAGTTTTCCATATGGAAATCATCAATGAAGAATTAAAATGCAACAGTACATTATCGAGTGGTTTGCTATTGTTACCAGTATTACAGGGTAATAAATAAATATGGTTTAGGCCAATGGTAATTCTGGACAATAGAATTAGTTTTATAATACAGCTTCTTGGAATGACGTGATATCATGATCAGTTCCTGAAAAGAAATGGAAGAAAATTAATGTCTTGCAGATTTGTGCATTTTATTATATAGTGTTTTTCTGGGATGGAGTTAGCTTTCTCCAGAGCAGCCATCTGCAGCCAGAACAGTGTTGATAACACACTGGTGTTTTGGACCCTGCTGAGCAGTGCTGTCCTTCAGCCCACTGCCATCCCTCAAAAAGCCAGTAAGGGAGGAGTGGTCAAGACTTTGGGAGGGGACATAGCCAGGATAGCTTACCCAGTGTAACAGAGGGGATATTTCATACCATATGACACTGTGCTCAGGAATAAAAGCTAAAAGGAAGGAGCTGGGAGTGCATTATTAAGGTGTTAGTCTCCCAAAACAACTGCTTTTCATACTGAAGTCCTACTGCACAGAAAGTGGCTACACATTGCCTGCTGATGGAAAGTAAGGAATATAATTTTTTTATTTTCCTTGCTTTCTTTTCTGGCCTTTACTTTTCTTTAGTAAACTGTTTTTATCTTGACCCAGGAAGGGCTCCTGTTAGCATTCTCAGTGCAGGTGATTTATGACACACATATACAAAAAATTGAATATGATTTTTTTTCTGAAAGCTATTAGCATTTTTTAATGAACTTAGTATCTTATTATATTCTTAATGATTCATCATGCATGATTGTACTGTTTTAAAGTTATAGACAACTGCTACTTTTCTGAACTCAAGATTCAGAGCAGGTAGCAAAATGCTTTAAAAATGCATATTTGATGGAATAAAGGGCTGTTCCTGAAAGGACCAGCTTTCTGAAAGGATGAGGGTCACATCTGCATACATAGAAAGGTATGTTGACTGCAGACATTGTTTCCTCATACAGAAGAAAAGTCTTGTCACTGAATTTGTCCTTTAAATCGGTTACTCTAATTGACTTTGGTTTTATTTCTGACAGAACAAATTATGTACTTGAGGCTTCCACCTGGAGGAAAGTTTCAGAAGTTTTGAGAAAATGCCCTCTTTTGACAGTGTAGCAATCTTAACAAAGCTAGTAAAGGAATTGGTAAAAGGAGGAAGTTAAATTGGCTGTTCCTACAGCAATCTTCCTTATTTTGAAGATAGTTGTTTTGCATACTTCCTTTCCGTGTTATAGATATAAATGTGATTTTTTTTTTTTCTTTCAGGAGCACTCCTCATCCATTAATCACTGTCCTAGAAAACAGACCTGATTGCTGGCCAGTTCTACTACAGCAGATAACGGCATTTTTCCGTCAGTGTCCAGAGAGGTAAATGAATGAAAAATTGTAAAAGGCCTAGCAAATGTAGACAGCTGAGTCATATCACTGTAACTGTTTTGTTGAAGGCAAACAAGCTGTAAGAATTCTGTCTTTTGTGAAAGATACTTTTAAAATTTAATTATACCATTTTGCAATTTAAAATAATAATATAAATAGTTATTGTTAATTAATTAAATACTGGCATAATCCATCAGAATCAATTTCATAGCTTTTTATCAATTGTGTAGATAAATTTTGTAGGGGTATAGAATAACTGGTGCAAAATTGATAGCATATTCGATTTTTTTTTTTTAAATTAAGCAATTTGGCTTATCAGCTTTGTCAAAATTTTGGCTGCTTAGTCATAAAAACTGAATACAATATGGCTGTAACTCATCTATACAAAATGATGGGATGATGAAGGAAAAGTGAAGATGATTAAATCTCACAGAAAGGATGAGGTCTTGAAAAACAATGTATGCTTTCTGATTTAAAAAGATAGGAAAAAACCAGTGGCATGGCTATATTGGAAAGCATCATTAAAATGACCAAATACTCAACAGCCAACAATCTCAGTCTTTTCTTCATGTTTACCACTAAGGAACTTATCCAATAAAGCTTCAGTGTAAGATGAAGAATCTGGGGATTCTCAAAGAGAACTGTTTTCAGTGATTTTACACCTATATATGCTTTTCAGATAAAAATATCTTTTTTCTCCTGTTTTCTGAAAAACTAATAATAGAGTAATAGTGCAGAGAAATTGGCTTCTCTGTTCTATTGCTCTTTGTAAAGAAACAAGTTAATTAATCTCTTAAATTTCTGGTGGGCTTAGACTACATGATCAACAGTAAGACTTCAAGCAGAAGTATGTTATGCTCAATTTAATTGAATGAAATGCTATTCATTCATTCACTCAGCTGCTAAATGTGGGACTCACACAGAGTCCCCCTCAGATGTATAAATGATGGAGTCAGCTGTGGATTTTTTGCTGATGACTTCTTTTGAATTTCATTTGAAGTTTTTCTTGGTGAAAAGGAAAGTATGTGATGCTCCTCTTGGTGCTCTTTGTTTAAGGTTTCTGTGGGTGAAATGCTAGACTGATAATATGGAATCATAGAATAATTTAGGTTTGGAAATGCCCTTCAGAACATTGAGTTGAGCTGTTCACCAGTCCACCACTAAACAGTGTCCCTAAGTGTTATGTAAGCAAGCTCTATTGATGTAGACCTATTAATAAATTCTTTCTACAGTTTTTCATCAAGACTGAGTCTTGTTTAAAACTGAGTTTTGATTTTCTGTTGGTGTGCTGGATGGTAGGAAGGCTCTGCAGAGGGGTTTGGACAGGCTGGATCTATGGGATGAGGCCAGTTGTATGAGGTTTAACAAGGTTCAGCCCCAAATGCTGGGTCTTGCACTGTGGTCACAAGTCCATGGAGGAGCTGAGGCAAGAGGAACTGGAAAACAGAACAAAGGAAAAGGACCTGAGGGTGCTGGCTGACAGCAGCTGAACATGAGCCAGCTTGTGGCCAAGAAGGCCAATGGCATCCTAGCGTGGATCAGAAATAGAATGGCCAGCAGGTGCAGGACTAGGAAAGTGCCCATGTACTTTGAGGCTGCACCTCAAACCCTTTGTCCATTTCTGGACTCCTCTTGACAAGACAGAAATGGAAGTGTCGGAGCAAGTCCAGAGCAGGGCAGTGGAGCTGGTGAAGGGTCTGGAGCGCAAGTCTGATGAGGAGCAGCTGAGGAAGCTGGGGTTGTTTAGCCCAGAGGAAGGGAGACTGTGTAGTGACTTTATTGCTCTCTGTTTGAAAGGAGGTTGTAGCCAGGTGGAGGTCATCCTGTTCTCCCAAGTAACAAGTGACAGGATGGGAGCAAATAGGCTCAAGTTGCATCAAGGTAGGTTTAGATTGGCTATTAGGAAAAATTTCATCACAGGCTTGTCAAGCATTGTAAGTCTGCTCAGGGAAGTGGTGGAGTGACCATCCCTCAAAGTACTCAAAAAGACCTGTAGATGTGGCACTTGAGGACATGGTTTAGCAGTGGACGTGGCTGTGCTGGTTGACTTGAGCCTAAACAATTCTATGATTCTATATTTCTTACTGTATTGACCATCAGCTTTGTGTGATTGTTTTAATAATGTCAAGGATTGCCTGTATTCCTAACATGGTCAAGCCAAAAGATTTGTTCCATGATAATATTTTACTGGGAAGCCATGTTGGTTAAAAGAGTTCCTGTTTCACGTAATTGTATTAAGACCATTCTGCAAAAACTGATCAGTAAAGGATGGCTTCTTTTTACTGAAATTATGTTTTATGTGTTTTAAAAAGATATTTCTGAGTAGTCTTGTCTAAATACTTTTTCAGAATGGCACATGAGTCTATCATAACATTCAGCAAGTAAAGTCACTTTTTTGAATTGATGAGATAAAAAATAATAAAATTAGGAGTGTTACAACGTGCGGGTACAGATTGAGTCTTTTAAAAATTGCACTTTGAAGTATGGTTACTGTATTGGGTCTCCTGACAGTACTTGTGGTAAGTCTGAGTTCTTTTGTGAGATTTAGTAATGTCCTTCTCTACAATTTTCTGTTAATTGGGTCTTGTGAATTTTTGCAAGTAATGTCACATTACTTGTGTTTCCTTGTTGTTACAGTAGAAAGCATTCATGGCAAACTTATTTCTTGAACTGCAGGGCAGAGAGTTCATGTGTTGGCATAATGGCTTCGTTCCTAAGATACCTCTATTGTGAACCATACCAGTTACGGGAATATGCTGAACTGCGACTGGGTTTACTTAAGATCTTACTGCAGCCTCATGGGCCAAAGCACAAGGAAGCACCCTCCATGCTGGAATGTGAGATTCTTCAGCTTCTCTGTGATTTGGTTCCACACTTGCAGGTATAGTTGTTGCCCAACCTTACCTTTTACAAACAAGTGTTATCAAAACAGCAATATTGTTATTATTATTATTATTATTATTATTATTGTAGTTGTTGTTGTTGTTGTCTTTCAAGTGTGCAAATATAGCATTCTTTTCCATTTTTTTGAGATCTTGTTTGTTGATAATATATAAATCTAACAAACTGTCTCTTTCTGGTAGAAGATAAAACTTTGTTTGTTCAAGTCTGATACACCTGTTAAGATGGAAATTGAAACATTTTTACCATAATTACTTCCATCTGGTTACCTCAGTAAACATACAGCAGACTTAGAAAGACAGTTGTGAGAAAATTTTTTTAAATGGCAAGACACTTTTCAAAACCATACAATTTTAACTTAAAGTGGATAATATTAAACAAACTATATGAGAAGCATAGTCTAAGTACTTCTAGATACTCCTTTCTCAATCTTTGTAACAGAGTGATTAGTGGATCTGAAACAAAATTTAGTCCTTCTGGAATATGGTGAAGGTTTTGAATGTTCTTTTAAGTTGTACAGTGATACATGGTAGGAGCTAGGGATTTTAATCTTCTAGTCCATTTTGGTTACAGCCCTACTCTGCTTTTCCTCGTGCTTTACTGTGTTACCAGTTAAGTGGTTTTTTGTACCTATTTATCTTTTCCTTCTTCTGTTGGTATTAGGACAACAGCTTCAGCCAAAGATGAGGTGCTTTGTCCTTATTGCTATGGAGAGAGGGTTTATTAATATTAATAATGTAAAGCTAAGCAGGCCTCTTATAAGGATATTTAGTATCATCTTTCTGCTATGGATTTTACTAGAAAAATATTCTTTATCCTCACAGCTACTTTTCACAATCTTTTGGAAAACATATAGCTTGTGTTACACATATTTATCTTGTTCAGGTCTCTTCCTTATTATGATGGGTACATGCTGACCTTTTCCAGTCACAGAGAGATTTCTGATTTTGTCTAGATTTTACCCGAGCTTCAGTATAACATTGTGTCTTGAATATGTGACCATGCTTCAGACTTAATAACATGTAGCCATAAGAATGGCACTGAATAAAACTTACAAAATTAGTTATGAACCTTTTTTTCCTTCATACATGTTGGCACTTCTTTTTTTTAAACAAGAAATCAGTTGCATATTTTCAAACTCGTATTAATACTTGAACATTTTTGTATTGCCTGAGATACAGCTTTCACGATGGAAGGTACTTCCTTCAAAAAGCCTCTTTGATGGACTGTTTTATAACCTGTCAATTCCTTCCTCTTCTTTCTCTGAACCTCAGGTTGTCCTTATCCTTTCATTTTAGCATAGCTTAATTTAATCCTCTGTGTAATATATATGCTGGAATGTTTCCCTGTCATTTTGTCTGACAGTGTCAAGCAAACTGTCGGAAGTACAGATCTTCATCTGTAGACTTTTCTGCTGGTCAATTTAGTGGCATAAGATTTCTGATTAGAGCAGATTATTTATAGAACAAAAAGGGAATAAAAATCAAGGTGCTGTGCTTAATGCTAGCTCCAGAATTTGGATTGGAGCAGTGCATTTGTCTGGAAGTAGAATTTTCAAGAACAGGAGCACTGTCATCCAACACGTGGGGACTTCAAGACAACCTGCTTCTTTGAAACCTCTTTAGCTCGCTTTCAAATGTGGCGATACTACTTTTGGGTACCAAACTTCGGCTTTTAGTTTTTGCGATAGTTAGATTCCATGGTGTTTTTGAATCGAGTAGCACCACGCCTTTCTCTTTTGAGACAAATGTTAAAATCTTGGTTATGTTACTAAGAAAATATTGTAGAGTCAGATGTGTGTGTTATAAGAATATCTACCTGCTTGATGAAATCCCCACACACTTTTTTGTTTTGTTATGGGAACCCCAAGAGCTGAATTAATTGCTGTTGCTTTTGAGTGAAAAGGGATTTCTCTCATCTACCAAGAAATGTTTTAATTCTTTCACATGTTTCTCCTTGTACTTCAAAATATCAAATAGCAGTTCATAAGTTGGTTTCTTCAGGGAAAAAGGGATTCCTGGCATTATTTTATGAAGATGTTTCTTGAAAGATTTAGTACTATATGCAATAGAAACATAACAGAACTAATAGAAATAAGTTCTGCTTAGGTAGGGAAGGGCAACTAAATCATCTTGTTTTGGCTTTGTTTTGTTCTAATCACTTCTCTGCAGCTTAAAGACTTACCGCAAGTTACAGAAGCCTTGTTTTTCCTGCAAGAACTGTTCCTCAGCCTGCTACGCTATCCTTCATTTTGGAAAGTTCAGTTATCCCAGCTTAGTCTGCAACTGTTATGCTTCTGTGAAGTGTGTTTAAATATAACTGGGGAATGCTCATCTTTGATCTCCCTAATAGAGGACAACTTTGGGCTCTTAAAAGAGGTAAGAGTGTATGGTAAAAATGTAAAATAGCTTTGTTAAATTTAAAGATTGTCATGTTTAGGACAGTAGAGACACTTATACATGACATTCACCTGCAGGTGACCAGTCTTGATGTCAAAAGTTTTTGTCTAATTTTTTTCCCTGGTTGAATACCTTAAGAAGGTAAAAACTTAACTGGTTCTGTGTATATCAGTTAATCTCTTAGTATGGACATTTGTTTAAAGTGAGTTATAACAGTTTGGACAAAGTAACAAAATGTTCTAATTACTTAGTTAAAATACCATTTCCATGCAGTTATATTCTTCATTGCTCTGTCACTGCATGTGGGCGCACTATGGTTCATGAAGATAATATTGCAAAGTTTTGGTAGTTTCCTAATTGTTCTGTTTGATGTCACTGAGAAACAAAGGAGACTTGGAACTTTTTTCTTTTTTCCTTGTAGACATTTCCAGTGGACCAGTGTATAATTGGGCTATCACTTCTGCTGCTGCAAACTCCAGAAAGTCAGCAAAAGTCTGTCTTGAGTCTAGGTAAATCTCTTCTTGTGAAAGAGGAATCCACATTGTTAAAACTGTGTCTGTGTCTCTTTGTATTTATGAAATAAACACAGCATTCCCCTGGAGTTGGATTGGGTGGTGAAATGGGGTTTCTTTATAAGCAGAATTTTTCCCCGATTTTAAAAATAATGGCAATAAAAATAAATTTTCCTGCTACACCGACTTTTTCTTGATGTTACTGCATTTTAAGCTCCCTGCTGTCTTGGAGCTTATCAGTTTCGTTTTTGAGCCAACAGGATATTCTTAGCTGATGTTCATGCATCCTGAATGGTATCTTATTACAGGTATTGAGAGCAGGCATGACAATCATGGCAATTTTTAGCCATGCTTTTGACTTAGTAACTGTTTTGATTAGTGTGGTTACTCCAGTAAAAACAAAGGTCTGTGCTACATTCTATTTGTGTATTTTTTGCTGCCATCAGCAGCAAAAGGTACTTTGCTATAAGAAACAGAAATGTGTGTGGCTCTGAATGAAAAATAACAAAAAAAAAAAATCTTTCACCCTTTAAATATGCATACAGTAAATCTGAGGACCTTTACTTTTTTCAGTTGAAGTGTTTTTTAGAAATGTCTGTGTCATGCCTAAAGGTACCAGTGTTCATTAATTTTTTTTCCTCCTTGACCTTTGTTTTTCCTCAACTTGTCTTAAATAGCCTACAAGCTCCTTTCATGTCCAGAAACCCAGGACATCTCTACCACAGCCCTTACTTTGGTGATGCCTGTGCTACAGATCTTATCTTCTACAACAGTTGGAGACTGCCTATCAGGGGATGTTTCTGGAGCTACCAGGCAGCAGCTGGCTGTAAATATTTTGGGAGTACTAAAGGAGAAAAGTGTGAACGATAAACGGGAATCGGTAAAGTGATAACGTTTCTTTCTTTTTCTGGGGGCAGGTAAGGGAGGCATTAAAATTTTTTCTGCATGAAGCCTATCTGCTTGAGAAAGACTCTGCAGGTGTGAACTTGTTTGTGCGATACATTCTGTGGGAACACTTGAAAATATGTTTAGTCCATAAAACTAGAGCAGTGGTGCAGTGAAAGTTTGTTTGCTAGATATTGATTTTATTTATCAGATGAGATTTTTTTTTTATTTTAGTAGACCATATAGATTGAAGAATTCACCTGTATTATTAAACAAGTAACAGGACTTAGCAGAAATCAAGGTTACATATATTTACTCTTTCTGACTTGTTTATTCTCCTTATCTCTTTTTCCTTACTGCTTTATGTGACTGTTACATACCATTCTTTCTACCTTGGCTAAAAGGAGTTAGAGAGCACCTAAGTGTCAATTAGCAAATTTTGGCTCATTAACCTGAGTCTTTCTTTCTAATAATTATTTACTTCTATCCCACTTCTCTGCCATCTATTCATTTATCCCCACTGTTCCAAGAGCAGATGACAGCAAATCTCTTTGATCAGAATGTGTCTAGCACTGAGGTAGCTAAACTCCCTTATTGCTTTTCACCCCTGTTTTGTGCCGAGAGGGTGTGATATGACAAGTTGGAGCCACATACAGTGCCAGTTCTGAGTCCTGCCATGTCTCCTTGGTCTGAAATCCCACACCTACTTCATCATCTATTTCTCCAAATATGAAAAGGCAAGCCCATTTGTGCTCCTAGTAAAAAATAACTTCTTTTAAGTTCAAAAAACCAGTTCATAGACTGCTCTGAAAGAATAGACAGTGAGACACTTCCTTCTAATGGGACTTTCTGGGTCCCAGCCTCTACAGATGCCAGTGGAAGTTTGTTTCAGTTAAACATCTTCAAAGCATGTCAGTCCTCTATGCTCTGTGTCACTCAGCCACGTTTTGTTTTTGTTGTGTTGTAGAAGCTATTTTAATGTCTTACCATAAGACTACTGTGTTGTTGTACAACAAGATTGCAGTGCATTGTGTTACACTGGCTTCTTTAAATGTTGGTTTTACTAATTTTGGTATTCTCTTTACTTTAGAAATGCATGTGAAAGTTTTTCTGTTAAGGTCTTAAATAATTTTTGATGACTTAACTTTTTCTGTTAGCCATGTTACAACTGAAAAAAGTTGTCTTTGCTGACAATTCTGTAACTGTCTCTTCATTTGTGTCTCACTGATCCTTGCAGAGTTCATAGCAAGAAGCTTGGCAGAACTTTGGTAATTCATGGCTCTCAATGCAAATGGGGAGACAATAATTTTGCCTGACCATTGTTTCTAATAATTATGCCAATGACCTTTTGTTCTCAACTAAAAGATTAAAAAATGTAGACTCTCTTTAATGTTCCCATGATTACAGTCAATTTGTGTTGTAGGATCAGATGAATGCTAAGAAGATAAAATCTTGATTGAATTATCCTTAATTTCCTTCATATTGGAAAAAAAAAAAAAAAAAAGATAGTAAAAAGAAAGCAAATGATATGTCCACAGTGAAGAAGCTTTGAGCAAGCATATATTAGAGCAAACATGGTTAAGTTGTGGTATATTTTCATAGAATCACAGAACAGCCCAGGCTGCAAGATCATCTGGTCTAGCCTTTCACAGGAAAGAGAGCCTAGATGAGATTATCTAGTATCCTATCCAATCACATGTTGAAAACATCCAGTGATGGGGACTATGCCATGTCCCTGGAGAGCTTGTTCCAGTGAATGGTTTTCACTATCAAAAACGTCTTTCTTTTAATGTTATCCCTGACCTTTTCCCAGGCATCTTATATCCATTGCCCTTTGTATTCTCCATGTGGCTTTTTGTGAAGGGAGAGCTTCTGTCCTCATAGTTACTGCTCTTCAAGTACTGAAAAATAATGACATTGCTCACTTCTGCAGGCTGAAAAGACTTGACTCATGACATTCCTTTGACCCCTCTTCGGTCAGTCCACATCTGTTTTGGAACTGGGGGCTAGAGCTGGACACACTACTCCATGTGCAGTCTGACAGTGCTGGTGAAGTGGGATGGTCACATCTCTCTCAGCAGTGCCCCCATGGGTGCAGCTCAGGATCCACTTTGCCTCAGTAGCTGCAGCAGTGCACTGCTGACTTGGTGTCAGTGTGTTGCCCACTGGGGCCCCCGGCCTCCTCTTGGCAAGGCTGTTCACAGCTCATGGCTCCAAGCCTGGCTGGGCTCTTTGGTTTTGTGTTCCCAGGTGCAGGGCTCTGCACTTCTCTTGGTTGAACTTTACGCAGTTCTTGTGGCCCAGTCTTCGAGCCTGTTCCCATCTCTGAAAGGTGGCTCTCCCTCCCCGCAGTACCCAGTTCAGTGACACAAACGTGGTGAGGGTGCTTTTGGTCCCATCATCCAGATCATTTACAGAGATGTTACAACGTGGAGCCGAGTATTGATCCCTGGGGGGCCCCACTTGTGACAGGCTGCCAGCGTCAGTAAAGCACATTGATCAGGAGGAAAGGAGGTATTGAGAACCTCTGTCTTACCCGTATTATCTGTAACTTTTTCCCTGTCCTGGCTAGTAATGGGTCTGTGTCTTCTCTGACCTTCTGCTTAACTGCTTATGTATCTGATCAGCCATTTCTTCTTTTTGGTACCTCTGCCAGTTCCAGTTCCTGACCTCCAGTTCCTGACCTTGCAACCCTGCAAACCCTAGCGAGGATTTGTGGTCCTCAGTGGATATTTGGCCACCTTTCCATTGAGGGCGTGCTTATTTATTTTTGCTTTTAATAGCACTCAAAAGTTAAATGTCCTTTAATGGCTTTTTTTTTCTTTTGCATTGAGGTACTGGGGAATACTTCTACCTTGCATGCAGTGATTTGGAAAGTTAGGATGAGGCTAGACCTTCACGTACACTTTGCCATTGAGGCATTTTATATATGCATATACATGTGTGTATCGTGTGTGTATGTATGTACACACACCCCCCTTTATATATGTGTTTGTGTAGATATACTGAAATTTTGTACTTAACTTGCTTGATTAGAGTGCAGCAATAAAATAAAATTGTGATTGTAGCCTCCCAATATAGGGAGGAGTGAGTGTAATTACATAGCAAAATCTTTTGGGGATGTAATGTGGAATGGGAAATATTAATATAATATTTCAGGCTCTACCAATTTTAGCAGTTTTTCTCAGGCACTTAAAAAAATATGAAAACTGAAACAAATGACACCACCACTACCACAAACACAAAAAAAAACCCCACAAACAACACCCTCCCAAAGAAAATCCCAAACAACAAAAACCCTTTTATAGTCTGATCTTGATTTTAGGACTTGTTATCTTCTATAGGCAGGCAACTAAACAGTACTTCTTATGGATCCTGAAACTCTTATTAGCCCCCTGTATGTTCCTGGATAAAGTTTAAATGCCTTTTTCAATAAATGGAAGTATCACAGCTTTATCCAGAAGAGATTTTTGGCTTCAAGTGATCTTACCAGCCAGAGGAGATAGCACTTTAGATTGCTGATTTTTCACATACAGTAGTTGTAATGTGTAAGTAATGTAATAAGCTAGTTTTAATGTAATTTTTAAAAAGTAATATAAAATAACAAGGGCATTCTACCTTCCATTAGCCAAAATAAATATACATAAAATAAACAGTATGATTAAAATGAAATTCTGCAGTTTTAATTACAACAGCTTTGGCAACTCAATGTCATTTTCCCCTGGTTATTTAAATCTGAATGGGCCCTAGCCTTTTGGATTCTGAATTCCATTTTTAATGTTCATTTGGAGATCTTTTCACAAATACTTTCTTCACTGTATCTTTATATAAATATTCTTCACTTGATTACTGCCTGCTAACTACTGTCTTGATAATGTAAAGATATTTTCTAAGGAAGCAAATAATTAGTGGGAAAGAGATGTCATGTCTTGTATTAAACTTTCTTGTTTTATTGAAAAATTTTGAACTTTATTTTAAAGGAGCTTTAAAAAATATATATCCTTACATTAAAATCTGACTTAAAAGAATTCCTCGTTTGTGTTTTACAACTTTTGTGCTGCAGTCATGGTATCTTCCATGACTGCAACTGTTACCAAAAAGGTTATATTTCTGTAAGAAATGCATGGATAAGTGGGGGAAGATGTTGGAAAATTCTTTTAACTTAAGCACAATAGTATATGATCCCTATATTCCTGGCTAATGCCTCATTCTTTACCCTACCGTGTTTAGTACAAATGCCAGAATTTAGTGTTGCCTTGTCTTAACTCCCTATGAGTGTGACTAATAACTCACATTCCAGCTAATACTTCCTTACTCATGTGTTAGTGATTAAAATGTACTAGCTAGTGTCCTAATTTTGAGAACAAGGGTTGTGTGTCAGACCAAAGAATGATAAGAGAAATACATATTGACTTGATGATGTATTTGAGGAACTCTCAAGGAGAGCAGATTCATCAGAAGATCCAGGACCATATCCAATCAAGTCCATGGAAATTGTTAGCATATATAGATGTATTCAAAAATGGGACAAATATGTGTTAGTTTCAGAAATATAACCCAGTATGTTAGATTACTGAGCATGAATGCTTTTAGAAGAATTTCCCATGCATCCAGGAATGCTATTAAAATAATGTCAGCTTTTTAACCTAACAAATGGGATAGAGAAAACTTCCCTGTTTTCAGTGATACAACTGTAGACCATTTTGTTGTGAGAAGCAAAGCATTTCTTAAAGAAAAGAAGTAAAGGCAGGTTAACTTAAACTGAGGTATTTAGTACTATTAAGAGTTAAGACAGTTTTAAAAAATAATGTAGATGACAGTTAAATGTAGATGATAGTTAATGTAGATGACAGGATAATTCTGAGATTATCCTGTCATTAAGTACTCCAGAATTACAGCATCCATTTTAGTGCATTACTTGCAGAGCAAGTAGCACTGCAGTTACCATCAAGGACAGGAATGATGGATGTCAGATAAAATGGGAACTCCTGAGCAGGGAATTATTAACCCGTTAAAACATCTGTAGTGCAAGAATTCATATAAAAGATTTTGAAAAAATGTATCACAGTTTATTATTTATATTTTATTGCACTGGAACATAAAAAATATTTTGGATGTTACAGTTGTTCTTTTATGGCATCTTATTTGTTTGATTGAGACGTTCATTTGTTTCACTTGTTCTCAGATGTCCTGCAAACTCCTTTGCCCCATAACCAGCTCTTACAGTGCATTGTATACAACCTGGAAGATCATGGAGCTCCTGAAAGGGAAGTCTGCAGTTACTAAGTGGTTATCTTCAGTGAAGTCACTGCTACCTTTTAGTACTCAAGTACCTGCCCATGTTTTTCTTTTGTTGGCTTATCTACTGATCCAAGAAAATGGAGACAGTCTTCCTGATGTACTCCAGGCTACAACAGAGATAGCCAAGGCTGATTGTTCTCAGGTAAAGATTTATTTTTAGTGGTTTGGGGTATTTTTCAGGGGCGGGGTTGGATTTTGCAGCCTGAAAGGGGCAAGTCTGCCACACGTTTGTGATCCTACATCTGACAAGTGGCAAGGCTGCATTCCCAGTAGGTACAGTGTGGATTCCTCTAGCAAGAGTGCATAGATGGTCAGTGTGTTGAGAACATGCCCTCTGGATCCCTGTCTCACCAGCTGTTGGCATCTGGATAATGCGGATGCTGATGCAGACTGCCCCTCATCCTGCACAGACACGCACACACATGTACTCTCAGCTTGCTCTCTTTTGTGTGTCACTTAGAGCAAAACATGTATTATGTCTCTGTTTTGGAGTATTTTGTGGTTGTTCAAAATTAAGAAGGAGACTGGCTTATTTGTTGATACTCTCCAGGAAGCATGAAAATACAACATGAGGAAGCTGAAAAGCAGCTTCCAAATAATTTCTAGCTCCTGGTGACCTTATGAATTATTCTGTGGTTTTTTGTGGTTACTGGAAGATTGCCAAATCCCTTGTGACATCTTTATTGTTGCTTAGAAATATGTGAATCATCTTTGTCTGCTTCAGTACTGAATTCAAGCTAGAATTATACAGGATGCTTAAACTTACCTACATAATCTGAAAAGATAAAGTGGGTTATCTGGAAACAGCAACATAATGCAGAAGGCATTGCACAGAAACAACCATAACTTATTTGTGAAATAGGCAGGAGAGAAGTGTTGATTCAGCTTTAATTTATGCCATAAAGACAGACTTTATTTTCTTTGGCTTTTTAAATTGCTTTCTTCTCAAATAGTTTGCATGTTCTACAGCACAGGAATTTAAAAAGTTAGAATTTTGACGGTATTATTTAAGTACATGTTGGAAAGCTGGTAGCATAAAAGTCTTATCTCCAGGAAAAATAAAATCCTTTTAAGACGCAGATAGGTTGGAAGTAGAATAATTTTGCTGAAAAATAACACTTTTTATCTCCTACAAGCCATTTGGACCTCTTGTTGAGAGGAAGGGTACAGAGCTAATCAATGAAAAGGGAAAGAATGTATGATTTAGAGGTAATGAAAACTGTGATCTGATTATGACAGTGTGATCCTAAGGCAGGAGTCAGAAATGAGTCTTCCAGATCTATTTTCTTGTGTAACTGAGACAGATTTTTAAGGGAAGACACAAAGCTTAAGGAAATGTATAGATGCTTTGTTGTCCTACTTTTTTTTCTTTTTCAAAGTAGTTATTAAAACTGCAGTTTCTTGCTTAATTAGAAAGAACCTAACTGTGTTCAAAGGTTAGGAGTAAGCAAAATGAATTGCACTTCTGTGTAAAAGCAAAGTTTAGCTGATGTGGAACCACCTGGATATGTCTTCTTTAACTTTGTTTTATCTTGAAAATGTTCCTGTAAGTCAGCTTTCAAAACTATTATGAGTGATACACCTCAACTATGAGTAGTTTGACATATCCACTAAATAGTTTGTAACCAGGGATCCAGATCCCAGTCCTTGTAAATTAGTTATTCTCTAGGAAAAGGGTAGGTAAGACATACATCTGCCCTGTTGTGGAAACCTTTCTTTGACTTCTGATCCAAGCTGCTGCAAATAAGGCAGGTTTCTTCTTGTGCCTAGCTAGCTGTGTAAAAATGACCAAGATAGCTCCAGGTGCTCTTGAGAGTGGGTTTCTGTTTTTGTGGACTGTCTCTAACCTGTTTCGTTGTATTGGGTCTTTGAGTTGGAGGATGAATCAGTGGCATTACAGGAAAGGGAAAGGAATAATGCTTTGTTTATTAACTATTTGATGTAGTTGTTCAAAATGCAGTTTAACAGTCATACAAGAAAAGGAATCACTTGCTGAAAAAATACCACTGAAGTAGTATGGTACCTGAGTGTCCAGGTTTAGAAGACAGGTGTCCGAACAATTTAGATCCCCTCCCTCCAAGTTGTTATAATTTAGACAAGAAAGGCAATTAAAAGGACTTTTTCTGGGTGAAGTTGTGGGAGTAGGAAATAACAGCTCTTTACTAGTGTGAATAACAAACCAAACAACAGAAGAAAATAACTACAGCATTAACAACTGAACAGTAGTGCCAAGACCCCCTGAGAAACCTTGCCTCCCAAAAACCCAGGACGGTGAGTTCCCGGCAGCTGGGCGATCTCGGTGACTCCTGCAAGGGGCTGGGAAAAATTGCAATGAGATGAGCGGGCAGATGGGTGTCCAAGCAGGGTGTCCCGGCAGGGCAGAGGGGGAAAACGCAGTCTTACCAGAGCAGGAAGAGCAGAGCCAAGGAAAAACTGCAGTGGCGGGGCAGGGCCGGCCCCCCGGCTTCAGTC
>VWYP01031179.1:0-10593 GCA_013400435.1 Pycnonotus jocosus
ATCAATAGCAGGGTCTTCTTTACTTGTTCACTGATGTTCTTCTGACCAAACAGACAGTTTAAGCACACTGTATCAATAGCAGAATCTTCTTTGCATGTTCACTGATGTTCTCCTGACCAAACAGACAGTTTAAGCACACTGTATCAACTACTACCACTATACCCAATTTTCTTTACTAATTTGAGAAATAAGAACTTATATCCTTAGCACAAAGTTATTAATCATATAGCATCCATCTTGAGAAAAGGCAGCTTTATAATATACACTTATAACAGCTGTGGAGGAAGAAAACCCATCAGCGAGGCGTTGCTCCCACATCCAAGGCACAGGGTAGCAGTCAGCTCCTGGGCACAGGCTGGCGAAGCTCCAGGGTCAGGACTGGCAGGCCGGGGTTATTTGGTGGAGATGGACACAAAAGGAAACAAGATATCCCCATTCCCAAAGTGCCTGAAGGGAGCTGGAGACACCAGGATTTAACCCCATGGGAAGAACGAGTCAGTGACAGGGGTGACCACAAGGATCTGTTGTTATCACAAGGATCTGTTATTGGTGGGAAATCTGTCTTATGAGGCGTCAAAGCAGCTCCTTGTGTGCCAAAAGGAAGGAGGAAGGGGAGGAAAAGGGGACAAGGATCCTCTGTGCCAGGCAAGGGGAGTTCTGTGGCCCCCAGCCCCTCTGGGGTGGTGCAGGAGGGGGTTCAAAGCCCCGTGTCCTTCCATCTGAGAGCTTCTTCAGCCCATCCTGGCAGCGGGGGGCTGGGGGTGCTGGCAGGGGAAGGTCTCGCTCTCCGACAGCACCGTGGAGCCAGAGCTGGGCTCAGGGTGTGTTACTCACCTTGAAACTATGTGAGTAAACAGAGAAGGCTCATCTTCCTGGTCCCACCTCAGCAATTAGGCTGCAGACTGGAGCAGAGGAGCCCGAATGCACCCTGGCAGATCATGGGGATCCTCTGCTCTCTCCTCTGGTGACTCCTCAGGCCAAGCCACCCAGGAGAGGAGGACGGTGAAGCTCCAGTTGGCCTCCTAGGCCACCCCTCTGATATGGAGCTTCTTGGAGATGTCCCACCAGGAGGAAAACACCCCTTTCCCATCACTTCTGGCATTTTTATAACCTGTATCACCATTTTTTGTTGCTGAGCAGCAGCAACAGTCATGGCTCTCTCTGATGTGGGGGAAGTGGAGCCAGCTGGGAAGAGCCCAATTGAGAGACTCAGCAGTGAGGAGGAAGAGATGATCCCACAGGAAAGGAACCTCCCTCCTCTGAGCTCCAGGGATTTGGTGGCCACCACTGCAGCCATGAGTCCCATTGGACTCTCATGCCTTGCACCTTGGTCCTTGGGGTTCCCACAGAGGCTTGGCTCTCCTCTGTGGAAAACTTTCATCCATCTTGGTGTCCCCTTCCACCAGTGCCTGGAGGATGAGGAGAGACCACCCTGGACCATCCCAGAGGGAGGAGAGCAGCCTGCACAGCAGGACTGGAGCCAGCCCAGAGCCAGGGAGCCTTGCAGCAGACTGAAGCCTTTCCAGGATTGACAGTGGTTTCTAAAGGCAGGAGAGGGAATAAAATGGTCAAATTCCTCAGGATTCCATGCCTGTCCTCCCACTCAGAGTAAAGGAATGCGAGAGATACCGCAGCAATGCCATGCAAACACCCTGGAGAGGTGAACCTACTCCTGACCCCAGCTAGGAGAGAACAAAAACTGTTTTAAAGACTTTGGGAGCATCTGGATGCATCCGTGGGAGGCTGGTGGGCAGTGCAGGGGTGGGAGGCAGCTGATGGGTCAATAGCCTGAAGGAACACTGAACACATGGACATCAGAGATAACTGGTGGAGACAGAGTTCAGAGATGTTACAGAGCCTTGCAGCCATTCCCACACTGGGAATCATGTAGAAATAAATTAATTAACCATTCCAGAGCTTTAGGTGCAGGCAGCAGCATCTGTGCTGGCACAGACACAGGGATTCTCTTTGGGAGTGAGGCCACGGATGGGAGGAGAAGGGGAAGAAGGTCCATGTGTTGCTGAGGTTCAAACTGGGTGACCTCAACCAGAGCAGAAAAAAAGGGAGGGGAGAAAAAAATGGTAAGAAACAGCAGCTTCCTCAGGCTGATCCCTTGCAAGGCTTACTCAGAGTTACATCATGGTGCTTTCTAGGATGTAGATCCCTGAGAGCCATGGCTCCAGAGCCTCTGGAAGGATCCCTGGGGATGTGGGGCCCCGTGGCCAGCAGCCAGGGCAGTAGGGGTGGCACCCCAATCCCAGCTGTGCCACTGAGGCCAGCTTCCCAAACACGGGCACTGCTGGTGTCCCCACAGAGGGGCTCAGCTTTGTTTTGGAGCCCAGGGAGGTGAGGGGTGTTTGGGCATGGGGCTGGCTCCTGTCTGTGCTCATCCCACTGCACTGCTGGAGCAGAGCGCAGCTCACCAGCTTCCCTGGCCCAGCTGCCACCACACCCAAGGCTTTGCCAGGATCACAGCTCTATTCCTCACCACACAGCACTGAGCAAGGTGGTTCCCTGCCCTGTGTGAAAAACGAGGTTCACTTTCCTGGTAAATTTTAAGAAATAGGTTTAATAAAATAAAAAAATAAGACAATTAGGAGACAGATCAAGCAAAAGGAAGTACGGCCGGCTGGGTGAGTCGGCATTCAGCCAAGCCCACAACCTGCCATATCAGAGACATTCTTGAAACACTCTTTCTATTGTACCAATCTGTTGCATATTTATAGTTTTCCATAAACTAGTTTCCATATTCCAGGGACTGTTTTGCATGGTCCCTCCTTGGGTTTGCCTTTTTAGAGCACGCCTGTTCCTTGGCTGTGTCTTCATTATCCCCTCCAGCTTGGGCCTTGGTCCACACTTTCTTCAGATGGTGGATGCTGATAGTTGGTGTATCAATAGCAGGGTCTTCTTCACATCTTCACTGATGTTCTCCTGACCAAACAGACAGTTTAAGCACACTGTATCAATAGCAGGGTTGTCTTTATATGTTCACTGATGTTCTCCTGACCAAACAGACAGTTTAAGCACACTGTATCAATAGCAGGGTCTTCTTTGCATGTTCACTGATGTTCTCCTGACCAAACAGACAGTTTAAGCACACTGTATCAACTACTACCACTACACCTAATTGTCTTTGCCAATAGCAGAAATAAGAACTTATATCCTTAGCACAAAGTTATTAATCATATAGCATCCATCTTGAGAAAAGGCAGCTTTATAATATACACTTATAACACCTGGCTGCTCTTTTCCTCTGAACCAGGAGTGCTGGGGTGTCCCTGGAGGTGCCAGGGAACAAAGCCTGCTTCCCGCGGGAGGGGCAGGACACAGAGGTGGGGCTCACAGGGAAATCCCGGCCCAGGAATCTCTGCTCCCGGGTGTGAGATACCTGCTAAAGGCCTTCTCTCAATGCCCCAGGATGCTCCTGATGCTGGTGAAAAGCTGTGCCATGGGACTGGCCTGGATGATCCATGGGTATCCATGGGTTTGGGGGTGTTTCCTTCCTGCAGGCAGGGAGCAGGTCAGCCAGCCCAGTCCCTGCATCCCGCCTGCTGAGAGAGCAGGGAGCGTGCCAGGAGCATTCCCAGTGCTGCCACTGTCCCAGGACTTCCCACGGAGGGAGCATCCAAACGTGCCAAGCTTAGCAAGTCCAGCCATGTCCTGGTGCACAAGCACCTCTCCTCAGCTCTGGGTGGGTTCCCTCAGCCTGCAGGCTGCTCCAAAGGGCTTCTCCCCCCCGCATCCTCCCCCAGGGTTTTGCAGGATTTCACCTCCCGTCCTGGGGAACAAAAGCAAAAAGGAACAGCACGGCTTTTTTATTACAAAGTGCAGGAACGGGGTGTGAATGCCCGGGCAATAATTCAAGCGGGAACATGGAGCTGGAAAGCTTTCAGCTCCCAAACTCGACCCAAGCCTCAGCACTTGGCTTTGTGCTGCTCATTCATCCACAGGGTTATTTTTGGATTCCTCCTCCTGGGAGAACAGGATTAGTTTTGTTTGCAGTGTTCCTTGGAGAGCAGCTTGCTGAGGGAATGACTTAGCAGAGAAAAACCCTCTTGGCTCGTGGGGTCTGCTCGATTCCATAATTCTGGGTGGGAAGGTGACGATGTTTCATGGCTCTTGGGGATTTATGCCCACTCTGCTCTTGCTGGGGCTTGGATATCTCATTACCTACGGATAATTATCTAGAGATAATGAGGTACCTGCATCTCTGAGTGCTGGGCCTTGTCTTTATTGCTTTCCTGGGGCAGCAAGCAGATTAGGTTAGGATTTTTATTTATTTACCAATAATTGTAGGCCCTGGCAGGATCCAAATCAAAGTTTTGAAGGAGATAAAGCTGGAAAAATGTTGGATGAGCAACCAGACTTGCCCGTGCCATATTTTCTTAGAATTGTAGAATGGTTTGGGTTGTAAGGGACTTTAAAAATCATCCTGTTCCAGAGGTAATTTTCTCCCAGTTCAGCCTAAAAGAGGGTCTTACCCTGGATAGAAGGAGATCCAGAGCAAAGAGGGGTGAGAGAAGCTGGATCTGACTTGCAGGACAGGGAGAGATGTGGGAGTGGGTATTTCAGACGATGTTTGGCTCTCCTCCTCTCACTGCCAGCTTGGAGGCTTGGAAGGAGCTGGCAGCTTCCAAGGCTTCAACTCCTCCTTGGTTCCAGAAGAAATGAGTGGGATGAGGAAACCTGGATGCCTCTCTTCACAATAAGGGTACTTTAAATTAAACCACGATGGCAGCTGTTGGGAGCCCTCCCTAATCCTTCTCCCCCCACTTCTCCATCCCTTCATCCTTGTTTTCCTCTGCCCCTCTCCTCCAGCCAGGCTGTGTGGGGGAAATTGGGACTGTCTGTACAGCTCTCTTATTCCAATTAGCTCGCTAATTAGAGCCTCATCAGGGGTGCTGCTGCTGCCAAGGATGTCCCCAAGGCCAGAGCTGCTAACGAGGTGGGGAAGTCCCTGGTAGGAGCCCTGGGGATGGTGGGGTGGGATAAAGCCCCCTCTTGTCCTCTTGGACAGAGCAACAGGTGCTGGTGTCCCAAATTCCTTGCAGTTGGATGGAATTTGGGGATTTTTGTGGGGGGACTGAGGGGATGTGCCTTCATTCCGATATGTGGGATGTGTTTCAGGTGTAGAGGAGGACCCCATCCATCTCCCACTCCCCTCCAAAAGGCTCCTGAGCCAAAGAAACCATCTCTGTTTTGGCTCTGTTGGGTAAATTGGGGGATTGCCAGATGATTTGAGGCGTGGAGAGGGATTGTCTGGTCGCTAGGAGCAAACCCAGGGTAATTTTGGAGGGCTGCTGTGTTTAAAACCAGGGAAGCTGCTTGCAGGTGACCTTTAAATCCCACCTCTCCCTGTCACCAGGGGATCACTGATCTCTCCTGAACCTAAAGCATGACTTTATGGAGAAGCAAATCAAAGAGAAGAGGGGGAAAAAAGAGGGGAAAGGAGTGAAGGTCGATGTTTCTGGACAGATCTGCCACAGGAAGAGGCGATGGACAGGCCACCAAGCTGGGGACCACCCCCCTTTCTCCACCACTCGAACCCCTGGCCAGCATCATTCTGGGTTCTGCCCTCCTAGAGGGGCTTAAATCCTTCTGGGGGGCTTAATTAGCGCCAGGACAAATTGGGGAGCAAAAGCTGGGACAAGAACCGACCCTTTTTGGGGTGTGGGAGAAGTGGTGTGGCTGGGGAGCAGCAGTGAGCTCCAGGTGCTGCCTGGATGCCCACGCTCCCACCTGGAGCCCCCACATCCCTGTGTCTGCCAGGGTGAGCCCCAGGGTGGGGGTCCCACCTGGGACATGGAATTTGGGGACCCTGCAGGCAGTGGCAATGTGAAGCCAGCAGGTTTCCTGAGCACTTAGAGGGAGCCACAGCCCAGCGAGCACCAGACTGAACGGAGATGCTGAGGCTGAGAAGCCTCAAAAAGAAAATTGAAAACCACAAGGCCAAAATTTGACTGAATCAGTGGAATCCTCCCCTCCCTGGGCTCACAGCAACCCCGTGGGGATGCTGGGGCTGCTCCCATCCCTGGGTACCAAGCAGAGAGGATGCTGATGGCTGGAGGGGCAGAAAGGGTGGGAATGGCCACGCCCTGAGTGGGAATCACCTCTCACCTTTGCCCCAAAGACACACTCCCAAGTCTTTAAAAATTAATAAAAAAATTAAAACAATAAAACAGAGGTTAATTTTTGTTTTTTTAAGTTGGTGTCTCCTGTGCCAGCAGGTTTGATGCCTCAGCAAGGAGCTGCTCAGATCCTCTGAGTCCCTAAGGCAGAGATGAACCACAAGGGAAGCTGAGAGAAGGAAATTCACAGGAAAAAGAACAAAACTGCAGGTATTTGCTGAGACAACAGGTAGGAACTCCCCTCTCTGCAGCAGAGCAACGTAAGAGTGAGAAAATGTTGTTGAAATTTAGTTTTCAGAGCCCAGCTGGATGCCTGGCAGCAGGGATGTGGCCAAACCGGGATGAGGAAAGGTGTTTCATGAATAAAGTTATGTAAATGTTGAACCAACTCAAGCTTAAAGGGATTATCTGCCATTTCAAGGGAATTGTGATTCTGTTCAGTGAGGTAAAAATTAACACTGATCATTTTAATGCCCATGACGCCAAATAACAAATTGTATTATCCACCTGTGAAATGTGAGGTTGTGTTTTGTGTCAGGTAGAAAAAGGTGGCCTGTGTAGTTGTGGTTGTGAAGTGTGTGGAACAAGGCCATGGGACAGTTATAAAAATGAGATATAATGAACAAACAGAAAAAGCATGGAAAGGGGCTTTTGGACAAATATTTTGCATGCTTATAAGCGAATAATGTCAGCTTTAAAGTTTTCACAATATAAGTTTTAAGGTTTTGGGTTTTTTAAATTAGTACGGATTTTATAGGCCTTTAACATGCAGGATAGAAGAATGTGGAAGTATTATTATTTGCTTTGAAAATAAAATTATTATGAGCTTTAAGCTGCTTTGTAATAAAAAGTTTTGAATTATAGCTTTAGAATATATAGAAGGAGTTGTAATCACCTAAGTAAAAGAAGGAAGTGAGCTTATCCCAAGCTAAAAATTGATGATCCTGGAAAGGAAAACTGGATGATCCTGGAAAGGGAAGCTAGACATCACCATCACTGATATATGATTCTGAAAAAGGGAAGCTGGACATCACCATCACTAATTTACAACCCTGGGGTATGGAAATTCAACGTCACCAATAGGAACTGATCACAATGGGGTATAGAAATCAGACTTCACAAATAGAAACAGGGAGGAAACCCCAACAAAACCTGCTGAGAAGTGCTTAGGAAGATGCTCAATAAATACCAGCAAAAATTAGTAGGCGGTGTGCAGCTGGAGGGGAGACCCCCACTGTACCCAGCACGCTGCTTTGCTCACACTTTACCATTTGCATTAATGAGTTAATAAATTGATTGTTGCTTGATATATTGGCTGAGTCAAGCTCTTCTTCCTTACATCAGCGAGGAGCTGCTCAGATCCTCTGAGTCCCTAAGGCAGAGATGAACCACAAGGGAAGCTGAGAGAAGGAAATTCACAGGAAAAAGAACAAAACTGCAGGTATTTGCTGAGACAACAGGTAGGAACTCCCCTCTCTGCAGCAGAGCAACGTAAGAGTGAGAAAATGTTGTTGAAATTTAGTTTTCAGAGCCCAGCTGGATGCCTGGCAGCAGGGATGTGGCCAAACCGGGATGAGGAAAGATGTTTCTTGAGTAAAGTCATGTAAATGCATGAGCAAACTCAAGCTTAAAGGGATTATCTGCCATTTCAAGGGAATTGTGATTCTGTTCAGTGAGGTAAAAATTAACACTGATCGTTTTAATGCCCATAACTCCAAGTAACAAGCTGTATTATCCACCCATTTGCTTGTTTTAATACACAATGACTGTTCTATGTTGCACACTGCTATATAGCATCTCATAATTGAATGCAATAACTATTCGCTAATTGCATAGCCACTTGACCAAAGAAAATATTAATTAATATCACCTGATCGATGAGCTCCAGCCAAAGCAGTGGTGTGTAAACTTCGGAGCCAAGGGACTGGGAATTCAGCACCAGCTCCTCCCAGATCCTTGTTTTCTTTGCTGCTGCCACAAAACTGCTATAAATTAAAGCTGTAAGTGGAAAATAACGCTTGTGATGCCAAGGCGAGGAGGATTCAAACCCTGCTTTCTCAGTCTTTGTTCAGCGGAGTAATAAAAAACTGGAATTACTTCTTTTTCCCTTAGAAATCTTTATTTCACGCTGCCTGAGGGAGCTGAGCCTCTGCCACCGCTTCACTCCACGGCCTTGGGCACGGCACTGGATCTGCCGGGATCTGTGTCACTGGGTTAATCATATTTATGTGCCTTTTATGAGGGTTAATGGTTACACCGGGAATGTTTGCATGGACTTTTCCAGACACGACTCCTCAGATAAACGCTCCGTGTTCATGCTTGGGGCTGCCGGGGGTTAAATCCAGGAGGAGGGGCTCTGCTTTGGGGCGGGGAGTGGCTCTTAGGGGGCTCAGAAACCATCCCCAGCCCGCCCCAGGCTGCCAGCGTGGTATAAGTGTGTATTATAAAGCTGGCTTTTTGCGAGATGTGTGCTATATGATGAATAACTCTGTGGTGTGAAAAACGAGGTTCACTTCTTTTTAGGAATTTATAAGTTTATTAAAAATAAAAAAATAGACAATTAGGAGACAGAAAGTAAAAGTTTCTCGGCCAAGGGTGCGTGACATCAAGCCAGCCAGCAGCACATTTTCACCCTTTCAGATCTTATGTTTTAAAGACCTTGGTGTTGCATATTCAATAGATCTTGATGCAGGATTCAAACATTCTTTCTTGGGTTTGATCAGTTTCAATTATCCCCAATCATTTTACCTGGTAGATTTATTTGTAGGTGGCTCCACTCTGCCTGACATGGGTCTCATAAATTCTCTTCCCGAGGTTTTCTGGTTCTCTTCAGAATTTCAGCAGTCTTCATTCAGGAATGCAGGGTGACTCTTCTTACCCTTTGGCCTGGTCAGTTTAGATATCACAAAAAGAAAAAAGTCACAAAAAGTCTTCTTATATTACTACCATATCACAGTCAGAAAACATATATTCATCATCTTTCTAAATTCTATTAATAATGGTAATACAGTACAATCTTCTCACATGACATATAGTATTCATTTTAATATTTGCAAAAAGCAAACTTTATAATATGTATTTATAACAGTGATAATGAAGACACAGCCAAGGAACACACGTGCTCTAAAAAGGCAGACCCAAGGAGGGACCATGCAAAATAGTCCCTGGAATATGGAAACTAGTTTATGGAAAATTATAAATATGCAACAGATTGATACAATAGAAAGAGTGTTTCAAGAATGTCTCTGATATGGCAGGTTGTGGGCTTGGCTGAATGCCGAGCCACCCAGCCGGCCGTACTTCCTTTTGCTTGATCTGTCTCCTAATTGTCTTTTTTAAAATTATTTTATTAAGCCTATTTCTTAAAAATTTACCAGGAAAGTGAACCTCGTTTTTCACACAGTGGATCCCTGGCTCTGCAGGTGTGATGGGAAACCGATTTTTTGTGGACACAGGAACTTGTGTCCAGCCACATCCCGGTGGGCTCAGCCTGGGGAAGGACTCTCTGTGCTCTGTAAGGAGAGAGCTCCTGTTTCACAGGGAATGCCCACAACGCAGCAGACACAGACACAATGTCTGCATCCGCATCACCTGGGCTGACCCAGCTCTGCTCCCTGCTGCCTGCAACAGCCGCTCTTTGAGCTTCGGGACCAAATGCCTGGGCTGCAATGAGGGATCCTCTCCGAAATTAGAAATAAAACTCCTCAACACCGTTGTAGCTCTAAGAAGCAGAAGTTATTATCTGCCCGGATACAGGGCGGGTGACTGCGCACAAGGTGCAGCCGTGGCTCAGGATGATACACGCCTTTAGTAACCGAAAATGTTACACATGGAGGTCTTGGCTCTCAGGGTGAGCGGGGCACCCGGTTTTGAACAATTTGTAACTCAGGCGGCCGTGGAGTCCCTAATCTGGGTTGGACGGCATTGAATTGTTACCGAGCCCTCCCAGTTCCACAGCCGCGTTCCTTGAACTGTGACCTCGCCATCAACACGGGCCCGGGGGATCCCCTCGATGGGGGTCCCCTCGATGGGGGTCCTCTCTTTTGGGGATGCCTCTAACTGCGGGGCTCTCCCTAACGGGCCCTGCCTGTGAGTGGGGGTCCTTCATGGGGTCCCTCCCTAATGGGGGCTGCGTGTTAGGAGAGGCCCCTTCATGTCGCTCCTCCCCAATGGGGTCGCCCTTTATCGGGAGGGTGGTTCCTACTGGGGACTGCCTGAAATGGTGGCCCCTTCACTGGGGGCTCCACGCAGTGCGGGTGCCCTTAATGAGCCACCGTAAAATGAGGGCTGCCCTTAATAACGCTCCCCGCCACCGTGGGCTCCCCATGCGGCCCCTCCTCTATAACGGGGGGCTCGCTGTAACGGGGACCCCTCGGTAGAGCGGCTGCGGGTGTCCCCCGAAACGCGGGGGGTGTCCCCGTGCCGACAGTCCCGGCTCGGAGCGCAGGGGCAGAGCCCCGAGCAG
>VWYP01031179.1:10683-23240 GCA_013400435.1 Pycnonotus jocosus
CCCCCCGTCCGCTCCGAGCCCCCAGCCGAGCCCGTAGCGATGCGCCGGGGGACGCTCCGCGCCGCAGCCGCAGCCGCAGGTGAGTGCGGGCCCGGGGGGATGCGCGTCCCGCAGGAGCCGCGGTGGAGCCCAGGGATGCGGGGGCAGCGGCGCGGGGGCAGCCCCAGCCAGCTTGGGGCGCCCTCGGCGGCCGAAACCCCTGAGCAGAGGGGGGATCCCTGCACGCCTCCCTCGGGATCGTCTGCTTCTCCTTGAGCCGTGCAAGGAAAAACGGGTTGCGGGCTCCAGATCCCGGGATTTTACCCATTTATGGACACTTTGGATCGTGCGGCTGGTTGGCAGCGTGAGTGCGCTCAAGCTCCTGCGAGAGGTTTATTTTGGGGGTCGCCGGAGCGGTGCCCACACGGAAGCGGTGGGCGTGGGTGTGCGGAGAGGACAGAAGGACGGACACGGCCACCCACCCCTGCCACATCCATACCTCGTGTCCTGGCAAGGGCCTGCGAGCACCGAGGGGGTCCCAGCCGTGACCGTGGCCAGCCTTGGATGTGACATCTGAGTCGGAACGGGGTCGATGCGTTTTGGAGGGGATTTAATCCCCTAAGTAGAAGGGGACGCAGTCACTGAGCCCTTCTGGTGGCTGCTCAACGCTCCGTGAAGTTTTTCGGTTTTTAAAATAAAAGTAAATATTCCTGAGGGGGGAGGTTTCAGCTTTAATCGCAGACAAGCCGTGGCTTGGTGCACGCATTCCATAGGGGTACTGCCTTAAAAAGCAGCGGGCTCCGTCCACGGGAAGGCTCCGGCTGGGCTTTTGCCCGCGTGGGAGAAGCTCGGGAGCTGCAAACTTTGTGGAAAAGGGACAGGGTGTGGAATAAGGGGGCTGGGACCGCTGTGGCCTCTTGTTTGTTCCCCCAAATGACCGAAGTTTGGGGAAGCGATGCCGGTGAGCTCATCCGAACCCGCCGGCCGTGGGAATGGTGACCTCCTCGCAGGATCCCAAAGTCCCCGAGATTGTGAAACCAGGATTGCAGCCGGCCAGGGGAATCCGCCTCCTTCCCGGTGGAGTCCATTGGTGTCGGGGAGATCCCGGGAACACCCCCCGTGCCCCAGCACCTCGGGGTGCCTCGGGTTGCTGTGTGCTAGCAGGTCTAGGAGATTTCATTCCCCGATTCGTGCGGGTTGGCCGGGGGTTGGCGGCTGTTTTTGGCATCACGTGGCGGTGGAGGAGGCGGGAGACTGCGATGAGAGGCTCCCGCTCCGGGCATCGCATCCCGGGGAGGAAATTCCGGGGACCCTGCGTGCTCCGCTGATAACACACATGGGCGCATTGTTCGGAGCTGGCGGAGCAAAAGGAGATGCCTGAGGTGTTCCCAACGGCCTTGGCAGGCCGAGGAGGTGCGGGAGCCCTCCCGTGTCCCTTGGACACCCACAACGCGGCAGATAAGGCTCCCGTGGGAGCTTATCAGGGAGGTTTCGCTGCTGGTGGCACGTGTTCCCTCTGCGCTTGGTTTTACTTTTACTCCCTCGCGGCCAAACGGCCCCTTGTGGGAAAAAAACCCTGAGAAGAAGGAAGGGAGAAAGAAAAAACAAAAAAAGAAAGTAATATTTAAAAACAGAGGAGTAACGAGTTGTGTTTATTCCACCCGCTGCTTTTCCCAGCTGTAGGGTTTCAGAATTACTGGCTGCATGTGATGGGGTTCTTGCAAGCATCCCCCCCAGCGCTGATTCCCACGTGTCCCTGTCCTCCCTCTCTGGCTGCGAGAAGGATAGTCCCAGAGGGAAAAGGCTGATGGTGGTGACAGCAAAAGCAGAGCGGTTTTCCTGGCGTGGCACCGGCTGGGCAAAGTCCCTGTGGATTTCATGGAGAGAGGGAGCCCCTCTCCCTAATTTGGTTAATGAGCTCAGCCCTACCAAACGATCCCTGTGCGCGGCTCTGCAGTGCGGTCACTCATCCTGCTCTGCACTGGGGTCACTCATCCCCTGCTCTGCACTGGGGTCACTCGTCCTGCTCTGCACTGGGGTCACTCATCCCCTGCACTGGGGTCACTCATCCTCTACACTGGGGTCACTCATCCTGCTCTGCACTGGGGTCACTCATCCTGCTCTGCACTGGGGTCACTCATCCTGCTCTGCACTGGGGTCACTCATCCCCTGCTCTGCACTGGGGTCACTCATCCTGCTCTGCACTGGGGTCACTCATCCCCTGCACTGGGGTCACTCATCCTCTACACTGGGGTCACTCATCCTGCTCTGCACTGGGGTCACTCATCCTGCTCTGCACTGGGGTCACTCATCCTGCTCTGCACTGGGGTCACTCATCCCCTGCTCTGCACTGGGGTCACTCATCCTGCTCTGCACTGGGGTCACTCATCCCCTGCACTGGGGTCACTCATCCTCTACACTGGGGTCACTCATCCTGCTCTGCACTGGGGTCACTCATCCTGCTCTGCACTGGGGTCACTCATCCTGCTCTGCACTGGGGTCACTCATCCCCTGCTCTGCACTGGGGTCACTCATCCTGCTCTGCACTGGGGTCACTCATCCCCTGCACTGGGGTCACTCATCCTCTACACTGGGGTCACTCATCCTGCTCTGCACTGGGGTCACTCATCCTGCTCTGCACTGGGGTCACTCATCCTGCTCTGCACTGGGGTCACTCATCCTGCTCTGCACTGGGGTCACTCATCCTGCTCTGCACTGGGGTCACTCATCCCCTGCTCTGCACTGGGGTCACTCATCCTCTGCACTGGGGTCACTCATCCCGCTCTGCACTGGGGTCACTCATCCTGCTCTGCACTGGGGTCACTCATCCTGCTCTGCAGCCCTCCAGCCCGAATTTAAGCCAGAGCTGGGTGAAAGAGGGCGATTGCATCGTGTCCCGTGGTGTCACCCGATCCCGTGGTGACAGGAGGGCCGGTGTCACAATATCCCCACCGTGGGGAGTTGCGGATCCCCGGGGCTTTGGGGAAAGGGGAAGAAGCAGTGGGGAAACGTCGGGGTTGCTGTCCCAGCTTGTCCACCCCTAACAGTGTCACAGCTGGGAAGGGATCCCGTGCCTGCACCGCCCTCCCACGCAGCATCTCCCAGGGAGATGGATTTAAACACCACCCTCCCCAGAGATGCCTTTTGAGAGGAAAATAACTCAGCCTGGGGTTTTCTTCAAGCTTTCTTCACTTCGAAGGGAGCTGTTTTCCCTGGATCGAAGTGCTGGCAGATTTAATTGGTACTGCATGTCTTGGAAATGACCCCAAGGACTTATCCTGAGGAGAAAACTGTTGGAAATGATGTGGGGGAGCTGCTTCCAAGGGTGCAAACATTGAAGGAAGCACCGAGGCTCCTGTGGGGATTTTCAGGGGATTCCAGGGAAGCAGTGTCCTTCCTGGGGAATGATGAATTGTTGAATCTTGGGTGAGAAACCCACCGGGAGGGCTCAGTGAGGGGTGCAGCCTCAGTTGTGCTGTTTTGGGGTGAGCTGGGGAGCTCTGGTCCCCTCCTGGCAAAGCTGCACACTGCCACCACCACAAGTCTCCCCCCATATCTGCTCTGTTTCCCCTGCTGTTGATGTGGCTTTTATCTTATCTGCACGTGCTCTTCCTCCATTTCCTCCTTGGCTTCTCTGCTAAAGCTGCCACAAAAAGAAAAAAAAAAAAAACAACCAAACCCAAACTGGAGGAGATCCTACAGCAGGGAGTCCATCCCTGGGCTTGGGGTTGCCAGGCCCTGCTGGGTGACAGGGGCTGACATTTGGCCATGCTGGGAGGGTGCTGAGGGATGCTCAGGTTTGTCCTGGGGCTGCCTGGGTGATGTACAGGACGCTCAGGTGATGCCGGGGGATCCTGGCTGATGGTGCAGCGATGCCCTTGGGGCTCAGGCGATGCTCAGGTGTCTCAGTGGGGAGCTCAGGAGGTGCTGGGTGATGCCAGGTGATGCTCAGAGAACCCTTGGGGCTCTCAGGGATGCAGGGCTGTGCTGGGACAGGCTGCCAGCTCCACCTGCTGGCATCCACCACCTGTCACTGCGGGCCAGCACCCACCCCACAGCAGCCCCGAATCCCCTAAGGGAGAGGCTGAGCTGCTGCCTTGGGCTAAAAACCTCCAATTACTTCACAAAGTGGCGCCGGGGGTGGGAATTTTGGGCACTCCGTGTCTGTGTCTGATGGCTCCTCACCTGAGCTGACCCGGCTTTGTTCCCTGCTGCCTGCAACAGACGCTCTTTGAGCTTTGGAACCAAAGCAGCCGAAGCTTTCCAGGGCTTTTCCAAGGAGACAGATGGAGAAATGCCCAGCCAGCCTCTCAGGGCTGCCCCCAGGGGTGAGGAGGGTCAGATCCTGTGGAAAGAGGAGATCCCTGCACAATTAAATCCCTCATGACTGGCCACACTAGAGAAAGTGTACAAAAGACTGTGCATCTCTGATTAATGCACACACGGTTATTGGAGCTGCAGTGACATTCCCTGTGGAAATGGACTCGGATGTGCAGAGATTCCCTGTCTTGATCCAAGGCCTGTTGGATGCACTAAAAGTTTCCACTATGATTGTCAGTTTATTTATAATTATATTTATGTTTTCATCAAAAGCAACTCATATGGAGATCAAATATTAGTCAAACAACTTTTCTACAGTGTTAGTTTCATTTTTGCTAAGTTTATTTTGTCTTCTTACTTGGAAAAAAATGATGTGGGAAAAGCTTTTTACCTTAAAATATAATTTTGTCTCAACCAAACTTAGCTTGGGAGTTAGTGCAAGGATTTATGCATATTTGGAACAAAAAAAGATATGTACAACCTTCCATGTTCTGCCTCAGAAGGCTTGAAATTTCCTATGATGAGGCTGCATTTTTCAGAAATAATCACAGGGGAACCGAGTAATCTGGACAATGTAATGGAGGAAAAAAGGTCACATGACCTTCTATCCCATTATCCTGCAAATCACCAGCGTGGGAGAAGATCTGGAGTGGGGCAGCAGATGAGAACTGATGGAGTGTTTGAGCAGGGGGTGGTGGAAGAGCCTGGAATGTTAATGGTTAATGCCTCAAACAATCGAGCATTTGCAGTAACTGCCCAGGTGCAGACCGGCTCCCATCCCAGCCTGCAGTTTTCTGTCGAACAAGAGAAGAGGCTGATAAGAGACAAATCCTCCCCAATGGGATGGTGCTTTTTGGTCCTGCCAGTGTCGCTGTAGGGTGGCTCAGCTGTGAAAATTCCCCTTTCCGGAGGGGTTAGCCTGCAGGTATTCATCCCCTCTAATGGGCCACGGACAGGCCTTGAAAGGTGTCACAGGCAAACAAATACTGGTGTACAGTGATCCACGGCATTGCATCATCCAGAGTAAAACTCCCTGCCCCAGGGGGAGGAACCTGGGCGTTCCCACCGGGATCGAACATTATATTAACCCCTGGAACTTTGTGTTTCCTGCGCTTCCTTCTCCCCAGAGAGATCATCGCAGTGGAATTGCGACCTCCCAGCCTTGTTGGAAGATCCACAGGTGGTGGGATCTTTCTTCTCTTACCCTTCCCTTTCTTTTCCTTCAGCATTGCTTGAAGTGTTATTTCTATGCTTTCATATTGCTGGATTGCAGTAGATAATAACTAAAAGGGCTCCACTGCAGCCAAAGTGTTCTAAAATAAACCCTGTATTTTTAGACGTATATTTATAACCATTCAGCATCATTTCACTCTAATCAGCCCCCAGAGAACCTGGGTTACGCTGCCCTTGTGGGGTGGGTTGTAACCCTCTGTCACCCTGTGCCACCACAGGCTGCTGGCTGTGGGGTCTTTGCTTTGCTCATGGCTTATTCTCTCTCTTTTATGCAGGAGGGCCAGCTCAGCTGTCCCGTGGGGACACCGGCACCGTCCAATAAATGGCCTCGAAACGGTTCTCGCAGTCTGCAGACCCCGTGATCTTCAACAAGCTACCTCGTCTGGAGCCCCCCTCTGGCTTCCTGCCCAGCAAAATCCCAGGCACATCCAGCCCCGTGCCCCAGCCTGGCTCTGAAAACCATCTCAACTACAAGGGCTCCTACTTTGCCTGCCCTCTGCAGAGCCCCGAGGGTCCCGAGCAGCCCCCGGCCGGCTGGAGCCCCGCGCCCGCCTACCTGCACCCCGGCCCCGGGGCCCTGAGCCAGCCCCTGCCAGCCCTGGGGCCGCTGCTGCCCTACCCAGCGGGGAGCCCAGGCACCCGGCTGCAGCCCCAGCAGGCCCAGAAGAGCAGGGACAGCCTGAGCCAGGAGCAGCTGATGGCCAGGAAGAAGCTGGACAGCCCCAGGTGCCCCTTGCCGGTGAAGAAGGCGGCTCCTCTGGCACCCAAGCCGGTGTATGGAGCTCCTGCCTCCTTCCTGGCTCCCAGGGTGGCTCTGCTGCTGGGAACACAAGCAGAGAGCCTGCAGCAGCGACCAGGGGAGGCAAACTGGGCCCTGCCCCCTGCCCCCCACCCTCTGCACCCCGGCGAGCCCCACAAGGGGGGTCCCTGCTCCGACCACAGGCTCCAGCTGCTGCCCTCCAGCCTGGCCCTGCCTTCCAAGGAGCAGCTGGGCTCCCCTGCTGCCTTAGCCCACTGCTGTGTCACCTTTGATAAGTACAGGCCGCCCCCCAGCACGCTCTTCCTGGAAGGAAGTTGTCCTTCTGCCCAGAGCCAGAAGAAGGTGCCAGAGGTGCCCAGCCTCAGCCTGGACCCCTGGCCCAGGCTCCAGCCCCCCGATGCCAGCCCAGTGACCCGGGAGGGGTCAGCAATGTGCTACCCACCGCTGCCCCCCTACCCGCTGTCACCCCACAGAGCTGGCCCCCTCTGCCACCCCCCAGCTCCCTCCGTGGGGGAGCCCAGTGCCCTGCCCAGCTTTGGCTTTGTGGGAAGCAGGGAGCCCTTTCCCAGCACCTACCTCAAGCCCCCAGCCCCCAGGAGTTACTTCCCCAGCCCCCTGGAGCCCTACGTGCTGAGGACAGGGGGTGGCAGGCTGGGGGCAGTGCTGAGGGACGCTGAGGCACCCAGGGATGCCGAGCTGCCCGGGCACAGCGGGTACCCGGGGTTTGCCCTCAGCCCGGGAGATGCAGCCGCGTTCCAGGGCTCCTTTCCGGGCACGGAGCCGGGCTGTGAGCGGCGCGGGGCGGACAGTCCGCAGTGGCCACGAGCAGCACCGAGGCACAGCAGCGCCTTCCAGCCCGTCTGCACCTCAGAGAAGCTTTCTGGGGGCTCCGGGGGGCTCGCTGAGACATTTCCTGAGAGAGGAGGGCAAGGAGAGGAGGAGCCCCTGTACCCAGGGAGGAGGAACATCAGCCCGGCCCCTCAGGACACCCCCCGTGGGGCACCAGGGCAAGGAAATGCCTGCAAGGTCAAGGATCCAGCCGAGGAGCTCATCCACCCTTCTCTGTCCCCAACCCCCACACAGGGGCTGGAGGACCTCAGGGACACCAAGGCTTTGTCATCGTCCCCACCCATGCCTGTGATCCACAACGTCTTCAGCCTCGCACCTTACCAGAAGTACCTGGAGAGGGTCAAGGGCTCAGACCCCATCCTGCTCTGCAAGAAGCATCTGTGGGAGGACTCCTCACCCCAAAACACGGGTGGCAGCCAGAAGCCTGCTGCCCTCAGAGACGTCTCGGTGGTGTCCAGCCCGAGGTCAGGCAGTGGTGCAGTGCAGAGCCAAGGGGAAGGCTGTTACAGGAGCACTCCTAAAAAGCCAGAGCCTGTGCCCCAAGAGCTGGAATCTCAGGAGGGCAGCCCTGATGGGGTGGGCACTGAGGAGCCGCCCCCTGAGGACTTGGTGCTGGACCTTAGCTTCAAGAAGAGACTGGCAGAAGCTGGGGACACCCAGAGACCCACTGGGTGTGCAGAGGGGACACTGGAGCGAGAGGATGAGGAGGAGAAAGAGGCTGCAGGGGGGAAGGTGGGGTCGGGAGAGGTTGCGCAGCCCCGGGTGCCTGAGGTGGACTCTGGGGACAGGAGCAGCTTCCAGAGCTCAGCCACCTTCATGTTCCAAAAATACAAGCTGCTGCCCTCCCTCCCTCCCAGCGCTGAGCCCCNCCCCAGCTCAGCATCATCCTGGGCCCGACCCCTCCCCAGCCCCTGCTTCACAAAGGCCCCCCCACGCCAGGGGAGGAGAAGGTGCTGGTGGTGAGGCAGGCTGGCGATGTCCCCGCACGGACCCGCTCGGGGCAGTATTTCAGCAGCCTGCACACCCTGCTCTGTGACACCATCTCGGGCTCGGTGTCCCGCTCCTCCCCGGAGCTCCTGCGGCAGTGGCTGGAGAAGGCTGACCTGGCAGAAGAGCTGGGAGAGACGCCCAAAGCCCTGCCCAAGCCCAAAAATGGCTCCAAGGCTCCCAATCCTCCGAAGCCCAGCGATGGCAAGGAGATCTGGCTGGCTTTCCAGGACGTGGCTGAGCTCCTCACCAACCTGCTCTCCCAGCTGAGGACCTTCATGTTTGCTTGCCCTTTCCCCCACGTCGTCCGGGCGGGAGCCATCTTCATCCCCATCCACGTGGTGAAGGAGAAGCTCTTCCCAAAGCTGCCCGGGAGCTTCGTGGACCAAGTGCTGCAGAAGCACAAGGTGGAGCTGCGTCCCACCACCCTCTCGGAGGAGAAGCACCTGAGGGACCTGGAGCTGAAGAGCTGCACCTCCCGCATGCTGAAGCTCCTGGCGCTCAAGCAGCTTCCCGAAATCTACCCCGACCTGCTCAACCTCCACTGGCACAACTCCATCCGGCAGCAGCTCGGTAGGTAGCCCAGCATCTCCTGGGGATGGCTCCCTGGGGCTCTCCCAGGGATGTTCCAGCTGTACCTGCTCTCCAGGTGCTGCTGTTCTTGGGGAGCATCCAAAGGTGCCTCAGCATCCCTGTCCTACCGAGGGTTCTGCCCAGCTTTTCTTCTGTGGGTTGTGGAGGGGGAAAGTTTGAGCTGGAAGGGAGAAAACTCATCCTGGGGATATCAGGGAGGTTTCAGGGATGGGCCACCTCTGCCCATCCAAGGATGTAGTGTCAAACCTGCCACCCATGGCTGTCCCATCCAGCTGGTGACTTCACTGCAGTGTCCAGATAACCTTTTGTTGCTACTTCAAGGCCCTTACCACCAACTTTATTTCTTCCAGGTTCAAGCTCAGAGACTGGCCAGCAGACTTCCAAGTAAGTAACTCCTCTTCCACGTGGGTTCATAGGAATTTTTGGGATTTGTTTGTCATTTTGTGGAGGTGTGGATTTCATGTGATGATGAGCAGCTCGAGCTGGCTGGGGAGGCTCCACTCCCTGGGCTGGGCTGGAACACGGAATATTCGGGATGTGGAGGTGTGCCCTCCCTAACCACTCTTTCCTCTCCCAGGTAGCCCTGGCATGGAGGCACTGAAAGCTGATGGCAGAGCACAGCCAAGGAGAGATCAAGGAAAAGGAGGCACTGAGGAATGTGCCAACAGCCAAATGATGATGGGAATGGGAAGGTCCTGAGTGCCCAGAGCCTCTGGATGCCGAGACTACCAGCTCTGCAGGCAGGTGCTCAGCTCCCACCAGCACCAGGATCCTCCAGGATGCTGATACCTTGCCAGAGACCCTCTGGGGATGCTGCTCAGGGTGGAGCACAGCTCAGTGGAGCTCCTGGGACACACAGAGGGATGCTGGCGGGTTATCCAGGCCCACGGGTGTGAGCTGGAGCCCCTCAGGGCAGCTGGAGCTGCTTTTCACTGAATGGATCATCTTCTAGTGCATCTCCCGCCTCCATCCGTGATTGCCCTGGTGAGCTGAGAGGGAATGGCTGCAGTTCCAGTGGAACTGGAGCACGAGCAGCATGGAAATGGCCACAGCACCGTCCCCAGCCTTGGAAAAAGGAATGGCAGCGATGAGACCCCCACTCCTGCTTTATCCACACCATTCCCAATAAACATCCCTTCCTCTGGGATTTTCACCTTTAAAGTGCCACAAAGACCTGGCACAACAGCAAGGGCAAGGAAATCATGACTTCCACGGTCCCAGGAAAAGTTTCTTTTTTGTTAAAAATGGACATTAACATTTTACAAATGTCCTGGATTTACCTTTATAAGGAGCTGCTACCTTCGGGTCGTGTGTTTTGGGTTGGTTTTTTTCCTTTAAATACAGTAATTTATATGTGTCTTTTTATTTAAACTAAAGGGCTGCCAGAAAGATTTGGAGACTCTTAAAGAAAAGAAAACCAAATCACTTTACATCCCAGATGCTGTCCCAAAGGAGGATGTGGGAGATGCACAAGGTTTAGGGACCACCTTGGTGGAGACTAAAGGGGCAGAGAGGGGAGTGATGCTGCCAGACCTTGCAAGGAGGGATCCTTTCATCCCAAAGGGTTACGGGCACCCCAGCAGGGATGTGGCATCCCAGGACTAAAGGACATCCCCTCACCCTGGGGGCTGCAGCAGGGTACACAGCAGAGGCCTTAAAACTCCTCACTCAGGTGTTCTTCAAGCTGCTGCAGGGCACGGAGGAACAGAACAAGATTATTCAAATTTTGTGTTTCACTACAGGGAATATTTATTTTAAAATAACAAAACAGAGGGACGAGGGGGGAAAATTACCCTACCCAAACTGTAGTTAATTTAGCCAAATGGTGTGTTTGCTACTGGGGGATTTCTGTGGGTGCCTTCCTGGTTTTCCATGGGGATGGGGTGGCTGTGGATGGCACAAGTAAAGGGGATGCTGCTGTTCTCCTCACTGCCCCTCCCCACTCCATGCCTGTGCAGTGATTTGGAAAGCAGCGTTTGCTAATAATGTTATTGGTTTTATGTACAGAAGGTTGTGGGAAGGAAGTTCCTTTCCTTTATTTAATTTTTTGTAAGAATATGAAGAGCTGCCTCACCTGGTTTAAAAGAGTTTGGCTTGTTTCCAGACATGCCCTGCTTCTGTCTCTGCTTCCCAGCGTGGGCACAACAGGACCTTCCTGGGTGTCCTAGGGATACTATAAAATGTATTTGTCCTGGTTTAGGGCAAATTTGGGAGAAAACTTCTGGATGGGGTCCCTCTGGGTAGTAAACCCAAACAGCCCCTCCTCTAATTGGTCTGGGAAAAAAATCTCCCTACAGAAATGTGGAAAAAACTGTTTATTCAACAAGTAAAGTGCCTACAAGCCTAAAAAATGGATAATATGAAACAATAAAGCCTCTCACCACTCTGAAGAGAGATTGAGAAAAAAATTGCTAAAATCCTTGCTTTGGGTTGTAGCTCGGCTCACTCAGTCTCTTTTCAGTCCCTTTGGTGCTGGAAATTTCCATCCTGGGCCCTGGTGGGCCACAGGTGTGAGCTCCCGGTGCTCTTCTGCGTTTTCAGTCTGGAGCAGGTTTAAATAATCCTTAAAATAAGGAATGAAAACAATCCAGGGAACTTCTCTGCCTCAGCTAGCTAAAAACTAACTAAAAGCACAGGAGATCTCTGTCCCGCTGTCTGTCCGTGCTGCAGACAACACACTCCAGGAGCAGAATGTGGAGGGGTGAGAGCAGTTTCTGAAAACAAACTCAGTGCTTCTCTTTCTCCCCCTTTGCTCTCAGAAGCAGTCTGAAAGGTACAGAACAAAATATCCAACATGAACAGAAGAGATGACTGGGGATACAGGAATCATTAAATCACCCCAGGACATTCTATCCCTTATCCCCACATTGTCAATATACTACTAAAACTAAAATATATTCTAACACTACACACACACACACATTATACATACATATATATATATATATACACACAGTATACAGCTGTATACAGACAATGGCAGTGGCGTTCAGCAAACAATGATATTTACACATGGTTCTCACCCAACAATCAGATCTCCCTGAGGTACACATCACGTTGTGTCACTCTATGGCATCACAAATGACACAAGACCTCTTAGGTAAAGTTAAATCTGACTCTGCCTTTATTTCTGGAGCGATTGCTTTTATACTATTGTACAGAAACACACAGATTGGGGGTTGAAAAGCAAACCCTTTCAACCACATGGGTCAAACCAGAGGGACACCATGAGAAGGTCCCTACTTAAGAGAAGAATGCAGCATATATAAACATCTGTCCTGTTTACAGAAAGTTCCTGGGAAAGGAATTTTCAAGGTCCAAGGCACACGGATCGGGGCTACAATGTTTTTTCACTTTTCTGCATTTTTCAGGATGTGCAACCTGGTCCCTGAGCAAAGACAATCCCACGGATGGCTTTGTCTGTACTTGAGGCAGAATTGATGCAAACTCTTCTCCAAAAAACTTCTCACCTGTACCCCTGGGACTTTGTCTCCGTTTATTGCATGCAGGGTCTCAGACTGGGCGGGGCCTGCTCTGTTTGTGGAACTTTGGGTGTTAACTAACCAGGCGGCCTTTGCTAGATGCTGCTGCTAATTTTTGAAAGATCCCCCACCTACTTAATGCTTTCAAGGTGTTTTTTAACAGTTTGTTGTACTTCTCCACTTTGCCTGCAGCTGGTGCATGGTAGGGGATATGGTACAGCCACTCAATGCCATGTTCCCTAGCACAGGTGTTGATGAGGCTGTTCTTGAAATGGGTCCAATTGTCTGACTCTATCCTCTCAGGGGTACCATGTCTCCACAGGACTTGCTTTTCCAGGCCCAGGATGGTGTTC
>VWYP01031182.1:0-40942 GCA_013400435.1 Pycnonotus jocosus
TTTAATTACCTGTAGTCTGGTCTTTTTCTCTTTGTCCTTAATATGCCCAAGAAATACTTTCCTAACTTAAAAATCCTAAATTAAGTGTTGGCCTTGAGAGAACAGGTACATGACCAAAAGTGCAAATTCTGTGCACTGTCTGTAGACAAAGTAAGACATTCCTGTCTGCTTCAAAAGCAGCTTCTGTTCTAGCTAGATGTTTNTAGATGTTTGAAGTGAGCTTTTCACACCAGTATATTGTGTTGACATTGCACAACATTGGTGGTTCTGCCATATGAGTATGTGTTTAAAAGGAATTTGATTTTTGATATTTTTCAACTATGTACTTACCAATACAAAAAAGAAAACCTCCAGAAAAACAAAGAATTGACCCAGGGGCTATGTGCTGACAGAATGTAATCTACCTTCAGTTGCTCCATGGGAGCTGCCAGCTGACAAAACTCTAGGTCTTTTTGTAGGTTGTACCAAGCTAAGTGCCAGTCATGATAAAACCAGGAAAAGGGTGGAATAATTATAGCATGCCTTTTAAAAACAGCAGAGTGAAATCAAACATCTTTCAAGGTCATTGAAAAATGCTTTTGTTTCTGCTCTGATTTTCAGAACTCCAAAATATTTTGTACAGTATGTGCTTAAAAAGATGAATTTAAGACTGTTGATGATAGGCTGCTTTTCTAGCTTTCAACCCATGAACCACTAAGAAAAATACAGGTCATATACAGTGGAATGCACTCTGCCCTAATCATTGCTTACTACTGTGTAATTACACAAGATAGGGTCAAGTTTAATCCATTTGCAATTTTTAAAACCTCTTCTGAAAGATGTGAAAATTATGACTAGTGTGTATTACTAAACTTCACTCAGTTTTTGTGATCAGCCTTATGCTTCATTCTGTCTTTCTCTTGGGAGGATGAGAGAATGGCAGGGATGACATGGTGTGGTTTAGTTTTTAATTTAAAGCATTTTCTGTGACACATTTTTACATGGAACTGTAGAAGTTTCTACAATTTAGCTGGACTGTTAGTACAGATGTCTCTTCTGTTATGAGGTACATCTGTTGTCCTTCGAGATTCTCTTGATGTTAGGGGTGAAAGGGCAGAATAAGTATTTTGAAATTTTAAGGCTGGAACACCTGTGGCTGTTTAAAGTGATGCAAGTTCAGTAGAAGACCATTCTACTTTTTGTGCCTTACACACTTTGTTTGATGTTCTCCACTTTGCCCACCATACTCTGACTGAAGTCAATGAAAATGTTGACAAGGGCTTGTCATGCACATAAGAATGAGTTTGGAGGGAGTAGGAAATGTTCAGTGGGTCCTGGAAGAAGCCTTTGCAGATAACACACAAGATTCCCTCCAGCAGAGGTGGGGTATAGGTGGATAAAAGAGGAAAATAGAAACTGTTTATGTTATTCATGCACTTGAACTTAAATCATCCATAATGCTGTTGCAGGCATCAGAGCAATTAACAAAAAATTGCCCAAATAAAACAAGACAATACTGTTCCTTGCACATGCCTCTCTACATTTTTTTCTCCTTCAAATTCAGGTGGCGTCTTTGACTTTACTCAGTTTTTCTTGTCTGGAATCACTTAATTGTTACCCACATATGTTGAGACTTTTGTTTGTAAAGCAACAATGTTAAAAATAAACAATATGTTTCAACAATATGTTTTTTAACATTTTTCCCTTTTCATTACAGGTAATACCAACCTTCAGACCAAAACAGGGAGTATCTCAGTAGGTAGGTTCTGACTGCTGTCTCTTTTGCTCTTCTCTTCTCCTTTCTAAAAGCTAAATATTCACAGGGGAGGTAAAAAGGAGGTGATTTCACAAAGATGTTTTTGCCTCCTTTTCAGGAGCAGCACTGATAAGTGTGGATGAATAAGACCCTTTCCAAACTCAGCCTTTTGTGGTTGGGCAAGGCACAGGATCTCACTTGACACCCAATAGCTGCTGGACTTTGCACAAGTCAGACTGAGTCTAGGTGTCATCTTTTAAATAAAAATGAGATAAAAGGACACAAGAAAATTCTTAAGTCTACATCAAATACAGTTGTGCCTTTAATGTAGTTCTCTGTTTTACATTTATTGCCATCACTGATTAGCTATGTTTAATTTTCACATCCAGAAGCTAATAATTGTGTATTACTTATCTGGGGAGGTGATGGGAAGGCTTGTGATAATGTCGGTGTTTTCAAACTATTATGCTAATAGTTTTCCCTTCAGAAATGAAAATAGCTCATAAATCTTTTTTTGGGAACCTGGGCATTTATATGACAGGGTAACTAAGAGCTATCAGTTATGGTATACCTTATATCATATATCCTTTTTATAGCACACAAACAACAAGTGAGGAACTCAAATTCTAATTATTGCTATGGTAGAAAATTGAAGTAACAGAATCATAGACAAGGCTCAGTGTATTTTTTGAATGTAGAAAGATTTCCTCAGGACCAAGTCTTGAAGGCTTCTACTGATTGTGTTCACTGTAGTCATTCACTGAACATATTTCAGGGATAATCTCTAAGAATTGTTCAGGGACTGTTAACAACTTTTCTTATGTTTCTAAGAGCTCTAAATTAACGTTCCTGGAAAATGAATGCAAGACACATTCTTATGAGTTAGTCATTAAACCACAGAATTAAATTCAACTTGCCAGGCTGTTTTTCCTTCTCTTAAATAAACTCATAGGATATGAAGAGTGTTGAATAAAGGTTTCTTAATATAGGAAGTAACTTTTTCCATCAACAGATGATTATTATTTTCCTTAACTAACCAGGTTCAGCTTAAGCATTCAGACCCATCTTACGGTTGAAGAAACTTTATTTTTCAGCTTTCAATTCTGACAGCAGTAAGTTAGACTTCATCTTTTCCCAAAGAGCATTAAACATCCCTGTATTTTTATGGATTTTTCTAAAGGTAAAAGACTCTTAAGATCCAGACTTTTAACTCTAAAAATGTGAGAACACCTCCTAAGGCCTTATCCTTTATTTCAGTTGGAAGGAACCTACAGGGATCATCCAGTCCAACTGCCTGGCCAAGAGTTGAAGTGTCTTGTTTAGGGGCTCTTAAACATTAACAGGCTTGGGGCACAAGCACCTCTCTGGGAACCCTGTTCCAGTGTTTGGCCATTCTCTGTAGAAAAGTGCTTCCTGAAAAAGAACCATTCCCATGCAACCTTTCACTGGACACCAGGGAGAAAAGCTCAGCACCTCCTTGTGCCCTTCCCCTCCTCAGGAAGCTGCAGAAAGCAATGGGATCACCCCTCAGCTTCCTTTTCCCCAAACTAGACAAGCCAGGTAGTTTGGCTGTTTGGGCTTTTTTGGAGCAGAGTAATTTATCAAAAAGAGACTTATGGCCTTTATAACCAATGGGTGTAACTTAAAATTGGGGTAGAAAATAGATCATTAAGAGGTAAAAGGATAGCCTGGATAATTCAGTTAGGAAAGGTGTTGTTTTCATGAGAGATTTCTTTGCTTTGTGTGTTGCATCATTTGTTCTGCCAGGTCTCCATGGAGATTATGGTCAGGACTGCTAAGGATTTTTCAGTAGTATGTGCAATTTAGTGAATTCTAAATAATAAATAATAGTGAAGTCTATTTAGTGGATACACTTCAGTTTCTTATAATACTTTTCATATGACAGTTTTAGAACAATGAAGAATATTTGCCAGTTTTCTGTCAATAAGAAATACTAGATAGCTAGCTAAGCAGCTAGCTTAAATTAAATCTTCATCACACTTCAGATATGTTGGAATTTATCCCTCCTCCAGTCTGTAATCAAATCATAATAAATATTTTGTGTTCCTATAGAGATTGATTTTGTCACTGATTTTACCATCAACAAAGGCAGTCTTGAGGTACTATTAGGGAAAAGAAGTTTTGCTTAGATTTAAGGGAAGATTGCTTGTGTTTAATCCTTTCTTTAGTGCTTGGATGATAAAGTGAAGGGGGAAGTGATACTAAATGTTACCTTTGTAGGCCTTTTACTTATCTTTTTGTGCACTCTTTCTCAAGTTATGTGACTTAGGTTTTATTCTTCAAGCTCTATTTAATTTTCATAAAACTTAACAAAGACATTTGACCTTACCAAGGACATCTTGCTTCACTGTGCTCTTTTTTCATCTTTTTTTTAGTACCAGTAAATTCTTAAAAAGCTAAAGCTGCTCAAGAGTGACCATCTGTTCCATTTCTTGTAAAAGGCTTTGTCCTTGTTCTTCCCCTTGAAAAGCCTGAAGAATACCTTTTCCCTGTCAGTCTTTAGCAAACTCTGAATTCGAACTGTACATTTTTTCTTATTTTTAATTTCATTTATTCACATTTGTATCAGCTACCAGTGGGTATATATTTGAAAATAAATTGCCTTAGGTTTGATCTGTTATAACCATAAAATATGTGTTGTCCCCATTACTATTTGTTCTGTATTTTATCCTATCAGCATATGCTTCTTATTATAGAATAATTTTTCATTGTTGAAATATTTATTTATTTAGATTTAGGCACTTTTTTTATCTCATCTTTGAGGGTTTTTAATCTATTTTCCTTTTATTCCTCTTTATTTGTTAGGAGTTGGAGACACAAACTTAAAACAGCATCTTTATGGACTTTGCAGAAATTATGAACAATTCCATGTTTCTTGGTATTCTTAATTGTATCTACACACTTGTATTTAATATATCTGTAACATTCATTGCATAAATCATACTCAGTTGTTTCCATAAAATACATTTCATGTTACTTCCATAGGTCAAAGCTTAACAGTTGTTTACTGCACAGTATTGTAGTATCAGGTTTAGTGTTTGGTCAGTGCTGCCAAGCTTCTTGGTGGTTTTGCAACTCTGCTGTAGTTTCTTCAGCCATAGGAAATTTTGTATTAGTGAGGTACTCTGGGAGTCAAAATCTGGCAAGTCGTCCTCCCAAAACACTGTTCTTCAATGGAAAAGTGTTCCATTTCCCTCAAGGTTGTTTTTTGGCTTTCCTGGGCAGTCTGTGCCTTGGTGAGCCTGTCCCTACTGCCCTCCTGCTGCATCCTTTATTCCTGTTAATGCCTTCTGCAAACACAATCCAGTCTCTCACAGAATGAGAATTCTTTTTATTTTAATATTTATTAATTGAAGATCTAGGAAATAACATTTTGTTCAGTCTTGCAGATTCACAAAAGTTATCTTCCTGCTGGGAAGAATCTCACAGGAAGAATCTCAGAGGCGCTGCTTTTTCATTTGAGGAACAGGAAGAGAAAGGCTTCAGTGGATCAGTGTTGTCCCCCTAAAGCACCATCAGCTGGTGTGTGTGGACTGTTTGTAGTTGTTCTCCCTGGAGAGAGCTGCTCTTCAGCAGAGTCACAGGAGACTCTTTTTTCTTCCTAGAATAGATAAAGGAAGTTATTAGATGTTCTGCTTAAAGCAGAAGAGTTGAATGCTGGATGTTTTCTGTATCTGTTGCCAACAAAATCTCTATCAAGATTATGTGGAGAGTTGGTAATTGGCTGTTACTAAATTTGATGGAGAATATCTGCAAAAACAGCTTTTGCATGAAAACTTCTAGTGATCACAACTTAAAATGTCCATTAAAAACATTGATGCATGTCAAATTTTCCAGTTCTAATGATGTTAACTTCTCAACTATTATGAACAACCGTTTTAAAAGTCATCAGTTAAAACTGATGTTTCATTTTCACTTAGACAAGCAAAACTTTTTTTTTCAGATTTCAGACAGACCTTCTTTAATACATAAAGTCTTGAGATGTCAGAAGCATTCACATTGGGTTCTAGTTATTAATGTTTTCTTTTTAACCAAAGCCCTTCTCAGTTTCTCAGCTGACTAAGTATGGATTAGCTACTTTTTTTAAATTACTTTCCACTCCAAAGAAATCAGCTTTAGCTGTGGGATAAAGATCCTTTTCTGTGTTTTTGCTGTTGTAAGCAATGCACTGATCTTTGGTATCTGTGCTTGAAACCCGGGATCAGAAAAGCTCCAGATGAGTTTACTTAGAGCTAAATCTGTATGGCAAACACAAAACATTAATATGAGGCATCCTTGTTACGATTAATCAAGTTAATTCTCTCATTAATGCTTTTACTTTTTAAAATGGGAAGTTTCATTCAAGTTTTATTTTATTATTTTTGCTAGTTCTAACAGTTTGACTGGGTTTTTTTTCTGTGCATATTTAGAAACCAGTCTCTGTCAACATCTCAGGATTTCTTGCCAATACTTTAATTTCTAGCATTTTCTCTAAAAATACCTCTCAGTAACTGCCTTTTGCCCATGTACAAATGTAATTTTTTATGCTCCTCTGGAGTTTTTTTGTAATTTCTTTGCAATTTTGATTAGGTATAAGCCTGTTTAGTAGTTTGAAAGTAAACTCTTTGGGACTTTTAGTATTCTGGAAGTCTGTGTGTTTAAAATTGGAATACATTACAAATAAAGACTACTCAAGTGTGTAACTAAAGCTTCTTAAAGACTTTCTATTTGTAAAAATGCTTCTTTGCAAAGTTTTATGATCATAAATTTCTGCTAATAAGGTATAAAAAAAATTTACACCTCCCTATTCTAGGGCACAGAAGAAATGCTGTTTGCCTGCACGTATTAAACATTTGTTGATAATTCAGATGTAGTGAATCAGACTTTACAAAGCCTGTATTTAGTTATTCTGTGTAACAAGATGTTGCAGTGAACAACTCTGCTTGGTCTTTGCATGGAGTAGCTTTCCTGGGTAAAGTTCTTCCTGCACAGAGTCTGAGCAAATGAACTCTTTTGGAAAATAAAAGAGAACTTAGTATTCAAGTTTTGTGCTTGATTTTCACACAAAAATAAAGATTCCTGTAGAAGGATGTGCACTGCAGTTGGCCCCTTGTAGAACAACTGCAGAGCTACAGTTGAGGATCAGAGTGTGCCCCAGTTCTGGACTGAGGAGATATGGCTTTTTCAGAAACCTGTTATTCTAAGTGAATAAATTTACATTCTGTAAATCATTATGATACTTCTCAAACACAGAAGAATTGGTAAGAGTCAGTTTGAGGTATAAAGAAACATTCTGGCAAATGTTTAGTTAAAAAGAGTGAATGATACACAACTTCTTTTCTTTTGTTTTTTAGATTCATCAGATGGAAGTCTAAAAGCTTCTACGTATCATGGGACAATAGATGTTTATGTCAGTCAATTAAGAAAAGTGGATCTGAAATCCCAGAAAGGTTAGCAAACTATATAAAATACTTTTTGTGGCAGATTTGGATGTAAAAGAGGAGATAAGAATTTGTTTTGTTGTTTTTTAATCTATCTGTAAAAATAGTTTGTGATTGTTGGTTACTTAGTTTTGTTTTGTTTTTTTTTTTGCATCATCATTGCAAAGTGTCTATAAATACTTAAAATACAATAAGCTCTGTAAGGGACAAGAATACTTAAGATGGATTAAAAGTGTTTGTATTTTTCAATTTTTTTTTCTTTCCTAGCAATATATCCAGCAGAATTCTGCACAGTTGACTAGGGTTACAGTATTCCTTTGCCTTGACACAACTTTCTCCATGATGCTGTATGTGCAGTGATAAGTGACACACATACATTTATTTTTCTTGCCTTCTGACTGAAATGTCCTATTATGAAAATTTGAAGGCAGAAAAACAAAGATGGGAGAGCCTTTACGTTACCATTTTTCCTTCATCTTCTCTTCTGCTTACTCACTAAAATTTCTCTTCTTAGTTAAAAGCTCACACCTAAAGTTGAATTTCCTAGTTCTGCCATTCTGAAGATATGATACTGTAAATTACAGAGCCCTGAACACATCTTGTTAATCCTAGTTTGGAAAAAAAAACAACCAAAAACCCCAAATTTCAAACAAACAAAAATCCAAAACACACTACAGCATTTTTATACTTGATTTTAATGTCACATCAGGCACCTCAGGTGGTTTAAATGAGCATGGTATTTGGTCCACTTCTGTCTCCTGTGAGACAATGCCTGTGCCCTGTTAAAACCTAACAGTTACTCAAAATGGGACCGATGGTGTCAATGAATTGAAATAATTTTTGCATCTTTCTGTACAATCTATTTTGGTTTCATTAGTGCAAAGAAATTTATTTTTATATTATTGGTTACCTTTTGTATCACTTATTTTGCTAAGTTAATGTCTCTTTGAGCTAGAAGAACAGAGGAATTTATTAACAGAGGCTAATTAATGTTATTTTCAAAATATTTTCTGACCTCTCTTCTGGCAGCACAGTTTAGTAAAGGCAAAGTTGAAGTTCTGTGGCTGTTTACCCTGTAAATTCAGAATAACTGCCGACAGCTGCAGTGTAGAAAATGTCCCATTTGTGATAAATGAGCTGCATATGTGTCGGTTTTTATGAGTCATCACTGAGCAACTCTCCAAAGAGGACCCAAAGATGAAGACCTTTTCCCTTTCCTATTCTAAGGCTTTTGTGTATCCAGCAAAATGCATGCCTAAATTATACTGGAAGTTATTTGTTCATCAGAACTGTCACAGGCAAGTGATTCTTCTGAGTCTAAATTGCTTAGCCAGGGTTGTTTTCTGGTGCTACTTAGCTGTTATTCTTACCATGTTCTCTTTAAGCTCCTAGGATGTATGTCAAGAAACTGTTTGATGTTTTTCTAAAGTGAATCATGAAATTGAGCAAAAACTAAAGGAGCACATAAAAAGGAAGTGTATTCTGATTTTTTCAGCTTTTTGATCTAATGTCTAGGAAAGAGCTTTCAAACTTTGTGACTGAGTTGTTCCAAAGATGACTAATGTGGGAAGGTTGGGGGCCCAATGTCTGCCTTTGGTCTGATGCATAGATGTACATATTTAAGGGAAGCAGAAATCAGAATTTCTGGTTTTAATCTCAAAGTAGAATTATTCAGGCCACTGAAGCTGCAATTTTGCTGCTAGTTTACATTTTAGTGATGCATAGTCTAAACTGGTTAGTCAGCTTTGGGACTGTGTCTGTTGGAGGATGTGAGCAGCTGGCCCTAAGCAGTAAAGCAAAGACAATTGCCAGTGTTCACAGTAAGTGAGCAGTGTCTCATCCTTCCAGAGGAGCAATTCTTTCACATGTGCCACGCAGTGACTGAGTTATTTGTCCAGTCTGACCCCCTGTCCTTGCTCAGGAATGTCAATATGCAACTAGAAGATGAACTTGAAGTCACAATACCTGAGAGATCTATTGCATTTAATTTCCTTGATCATTCCTGTAAAAAGATCCTCTACCAAAAGACATTGCTAGAAGTGTGTGTCACTATTTATTTTGATGTCTGTGAAAGAAGTACTGTGATACCATTTTCTATATGTGACATAATCTGTTTATGATAAATGAAGATACCTTCATTCATCCTTTCAGTGACCAAAAAAAAAAGAGAGGTAACTATTTCTGAAGACTTAAAAAAACCCAACTAAGCACAACCAAATGATGATTTGGTTCAAGTTAGTGAAATAGTGGACTATTTCATGCTTTGATCTCAGGGTTAAACTAACTAGCTTTCACTTAAATTTATACCAGGTTCAATTACAGTCAAGGTACCTGCATCTCTCAAAGCCTATTTGGAGCTGTCTGGAAGAAAAGTGGATGTGAGCTCAGAGATCCAGTTAAAGGAAACACAGAGTGTCTCCAAAGATGATCATGTAACTCTAAGTGGTAAGGCTTACTAATCTTGGCTTCCAATAAATGTCTGTCTGGCCCAAATCAAAGGCATCTACATTTCTTTATTAGTTTATTGCCCTTGGCAGCTGCTTGCTTATTCTGCATCACGTTCAGATGTTTGCTTGTGCTGTTGTACTCCCCATGTTACTGGATGACTTTAAAATTTTATTTGCTAAATGACTTGTGAATGCAATCAACTTCTAACAAAAGTCTTAGAGCCAAATTCCTCCTTAGTGTTAGTCCAGTGGGAGATAATCCAGGGCTGAATTTGACCCATTGCTTTGTTGGCTTAGAAAGTCACACAGACTTTCCTATGTAATCTATTATATTAAAAATAGAATTATTTTAAAAAACTGTCTGTTTCTGAGTCAAAGGAGGAAATAAAAGGGATATATGGCATATTTATAAATGTACAGTGGTGCAGAATAGGCTGAGAAATGATGGGTGGGAGATGAGAAGAGCAGAAGAAGCTGGAGCTGGAGGAATAGAGAGAGAGAGAGTACATGGAAAGGTACCTGCAATTGCTGGAAGTATTCTTGTAAGGCATTTAAAATTGAACTTAAAATCTCAGGTCTTGCTGTTTCCTGCTTTAGCAAACAGTCATACCATTCACTCTCAGGGTGTGTATTTCTCTCCCCCACTCCAGATGTGGCTATCTAGAAGTTAAAGCTGTTGCTTGTACCAATTACTCAGTTTGCTCTAGAGAAAACATTAACTTAATGTGTCTGAGAGCTCCAGCTTTGTTTGAACATGTTATGTCAGTGTGACCTGATGTGAAGGCAGATTGGGTAAGGCTTTGAGTTTTGCTCTGGTTTTAAACCTAAGAAAATATGCACAAAAACTCTTCTCCTCCCCCAGGTAAGATGGTAATCTCAAAGTCAGGAAACATTAGAAGTGTAATTACATAATTTAAGTATGTAGCCTGCTTATATATCTCTTCCTGCCTAGGAACAGTAACCAGAACTTAAATTGAGTAGTGGTTATTAAATACAGTTTCTTTAAAAACCGTAATTAGAAGTTTTCAGGCTAGAAATCTGTAGAAAGACCCCGGATTCTAGCAGGACTCTGTGGAATTAATCATCTCAGCAGTAAAACAAGACTTCTTCTCAATGAATGAGGACCACTGGCCACTCAATCATCTTGCTACTGTGGCAACATGAAAGATAAGAGTGGTGTTTCAAATCTACACAGCTGAATGACTTCTCTGGTTTCACAACCCAGTCAGTGTTTATGTAGGACAGTCATCACTGAAGCAGATGCAATTTTTCAACCCACTGTTCTGTATGGAAATTATCTTGGCACTTGAGGCCAAAAGCAACTCTGATTAGTTAACTCTCAAATATACACATCCCAAAGGCATAGAAATCATCAAGAATTATGCAAAGGCAACAGCATTAGGCCAATGATTACCAGTTGTTTAAAAGGCAATTAAGGCATTACATAAAAAGGGAGATACTTCCTGCTTCTATTTCTCTTCACCTTATGGTGTATTCTTCCTGCAGGCAAAGCATTTGCCCCCTTACTGTCAACAACTGCTTCTTCCTAATTTGGTATTTTTTTTGTATAAGTCGACTCTCAAATAAATGAAAATCATTTAATATAGCTTCTGTATCCTGAGAAAATTATTCACTGTTGAAGTTTCAGGTATAAGGTCCATAGCTATCCTGCTGTTGTGCCTGAAGAAATGTAAAATAGAGAGTGAAGAGGGGCTTTGCCAAGTGATTAAAAACTGTATCACAAGAGCATAGCAGTTTAGTAGTTTTGTGCTTTTGATTTCAAAGATTAGTTTAAAACAGATGATTTTTCAGATAATTCAGTTCTCATGTGAATAACACAGGAACTGTGACCTTTTAGGAACCTTTACTTGCCTCTGGGAATATTTGAAGGTGTTAGAGAGAAGGCTGTCCAGTGGGAAAACAGGGCAGAGTTCTGTGACTTGGGTAAACATGCACATAGTCCTGCACTTTGCTGCTCTAGGAAAGCCTTCCCTGCTGCTTTAGAGCAGTTATCATGTACATCATCACCCCCACTTCCACACTGAGGGGAGAGTCAGTACACTACAACCCCACAAGCACTCACATCCAGGGTTTTGGCCAATAGCCAAGCAATAGAGTGGGATTTAGTGAAAGCAAGGTGATGGAAGTCTGGAGTGAGCCTGGAAGTCTGGAGCTCTAGAGACAGAGGGATGAGAGTGTGAAAATGTGATTTGCTCCTTTGGGAAGAGAAGGGACCTTCCTACAAAACTGAGACATTTGCTGAGAAAGGGAGGGCACTAGAGAGCAGTGACAGGGGGTTTGTTCTTTGCAGTAATTTGCAAGGGCAGGGCATCTGTTTCTGTTGGCATCAGTAGGTATTTTAGAAGTGGTATGTGTGGTATAATGAAATGTTACAAAAACAGAACTCATGCTAAGCACTGGTCCAGCTTCCATTGGTGGAAGTGTTTGGCTGACTTTAGTGCTTCAGTAATTCCTGTAATTTCTGATTGTAATCATGTCAAGATGTTCTTTTTTTTCCCTGGCAAGAAGGGAAGCCCTTACTGCTTAATGTCTGCCTTCTCCCTGTCTCCAGGTCTGTCTGTGTTCTTAAATCTTATGCCTGTGGAGGTAATTAGCTATAAGTACTACATGTGGTAAGAGAAAGAGTTGCAGGCTAAAAGGTGTTAAATATTTAAGCAGAAAATGAACTTAGGAGACTGTTATGTCAAAGGGGTTGCAAATATGTTGAAGGTCAAGGTAAAGTTCATATAATTTTGATTTACACTTTTTTAGGCCATTTTCCAGTAAGTTAAGTTCAAAGTACAAAGGTAGGAACAATGACCTGTGTAGAACCAAGAGGAGAAATATTTAAGTAACATCAGGAAACAGTAATGTTACACCATTGAAAACAAACAGCATATTAACATGATTGTTCTGTAAAACTCAAAATAATCCTTCGGCTTTACATGGCATTAATAATACTTTGCTGGAACATGTCCAGTTTTGACTACTGTGCTTCAAAACTGTAGAGTTTCTAAAGGAGAACATGTGATCAGAGTCCAGAAATCATGATTAATGAGAGAAGACTGAAAAGTTGTGGTTTTGTCTCAAAGGAGAAGACAAAGATGCAGAAAAGATGCATTTTTCTAGTACATAAGAAGTTGCTACAGAGAAATAAAGAAATTGTTCTGTCCACTGGCAATAGGACTAGAAATTATAACTTGACCTTATGGTAAAGGAAACTTAGCTAAATAGCAAGGTAAACTTCTTGTAGCACTTGTCTGGGGAGGCAGTAGGACTGTCAGTACTGCAGATTGTGAAGACCAGGTGATGTGAGCATCTCAGACCAAATTCAGTGCTTCCTCAGGAGATGCTTTCAGACCTGCTTTTGCTTGTACTCAGGTTGATGTGACCATCTGCTCCCACCCACTCCACAGTAACAGAGGAAGGGTATCAGGCATGTGGGTGGATGGGGACTGAATGAAATGCAGCCACTGGACACACTTCAGCCACTTTGGTTGCCAGCTGGTGTGCTGACCACTGTAAACTTACTGGAAAAAGTCTTGCAGTCATTCGAAGACTTTGTTTGAATCCTTGTAGCTAATGGTGCCAATTTCCAAACCTAATTGTCTGGAAAATAAACCATGTAAATCTCATCTCTGAGTGGTGCCAGGGACTCACCAGATTTTGGGTGTTTCTCCATCCCTGCCCCAGTTCTAGGGCCAAGTTCATATCCAGTGGCAACCTTTCACCTGATGCCATCTGCTTGGTGCTGAGTAATCTTTTAACTTTGCAGTCACTTCATCTGGTTTGCAGCAGCTATGAGAGTTTCCATGGTAAAAGTCCCACCATGTCACAGGTGCTCCTCAGAGACTGTGGATGTTTGTGGTTGTTGTTGTGTCTCTCTGTTCTTACCTTCTCCAGTGGCAAACCTCTTTGTATTTTGCTGCTCTTATACAAAGAGCATATGCTTTGGGAGCTACTGTGTTCTCCCAAGTCGAGACATACTTGTTCCCAGTTGTCAGCATGACAACAATTGTAGCAGTTAACAGGACTTTAAGGTTTTGGTACTAATCCCATCCTGACTACAGCATTTGCTAAGCCACCTGAGAGCAATGTTCCTGTGAGCCATGCCTCTGGTGACCATGCAGGTAAAAGGACTCTCCCATATTAACTTATGCCTTCCCTCAGATGTGTGTACAGGGCATGGAGAGGAAATCCCCCATTGACTTCTCTTTTTCCCCGTGGAAATTTTCAGGTACGCATTGCCTCTACCTTATGGGTGGATTGAGTATCCAATTATTCTTTTAATACTGCAGAACTTCTTGGCTGGCCTTCTTCCTGTGCCTCTGGAGAGTCAGCCTGTCTACAATTACCAGATTCCTTTGAAAAGATGGGCATTGACACTACTGTCCTATCTCTGACTTTTCAGGTTTCTCTTACAAACATGCTTCAGGTCTTCTCATCCTGCCTGATTCTCCCCATAATGGTGAGAATCACCTTTCTCCTTACAACAATCTCCTTACAACAACTCAGGCATGCACTGAAATATTCTGACGTTCACATCTGCCTGATTTTCCCTGCTGGAGCAAAGGGGATCTAGACAGATGTTTCCTGCCATCAGGAATAATTACTTCTGACTGTTCACTGAGTGAGCCCTCATACAGTAGTACTGGGAGAGCAGCCTATGGAATGCCGTGGCCTTCTCTTTAGGATTGCTTTAAGGCCAGCGTGCCAGAGGGGGCTGACTGCATTGAGTCTCTTATACCATGCACAAAGCTTTATAGATGAATGTTTAAGAGTCTTCATTATGAAAAATTCTATATTGTTTACTCCAAGGTAATGTCTGTGTTTTTAGCTGCCTGGAGTTCAGGGGTTGAATACAAACACAGCTGAAGGGGCAATGAATAACATGAGACAAGCAACTTGTCTTTGAAGGGAAATAACAGAAAGAGCTTGTATTATGTCAGTCTGCTGAACTTCAGGTTTTATCTGAAGCTTACCAGCTGCCCAAGTGTAGAGCTTCTTCTCCCACTGTGCAGCTGTTTGGGGTTTTTTTGCAGTCAGCATTGTAGTTCTGATCCCAGGAGTAACACTATCTGCTGTCATGCCCCCCCCTGTTTAGTCTGTTCTCAAGGCACTTTGGAACTTTCCTTCTTTCTTAGAAGCAGTTTTTATTGACTCTTGGCCACTAGAACTGAGTGGGAAGATCTTTGTTTTATAATGTCCCTCTACATACTGCCCTCTGTGGAGCCTTGATCCTTAAGCAATATCTTAAAAAAAAATAAACAAAGACCCAGGTTGTATCTGGAAAAGATTACATTCCTTTGAGTCAAATAGAAAGTTCATCCAACTTTTCTTAAACACATTAGATGAGATGCTATCCTACAGATTTTTATTGGTTTCAGCTTGCATTCAACTCACGCTGTTCACAGCCTTTGATATGTACCGCAGTCCTAACGCTACCAATGAACAACACTTAAAATATGATCCTCTTCTTGTGTTTTGTGGTATGAAAATAGAGCTCTCAACTTCTCCAGTCTCCAGGAAGGCAAGTAAATAAACAGTCAGTACTTGACTGTGTAAAGTTTTGCAAAGGTGTTACCTTCCTTTAAACACCACACACTGGGGAGGAGGAGAAAACCCAGCCTTTTTCCTGGGCATTAAATTGAAAAGGTGGCCACACAGCATAATGGTGTATCTGCCTTCTCCTGAACTCATGCTGCTGTCTTGACTGGTAGGTTTTGAAATTAATTTTTCCCCCCGTCATTCTCAATCCAGGAGGCTGTTTGCTTTTGTGATTTAATCAAACTAGCAAAGTCTTCCTCAAAATCCACTTATTTTCTCGTGGTGTTTAGAGTACAAGCAGTGAGTACAGTTAAGACCAAAGTGGTCATCAAAAGGTCTCCAGCTAAACCTTGTTACTTGATTAATGCCTCAGACACAAAGCTATTTAAATATCAGAAGTAACTTTAAACCTCCTACTAGTGATGGGCTTAACCTTAATATTTGCCTCAGAGGCAAATTTCCAGAAGTGTAAGGAACAAAACTTTTTTCTACATTCACGTAGCAAAAACAAAATGAGAAACAGAGCTCAGACAACAACTCAGCTTTAAAGTGGCTCTTGTAAATTTGTTCCTGTGTTCCCTAAACCTTTCTTTAACTTTTTTTGCCAAGTTGTAAGCAGTGCCTGAAACCATTTACAGCACTGATTCTGTGCTTCAGTAGTAGTTACTTGTGCAAAAGTACAAGCCATAGTCACAAAAACAGGAGAGAGAGGAACTGGGACCAAACACTCGAATATGCTCTTTCTGGAAATATATCTCTGCCCTGCATTTATTGTGTCTTCTCTCCCTAGGAGAAAAAGCTATATTTTTAGTCTTCTACAGCTCTGTTAAAGGATCAGCTGAAATTTTCCTTTATGCTTTGTTGGTTCAATTTCTAGTCACCATGAGGCTGTTTCCTGTTTAAAAACCAGATTGATGAAATGTTTTAAATGCTATCTATGCTTAAAAGACAGATTGTTTTAATTTTCATTCTGTACTCTCTGATACAATACTATTGAAAATCAGTGATTCAGGAAACCTTTGAGGAATTGAACTTTAAAATTTTAATGGTTTCCATATACAACACATTTGTCCAACTTGGTGATTTATCACAGATTTAAATCTGCAATTAGATGGTGAGTAGGTCTGTGGATTCTACTTTACTGTAGGAATGATACTGACTCTGAGTGCTTGAGACTGCTGCTGTCTGGAGCACTGAGGAGTGCAGAAATTGTACTAGGATATCCCCATGAAGGCATGTTGTAGTCTGATAACAAGGGGCACTGAAGTGACTCTGACACTGTTGGACTCCTCTGAGAACTCAGTACTTCCAAACCATACCTCAGCCTATTGTGAATTGCTGTGGGTTTGGCCCACAAAGTTAAATGAATCCCACTTTGAGCTGCTAAAGCACTGAAACACTATTGAAAAGTTCTGGCACACAGGCCTGAGTTGTGGAAACAAATGCAGTGATGTCAGTTGGAGTTTTGCCACTGTTTCTGCTGTGGCCAAAATTTAATTTCAGCTGTGTTACAGGTCAGAGCAGAGCGTGTTTGCAAAGTTGGTTCAGAATCTGCTTCCCTGCCATCCCTCTTGCTATTCCAGGCTCAAATTAATTCTAAACTTAGAATTCACACAGTCAAATGAACACTAAAGTAATAATAAATGATATTTTGTAAAGATAAACCAAAGTAAAGGTTGATCCTGTGATAAAGGCACTAATTTGGGATTCTAAAGATCCCAGTTTAATTCCCAATATGGACACAAATCTTTTGTATAAATTTGGAAGGTCACTTGTTCTCTCTTGGCCTCAGTTTCTTAATTATAAAATGAGACTGAGTTAAACTCTCTTCATTGTTATACAGTGAGCTTTTCTCAGAGCGTGACTGTGAAAACAAATTTTATGTGAAACAAGTAAGAAGACACATACCTCAGGGTTGTGGGGGTTTTTTTAGGCTATTATCATAAGGAAATAGTAATAGTAGCAAAATGTCTGGTCATCTGGACAATCAGGTCTTACAATGTCTCTTTTCAGTGTTTACAATAACAATTAAAATCTTTGAACTTACTTAGCCAGATTAGTATCTCATGTAGAGTCATGGTTTAACCAGAACTGGCTATTGAGCACCAGGCAGCCACTCACTCCCTAACAATGGGATAGGGGAGAAAAGCAGAAAAGTGAGAAAATTCATGGGTTGGGATAAAGAGACTTTGAGATTAGGACAGTCTGATGGATAAAGCAAAAGCTGTGCACACAAGCTAAGCAAAATAAAGGGATCCTGTCACTACTTCCCAGAGCAGGCAGGTGTTCAGGCATCCCCAAGAAAGCAGGGCTATCTCTCATGTAACAGGTACTGGGTCAGACAAATGTCATCACTCTGAATGTTCCCTGCTCCTCCTTCTGCCAGCTTTAATACAGAACACGACACCATAGAGTTCAGAATATCCCTTTGGTCATTTGGGGTCAGCTGTCCTGGCTCTGTCCCCTCCCAGCTTATTGTATGCCCCCAGCCTCCTTGCTGGCAGGGCAGTATTAGAAGCAGAAAAGGTCTTGATGCTGTGAAAGGGCCACTTGGAAATAATAAATTTTATATATTGTCAACACTGGTTTCGGCAGAAATACAAAACATCCTAGCTAATTAAAAAAAAATTGACCCTATCTCAGAGAAAACCAGTACATAGAGGGTTTTTGTGGCAAGGTTTTGGTAGTGGGAGGGCTCTAGGGGTGGCTTCTGTGAGAAGGTGCCAGAAGCTTCCCCCATGTCCTACAGAGCCAGCACCAGCGTGCTCCATGGTGGACCAACCACAGGGCTGAACCCATCAGTGATGGTGAATAACAAAGGGGAAAAACCCTACTGCACAGCAACAGCTGGAGAGAGGAGTGAAAATATGTGAGAGAAACAGCCCTGGCAATATGCAGGCCAGTGCAGAAGCAGGGGCAGGAGGTGCTCCAGATGCCAGAGCAGAGATTCTCCTGCAGCCTCTGGTGCAGCCCCTGGAGGTCTGCAGGGGTGCAGAGATCCACCTGCAGCCTGAGGAGGACTCCATGTCAGAGCAGGGGAAGAGCGTGAGGAATTCTCCTCCTGCAGGGGAAGGAGTGGCAGAGATATGTGTGAACTGACCAAAACGCCCATTCTCTGTCCCCCTGTGCCTCTGATGGAGAGGAAGTGGAGAAATCAGCAGTGAAATTAAGCCTGGAATGAAGGGAGGGGTGAGTGGGATATGTTTTTAAGATGTGGCTTTATTTCTTATTACCCTTTTCTGATTTGATTTGGAATAAATGAAATTAGGTTTTTTTCCCCAAGTCGAGTGTTTTCCCTGTGACAATAATTGGTGACTGAACTCTCCCTGTCCTTATCTTGACCCATGAATCTCTTGTTATATTTTCTCTGGCCTATCCATTTGAGGAGGAGAGTGGTAGAGTGGCTTTGGTGGGTACCTGACATCCAACCAGGGTCAACCCACCATAACACATTTCTTAGCTTAGAATAAAAAGTGCAGTACTATGTGATAAAACCCACTACTCTATTGTAAAGATGTATTATGGGAAATTGGATTAATGTAAAAAAACTGTATCAAGAAGGTAATGTCAGAAGTGTTTGCTAAAAGTACACAAATTCTACCAAATAAAAGTGTTATAAGTACTTCCAGGGATCTTGGAAAAAAAATGACAGTGTGGAGATGGTATGCCTACTGTGTGTCAAATTAAACTGAGACATCTCTCTTTTCCAGGTCACATGAATCAAAGAGATGAAAAAGACAAATGGATTAAGGCTGACACAAAAAATGGCAAAGTGTGTCTTAAAAGCCAAAGCTGGATCCAGTCTGTCAAGCTGAAGAGTTCTTAAAGGTGAAATAGGCCAAAGAGATTAAATCAAGAAAATACAAAGGAACGTTTCTGTAAAATTATGAAACTTTTTGGATGGATATTCTTAATATAAAAGAGAAACTATTAAAAATGAGAGCATTTTAACCCAAGATTTGCCTATGGCAGTGCTGGTGCTAAACAGTCTGGTTTACTTTTAGTGCCTTTTAGGAACGAGATGATCTTACATGTATAGAATTTATATAACTTGATCCACTTACCATATCAGTTTAAAAGCTGGTAGGTTTCAAACAAAAATTTAGAGTTGTCATTTAAAAAAAAAACCAAAAAAACCAACAAAACCAACATTTCAACACTTCAAGGTGACATGCTTTGCAAGCTCTGTTATACTTTTAAATTAAATGTCTCAATACTGTGGGAATTCTGCTGGTTTATGTAAAATGCAGAGAATTTTCTTCAATCAAATTGTATCATGGATAGGAAAGAATCACTTTCAGTGTAGTTCTTATGTGGTCTTCTCATTTGGTGTTTGAACCCTGAGCAGTTTCTGCCTAGGTGATGGCTACTCTCTGTGTAAAAATACTTCTGTGAAATGGCAGAACTTGCTCCCTATCATCCTGAACCTCTGGTTTGTGGATAAAAACAAGAACTCCAGCTATGTCTACCACTGCTCATCTGCAAAGGAAAGCTTTTAAAATAAATAAAAGTGCAATGGATCTGGCTGATTTCAAGGAGGAACACTCCTCCAACTCCCCTCCCTCAGGGGAGAGTCCACATGAACATTCCCCTGAAGGAAAAGCTGCCCTAGAAAGGAGGTGTTGCCCCAGTAACCTGGGATTAGGTTTAGGATTAGAACTGGAATCTCTGTGTTTGCTGCTTGTGCAGTGACTTAGAGCCACTTGGAGCCCTGTTCTGCAAAGCTCCTGGGGACAGGAGGGCAGAGGGGGGAGGTGAGGGGAGCAAGCAGGCCCTGCACAAGGCCTGGCCCCATTTTTGGGGAGGATTCTGTGTTATTGTCATACAAGCACACAGTAAAGTAAATGGAGCTTTTAAAAGCCTTTCCATACCTCTCTATGGCACCTTATAAAAGCAGTAGTGAAATTTGTGTTTTAAGCTGAAATGTGAGAATCCCTGCCAGCTGAGGGGAGGGTGAGGAGCAGCAGAGAATTCAGACTGTCAGCTCAGGCTTTAAGTTTTCTATATATGTGTATGTTCTTTAGGTCATAATGGTACATTATGAAATTAACTTCTCCTTTGCCACAGGATTCCCCAGGAGGTATAATTGCCCCTGGCTAATGGATTTCAAGAGTCAAGGGCAGCATATCTACTCTTAATTCAGGGTGGTTAAAAACTCCCCTTCCTGTTTACCGTTGTGTGTACTGTTTGTTGGGATGAGGTGGGCACCGATGCATATGACAAATTATATGTATTTTTAATATAAACACTAATATATAAAATATTTCTAAGAGTATTATTAAAGGCATTATAATATTATTAGATGTGAGCTATTATTATACATTTTAAAGTTACAAAATTAATAAATTTTAATGGTTTTGGATATCGAGAAAAATATTTGAAACTAATGTTTTCTATGCTCTGCTGCAGCCAAAGTGAAAAAAGCACCTCAAAATCCACACCACATGAAAATATAAAACAGTCTAGTAGGTACTTCACAAGATTGAATCCATTTAATGGTCCCATTATTCACCTGAAATACAAAGCCTGTCAGCCTCTGAGATCAAGTTTGTGGTTTTTGGGAGACTGCTGCATCAGCAATTTAAGGGAAAACATTGTAAGAAAACATTTGTTATTGTTCCATATTCAAGAGAAAGCAAACTCAGGCTTTGAATTCATCAATTTTCTAAATCTAGCAGGAATTAAACATCAGTGGGAATTAAACAATCTAGCAGGATTGTTAGTTACTTGCTTAAAGAAGTTTAAATCAGCCAGCAGAAAAATTGTGCTACCACTAAAGCTACTGATTATATTCATTCCAAGCTAATACATGTTGAGACCAGCTAGAATGTTAATAAAAAAGTCAAGAATGAGTTGAAGGAGGACAAATCCTTGGGAGTTTCCCCAAAGGCATTGAACAATGTCCTGTTCTGCTATAATGAGATGAAACTGTATTTTCCTCTAGACAGGGGAGGATGAGTAGGATGTTAGCAATTAGAATTTGAATGGCGAAGCCCTTATGTGCTCATATATCTTTTTTGTCCATTTGAAGAGAAGACATTCTTGTAATCCGAGTGAATTTATACTACGCTTTTTTCATCTGTGCTCCCTTTAATTTGGTTCTCCTGCTCTCACAGTTGCCAGCCAGCCCACAGTTCAGACCTGCAGACACGAACATCAGCTTGTTTAGAGAGTTGGATTCAGCCCAAGAGGCTTTTATGAGAATCAGGGCTCTGGGTGCACAAGTAACTGCTGAGAAGTGGAGAACTGGACTTAAATGTATGGGTGTAGTTGTGCATTAAGGAATCTGTAGTCACTACCTACTCACTGCTCTCAATTCCTCAAGAATGGTGTACTTGATGAGTACCAGCCACATCAAGTGTGAAGTTCTCTGGGAGTCAGTGTTTATGTCCTGGAGAGGACCTTCATGGCAAACAGGAACCTCAAACACATGCAAATTTATTCATTGCTTACTCTACACGGGACTACAAAAACTTTCATTATTGAAATATGGAGACAGCTTGAATCAACATCTGAGAGTTAGCAGTGCTGTCTGAGTGCAGCTGTCTTGCTTGAAGGCATTCATACCCCTGTGAGAAAGGTTTGCTATGCTTCCTTACTAATGCAACAAATGGCCTTTTATTAAAGTGTGATTAGTTTTAAGAAAAAAATAACACAGTGGTCTTTTCATGCTCTAGTGAAAAACCCTTGAACTGTAGAGATGTTGCACAATTTCTTCATTTTTCATTTTGAAGAATTTGTTGTTTTTTCAGGCTCTGATCTGTGTTTTTTGGTGAAGGTGGTTATGTTACCATCCCAGTTACATCCAAGCCAGGAAGGAGGGTCAGCATCATGTTTCTGTTTCTCAAGTTCAGCTTTGTATTTCAAGACAGCTTGTCTGCAACAAGAGTTTAAAAATAATAATGACAAAATAAAATTTTTCAGAGGCTGTTTTTACAAACCTAAAAGCAGTTTAATGAGGAAAAGTTCCTTGTTTTAACTAAAGCTATCAATATAATAAGGGTGTTGTGGAAAGTAAACCAGAAGATAATTGGTTATGTCATAGAGTCACAGAATGAATTAGGTTGGAAGAGGCCTCTGAAGAGTGTTTCAACCTGATATTGCTTTGAATGTATCCAGCTAGACCAGGTGAGTCATGGCTTTGCCAGATGAGTTCTGAATATCTTTAGGCATGAAGGTTGCACAGTCTCTGGGATCCTCTTCAAGAGTTTGACCAGCTTCCTGGTTAAAAAATTAAATTTTCCATGTAATCAGAATGTAATCAGTATTTTACATATGCCACTTGTCCTATCAATGCACCTTTGGCAATGGTCTGGCTCTGTGTTCTCTTCTGTATGCTCTGATGAGAGTTAGAGACAGCAATAAGGTCTCCCTCATCTCAAGCCTTCTCCTGGGCCTTACCAAAGCAATTCTCTGAAGGTTCTTCACACGTCACATGCTCCAGCACTTTAATGACCTTGGTGGGCTTCATCCACACTTGCTTAGCCTGAACACAGATCTGAGTAGGTGTTGCCACTGGAATAATAACATTTTCTTTGGCAGAAAATATAAAATCAACCAAGATAAATAAGCCAGCTACATCCAAAGGTATTACAGCATCTCCAGGGTGTTTTTTCATAGCTCTGTAGGAAGGCTGTAGTAACTGTGCAGGTCCCTCTCCTGTTTGAACCAGTGTCTGTGGCACCTCCAAGTATTTTTACCCTTTCCTCATTCACCTCCTTTTGGCTTTTTGGCCAGCTTCTCTCCTGTAGTTATCTTCTGTCACCCACATTTTTTAACATGTATTTTTTCAGCAATGGAATTGAGTACACAACAGGCAGTGCTACTGGCGCTGGCCCTGGACCTGCCCCACACTGTTTTTTGCATCTTCTGTGACAGCTGAACCAGAAGAGAGTTATCTGTGATGCCCAAACCCACCCATGACCCCTCAGATCTCTCTCAACATTTTGTGGCCACTGCCCTTTTGCCGCATTTGAACACAAAACCAATAAACTAGATCAAAATTTGAGATCAGGCCTCCTGAGTGAGACACTCTAAAAAGAGGAAGAGCAACTCTCCCTTCTTTTTCAGCAGTGTCAATCCAGCAATTTTCGTTGCCTTCCCAAGTTAAAGAAACTGAACCCACCACTTTCAGTCTTGTGAATGTCTCTTTCTTTCCATGCCTTGTGTGACCTGGCTGCCAGCCCAGCCCTGCTGAGCAGAGCACCCTCCTGCCCAGCCTTCCCTGCTGCCAGCTCTGCGCTCCAGAAACCCCCTGTGCTGAGAAACTCCAGTGCTCCTGGGGAAGAGCCAGCTCTGCATCTCCCATCCTCTCCAGGAGATTCAACCTGATCTGGTGTGTCACAGCCACAGCAAGGCAATCTTTCTCCCTGCTGGCCAACTTCTAAGCCTTGGAAAAATATTATAGGCAGCAACCAGGCAATACTAGAAAAAAATCCAAATTGAAGTGCTTGGTTATCTGCCAGTAATGGTGCTACAGTGGTTTTTGTGTTTGTTTCCCAAAGTGGAAGTGCTGGAGATGGTTACAAGAGGCAGATGTGCCCAGTTGTAATGCTTGCACCACTACAGCAGGAAAGGGGAAGTGGGCAGGAGTGGAAAAGGGACAGAATTAGTGAAGCAAGAAGGGCTTGTTTTCAACCACTGCAGGATATTTTTTTAAATAAAAAGTCCAACACTGACACACTCTATGAACCACATGAACACAAGGCTGCATCTGTTTTTATATTAGGAAGGCCTGTGCCATTGAGGAATGTGTGCACAATTTATATGAGCTATAAGCTCTGACCTATAAAAAATCAACTCATCCAAGTCCAAATTCCTGTTTTTCATGGAAACTGCAATGTATAGCGGCTGTCTGAAGCATGTATAAGGGGAGCTGTTACAATTTTTTTGGAAACTTATGATGTCCCATTGCCTGGAGCTACAGTTGAATGGTTTGCCAGAAACAGCCATTCATTAATCATCAACACATGGTAAAAAGATTGTTTATTTAAGATATACTGTACTATGACAGAGCCTGTTTATTTTATTTTTTATTGGTTTATTTATTTACTGTCTTAAATGAGCACACTGATGAATAAAAGTATTTCAGCCAGTAATTACAATTATCTTTGGCAAAACAACTATCTCTTGGTGTAAGTCAGACAAAAGTACTGGCCCAAACACTCAGGCAAAAGTATGGCCCAAACACAGAGCTTGAGCAGCTCTGGAATACCTAATTGAATCCTTACCCAAAGTTGGAATCTATTTTACTGAGAGGGAGTAACTGGGAAATACACTTCTGCAACATGGTCTGAATCCTGAGCCATTCCAAAATTCAGCAGTTTTCCAGAATTACAGAATGTGCAGAGTTGGAAGGAACCCACCAGGATCATCAAGTCCAACTCACAAGCCGGCACAGCACCATTCCCAGGAGTCACACCATGTGCCCAAGAGCATTGTCCAAACACTTGAGCTCTGTCAGGCTGGTGCTGTGACCAGTTCCCCAGGGACCCTGTTCCTGTTTGTCTGGGTACATCATAATAAAAACCAGAGGTTTTGGAAAAAAACGTTTTGAGATGAGGTTATAGAAACCAATCAACAGTAAAAAGTAATGGAAAACAAAAGCTTAAACATGAGAGTTTATAGTGCAAGTACAGGAGAAATTAAGCAAGTGCAGGCAGGGAGCTAATGGGAAAAGCAGGAAGTATCCTGCAGACACGCTACAGGTTACAAAATGTGGTAAGATTACATAGGATCTAAAGTATTCTGAGGTCCTTGTCAGCTGCAGTGGTTCTATCATTTTATGGCATCCAGTTCATGTGCACTCAGTGGCTGAAACACAGCACTCCAGGAGCCTCTGTGTCACTTCCAAAAAGACATTTACCATCAGTGAGGAGACAGTACTGTATTTGTGTTGCTTATTAAACAGAAGACTTAGGAGTAATTGTTGTTGGTCTTTTACCAAATCACGTGTAGGAGGTCTTCATTTCTGATTCCATGTTTGTTGGATCTTTCCTGCCTTGACACCTAAATATTTGGATAGCACCTAAGAAATTCTGCTTTTTCAGGGACAAGAGTTCTTGCAATCTCCTTTCTAACCAACAGCAGCCATCAGACAACAACAACAACAAACAACAAAACCAAACAAAAATGAAAATCTCCAAATATCAAATGTATTGTGACTATTAAGACCTAATGTCATTTTTGTTTAAAAGGCAAAAATTGTAAGAGGAATTGTTGATGAGTTACTTGTTAATAATAGTGTAGTCATGAGTTTAGGAGAAATGTTACCAGTTTTATGTTGGTGGAGACAAGAAAGAAGGAAGCACCTAAGTTTGCTCTCAAAGAAGATCTTTTGCAGGAATCAAACTGTTACAGATGATATGTGGTTTGGGGAAAGCACAAGACTACTTGGCCTCTCAATGACACGTTTCCCTTCTCATTTTGCATCTCGAAATGTTAACACAGAATGTTTTACAGGGAACATTTCTCTAAAGATGCTTGTGTATTATTTCCTGTAGGAGTAGTCTTAAGCAAATCAAACTGACACAACCTTTTCCTTCATTTTAGAAAGCAGTGAGTTCGGTTTCATTTCCTCTAGCAGAAGAAATCACTTGTACCAGTACTATGTACTTCCACATTAGATTATCCATGATTCTTTATGCCATTTAGAAACTGGTTTAACTGAAAGGTCATTAGCCTCTGGATACAGAAATACGCAGCAGGATACCAGGCCACAGACCTTTTTTTTCTTCTAACATTTATTAAACCTGGAAGCAGGGCAGTATTTTGGCAAATATAATCTCAAAATCTACCTGATACTGGAAAGAATGAACAATTGAAAGCCCATAACTGTTTCCTATGAAGCAGCATTGGACTGAAACTTGAAGAACTTTGTGGCTCCACATGTTTTCTATTTTAATCTATCAAAACAGTAAAAATAATAATAATAAAAAAAAGAAAAATAATGTGGCACAACACAAGAGATATGACTCAATACTTGCAAGGTTTAGTCTATTAAGAAATGTCTGCTAGGACTGGTTAGTGTTTAACAGTAAATAATGGGGAATTCCTTTGGAACAATAAAGTAGTATTTTATGCCATGGATATTTTAGGGCAACTTTAAACTCAAACCATATTTCTTTCATTGCTTATTTAGAACCTAAGCCACTAGCATATTTAATTTTCCAGATGAATGTGGTTTTTACATAGATAATCTCTTCCATCTCCTTAAACAGGGAATGAAATGTCTCTGCAATGTAGGTTTCACACCTGCAGAACATAAATTACACCTAAAACCAGCCTTTCCCTTCTGTGAAAGTCTAAGAACTGAATATGGTTTTAAGAGGTGGTCTGAAAACAGAGAATGAGGGCCCATTGTTTGTTTTTCTGACAATCTGTTGCTTGTCATTCATTATTAAAACCACACAGGTTGTGAAAGAAACACATAGTTTTATAGAAATATGTGACAGTGACAATACTGCCATTGCTTTTGATATTGAAAAGCTACTGCAAGGTAACTGACTCTAGAATTATGCCATATTTTACTGTGGTTTTGATGTAGTTATTGGCAGAAGATAAAATTTTTATCATCTTTGCCATATTGGCCTTGAACTGCAATTTTAAAAATAAGATTTTCCTAAACTGGGAAACATGCAGGACGTGGAACATATCTGACTCTTATCTGTGAACTCCCTTTTATCTTCTGAATATCATTCCATCTGGATGCAGCCAGATGAATATTCTGTGGCCTGGCAAAGTCTAGGGTAGGGTGTCTTTGAACTTGTTGGAAGGAAAAAGCAAAGTTTGGGACTGCATTATTCTGCATAATCAATCCACCTAGTTAGTAGATGTTTTCCTAGACTCAGACAGTGCAGGATAGGAGTTTTCTATCACTGAATATATGGTGTGAAGGGTTAGAGACAGGCTGGCAAGGAAAAGAACCATCCACTGTCCAGAAAATGAGACTCAAGAAAATAAAATTGGCAAAGTTTACCTAGTTCTAAACATCACAAAAAGGGCAAAGATAACACTGGGTGGAGATGTGTGTCTCAGTTGCTTTTTTGTTTTGCAAAGATGTGTAACTCTCCAGGGTTATCTTTAGAGTAAAAATAACTGATTGGGAAATTCCTTGGCTGAGTTAGAAGAGTTTAATCAAGACCTTTGGAGAACCCATTGCATGTGGGACTCTGAGGCAGAGGCATAATCCTGGGTCATCCCAGGCCGCAATAATGCAAACGGGTTTCTGAGAAGTCATGTCAGCTCCTTAATGTTGGTCAACCCAACATAAATTAGAATTTGCACAAATTTCTGTTCCCATTATATCTCTCTTCTACAGGAATATGGATCAGCCAGCAGAATCAGAAAGGGCTGACACTGTTGCTGCTCTAAATAGAGATATGAAGTCATAGAATAAACAAGTCAACAACAGTAATCTGAGAATAAAAAAAAATTTCTTGAGGCTTAATATGAGGAAAACTGTCAGGAAATTATGAAGGGATTAAATGAATCTGACTTATTTTTTTTTCAAATACTACTGTTGCATACCAATCCTTCACAGCACTTTCTGTATCTAACAAGTGTTTAATTAGAAATAGAGGTTTTAGGGAGATGACATTGAGAAAACTGTGTCTGAGAGAAGTGAAGAAATTAAGACCAATGACAGCAGAACTGTTTGTGGTAAGACAGGGAATAGTAGAGGAGAGTTTGGAAGGTATGAAGCACACTGGAAATACCTTTTGAGTTATTAAGCATATGTATTGTTCTTATGGTCTCTAAAGCGACCATTAAGCCCTGGAAAGGCTTAGCAGGAAGTACAGTACTGGTCCTGCTAGTACAGAGGACCAGTTAGATAGGTACAGCTCTCCTACTATAGGCTGTCTATATAGGATGGCATTATATATTTCTTACTCTCATGAAGTTTTATTAAGTTATATACTCAGATATACCAACCATGTCTAAACTTCAGTTCCTTTCCAGTTTCAGGCCCTGTGGCATGTCTGGCCACTGTGCTGTTCTAGGTGTACAGGGCCAGGTCTGTAATGCTCTTAACCTCCATGGAAAGGTGGTAGATATTGAATGCACATCTTTTGAGACTCAGAAGTGAGAACTCAACTCTCAGCTCAGTTCTGCCAATTTTTAAGAAGGGTAAGAAGGAAGGCTCCAGCAATTACAGGCCCTACAGTCTCACTTCAGTGCCTGGTAAAATTATAGAGAAGGTTATTCTGAGAGTAATTGAAAAACGTTTTAGAGACAATGCAGTCACTGGGCACGGCCAGCATAAGTTCACAAGGGGGAAGTCCTGCTTAACCAACTTTATTTCCTGTTATGACAAGGTCATCCACCTAGCTGACCAAAGGAAGCCAGTAGATGTGATGGGTTTGGATTTTAGCAGAACTTTTGATACTGTCTCCAAGTATCCTGGATAAACTGTCCAGCACTCAGCTGAGCAAGTCCACAATACACTGGGTGAGCAATTGGCTCACAGGTTGGGCTCAAAAGGGTTATAGTAAATGAGGTTATATCAGGTTAGTGGCCAGACACCAGTGCACAATTTGTAATGTTTTTATAAATTATCTGGATGCAGGAATTACATGTAAAGTGTGCCAATGATACTAAATGGGACTCCCTGCGGGGTAGAAAGGAGCTACAGAGAGATCAGGATAGATTGAAGAGCTGGGCAATTGCCAGCTGCATGAAAAACCAAATACTCAGTTCTCCAGGGTTGGGGTAAACCTGGTTATACATATGCACTGGATGGTGAATGTCTGGAGAAAAAGCCTTGCAGAAAGGGATCTGGGAGTGTGGGTGGAGGGAAAGTTGAATGTGAGTCAGCCAGGAGGGCCAAGTGTGTCCTGGAGGCATCAGAACAGGGCACCAGCTGGGCAGGGAAGGGATTGTCCCACTCTGCTCTGCACTGGGGTGGCCTCATCTTGAGTGCTGGGGGCAGTTTTGGACAGCATAATGTAAAAGAGACAGTAAACTATTAGAGACCATCAAGAGAAAGGTGACCAAGATGGTGAAATATTTGAGCACAAGAGTTACAAGGAAGAGTTTATGTCACTTGGCTTGTTCAGCTTGGAGAAGAGAAGGCTGAGGGGGACGTGCTGACCAGTGATAAGGCACAAGCTGTGTCAGGGGAAGATCAGATTGAACTTTAAGACAATGTTCTTTAATGAGAGGTTGGTCAGTAAAAGCCAACCTGTGAAAGTGGTCACAGCAGCACAGCTTGACTCGCTCGCTGTAACCCTGCTGTGTTTTCAGCACAGGCACACAGCTACTGCCACATACTGACATTCAGTCACACACTGCAACGGCTGAGAGCACTAAGCCCAGCCTGGTTTTCTCATTCATGTTCCCATGTATCCTTGAGATAGCGTCCTTTGTCTGCAGAAACTTCCCTAAGAGGACATTGTCTGCCATAAAGAGAGGTGGAGTCTGTATTTCTCTTCACTTCTGGCTGACACTAGAACATGTAGATAACCCCACCAGATGACAGAATTCCTAAGGCATCAGTGTGGACACCCCCTAGATAAAGAAGATAGATGGCTCAAGCCAGATACCTAGCATGGCACCATGATACCAGTGAAGAAAAGAACCTTATGTTTTGGGGTTTACAACCACCTCTGAATTAAGATCAGGAAATATTTTCTTGGTAACTTTTCTACAGTTGCTCACAGCCTTTCCAAAGATATTTCAGCAATTAAAAACTAAAAAAAAAGTCAGTAAGATGAATGCAACCTGAGATGTCCAAGAAGGGGAGACAATGGCAGACTGCTGCCAAGTATTGGATACATGTATCAATCATCTGTAAATGAAGCAAAAAGAGCATAACTGTAGTGTCTGGTTGGTAGGAAAAGTATGTTTTAAAATTGAAGTAAGATTTCTGGCACAGCACATGTCTGATTCTCTGCAAGAGGCTTCACAGAAATTGTCACTTTCTAAGATTAGATACTAGTGAACTGTGATTCCAGTCTAAATATTGTGGGGTTTTTTCACCTACTGAGAATGGTTTAACTTTCCCACCCATATATGTGCATGCAGCACATAGAAGCCTTTGGTATTTGTGCTATTGCATTGCTCTCTCTAAATTATTAGGATTCACTTGTATCACTTTTTAAACTCAGTTCTCTATTACAAACAAGTGTCTCACACAAGACTTTTTGAACGTGTCGTTGGTTTTTTTAGCTCTGAAGCACAGCTGCTTAGTTTCACCTCACAAGTCCACTTTTCAGGAATTGGCACTCATTGCCATTAATGCTGGAAGTTGCATTTGAGAAAAACATGACACACAGAGTCTTCAAGGTACATAAGCAGCCATGCAAGCTGCTAATTGCTCCACTGACCTCAACAGGAACACTCAAAAATACATTATGCACATACTTTCATTACCTTGCTCATTCAGGACTAAAAATCAAGAGGTAACATAGTAAAAACCTGTTAAAGATATTTGATTAAAATCACTGGAGTGGGATGGTAGAAAGAGAGCCAATCTCATGAGAATCTATAAGGGACAAGGAAGCAAGATAAAGCTGGGGCCTGGAGTTGTGGAACAAAAAGTTACTACACTATCTCATGATAGTCCTCCTGGTATAGAGAGGAATATATATGTGATTTGCTTATTGCAGATCTATTTATAAGCTCAATATTAAGATCTGCAATAGATTAATAAAGAGATCAAGATGTGATTAAGTAGATTAATATTCTTATTAAAGAATAGAAGTTGCTGACTCTGAAGTCAGTAACTGATATTGATGCATTTAGAAAAATCTACATTTGTCATACATTGGATCCTATTCCCTTTAGAGGACTGAATGAGAGAATTCATTGTTCATTCTATTGTATCATCAAAATGTAGCTATTTAAAAGGCTAATTCATTTAACTAGAGATTTCAGTTCTTGCTGTATTTTTTCATGTGTAGAATATTTCCCACAGCAACATAATTTTTTTCCTATGAAATAAGAATTACCCTGAATCAGGCTCAATCCCTGAATAAGGTTCAGCACAGAACTGCTGAATATTTTATACAATCAGCATTTGCAAAATTACTTGTACCTGCCCTAAGTATATAGAACTGTGACATGGAGACTCACAGCACCTCCACTGAAGTCACTGGGGTTTGTTGAAAGACAATAGATTTGCCCCAAAATATTGGATTAAAGTGATAAACTCTTCTAATTTTAGAGTAACCTGCATAGCACATTCAGAATATTCTTAATGTACATCTATTTCTATATTAATTTGGTATTTTAATATTATATATTAATGTTTCTATATTAATTTAAAAATTCTTTTTCTTAAGATACCTGATGTTGCAGGATGCATTAACATATATCCTTTGGAACATGTTCATTCTGACTTTAATCTCCTGACCATTTTAAAGCAGTTTCAGAGTGGAAAATATTTCTTTACTTAGCAGCTGGATACCCGCAACTTACACTACAGACTGCCAAAGGATTTGTCAGACCCATTAGCTTTAACATCCACAGGTGTACTCATCTCATTTTATGGAGCTGCAAGCTGGATTCAAGTCAAACAAACACTTGTAAACTTATGGGTCAGTTTATGTGGAAGAGTCTCAGTGTTCTTTTCTGAAAATAGTAGGGTATTAGCATTTAACAGATCGGCTTTATAACTGTTTAAAGAAAAGATACCATCTAGGAACAAAGTGTTGGAAGGGGATTACTAGGTCACTGAGTTGACTCATTTTTCCCATTTGCAAAATACAACCTGGTCCATTCCCTGACCAAGAGCCATACTAACATTCCCTAACAGTCTGCCCCACCCGCCTCTTCCCAGAAAGCTGTTTCATAATTCACTGCTGTGATAACCAAAAAATCTCCCAACTGTCAGCCTAAATGTATTTACTGACATTTTATGGACTTTGTTTTGTTTTGTTTTCCTGTGTTGGTATGAAATGTGTCGGGCAAGCGTGGCAGACAGGACTGATTGCAGCACTACATAACTTCAACTACTTTGGGAAGAGCTTTGCTACCAAGGTTAGGTATTCTAGTACCACTGTCATTGTGGAAAAATAGCTGAAAAATCTATCTAAAATAGCTGAAAATCTATCTATCGACCCAAAGGATACAGGAGATTCAGACCCATGTAGATAATAATTAATGGTATACAGTAGGTATCTTTAAGATATAAACCATGGGCTAGTGTCAGATAGAGAGTGGCCTTCCAGATCTGAAACACAGCCAGTGAATTTTGGCCTAGAGGCTGAGAAACTTATGGACATTTATTTAGATGCAAACAACTTGGTCAGAGAATATGTAAATTTAGGGCTGGCTAATTAGTCAGCCAAATAATCTCAAATCAGTTGTGCAGGAGGCTGTTCAGCCACTGCAGGGAAAGAGGGGATGTGTGGGGGAATGAAAGAATAGTCAAGGGTTATGGAGATGAGTGTTGGTGAGGAGGACGGTAGGGATAAGTGATGGCTGCAGATTTATTGTGGAAGGAAACAGGACATAGGTATTTCAGTGGGGAAAAAAGAGGAAAACTGGTTCAATGAGTGGTAAATTTTTAAAGGATAGTTCAAGATAAACATTTCCAGAAGTAGTAATAAACTTGTTCATTGCCATGTGATAGTGACAGAAGCAACATTACAACTTTTCTCATGAAATTTAAACAAAAAAAAATGAAATCAGCATTTTAAAAATTGTGTTTACATGCTTATTTTCAAAATGAAGCAAGCATTTTGTTTGTTAAAAAAATTAAAAGCGTATAAGTAATAAAATGCATGAAAGCCAGAGCTATTAAGTCAGAAAGCATGGGGAAAGGATATAGGCTTTCATAACAGCAATAATTTCAAAAGGGAACACACATGCAGATACAGCAAAAAGATAATTGAGATGCAAAGCTTTAGTCAAAAAGAAATTATTCAGAAAATATAAGAAGCAAAAATGCTGTAATAGAAGTTCTCGGTAAAGAGGAACTAAGTTTCACTACAGATGAATCCTAATCTAAATAATTTAATTTCAACCCTGAGTGCTTCAGCTTTTAGGCCCCTCTTCTATTTCAAAGTAGTCACTGCCTTGCCACATAAAGACATAGGTATTAAGTTCTAATGCCTCAGTTTATGCTTTAGCTGGGTTCAGAAAAGCACTGGGGAAAAAAAAAAAAAAAGAGCATGAAAATATCAAGACTAATTAAAACAAAGCCACAATCCTTTCAAAGCAACTCAAACACCAGAACCTGGGCGAGTATTTCCAGGAAGCGGTATATAACATGAAATCTCTTCTCTCTTCACTCTTCTTTACACATCAACCCCTGGAGAGAAAAACTTTTACCTGATACAGCATGGACATCTTTATAGTGTAACTGCAACCAAGAAGAATGGCATATACTCCCAAGAGCCAAGTCTCAAATCTTAAAACTCACAGAAAAGCAGCTGAATTAAGCCAGCAGGTCAAATTTCTGGATGAAATAGTAAGCAATTCTTTGCAATAGCAATCCCAGAACTATCACCCTATTTCTTACACATACCTTTGGGCAACCCACTGTGTTGACAGACATCAGTCTGTGGCAGTGAAATGCCATTGCTTTCACAGCTGCATCTGTCAGCGGAGGGCAGTCAGAGACATGGCAGTATTCCAGGTATTCTGTGCCCTTGCAGAACTCAGTTACAATATTTGTACATCAATCCTTTGATCCACTTCAGACACTTCAGTTCTCTAGGTATCCTTCAGTAGTAGCGAAGTCATTCTGCTGTTGACTGGGAAAGTCACTAGGAAAAGAAGAGATGCACAAAGGGGCTATTTTCAATTGCTTATATATCACACTGTGGGTTCATTAGACTAACATTTATGTAAATGCCACTATATATATTAAACATGTTGAATTTGGGTTCTTTAAATTAAGCACAACTCGGAACGTAAAATGTGCTAAGAGAATCATGGCCCAAATACATTCATTCTACCACTCTCTGCAAATGCCCATTTTTCTTGAAAATGGCCATAATGCCCATAATAACTTTTTTCTCTTTCTTTTTCTTTTCCTTTCTCTTTTTCTTTCTCTTTTTTATCCCTACTTTTAAAAATGAACAGAAAACTGTATCTTTATAAATCACATTATTTTTTTGGAAGAGAATGGGTAAGAACCTCAGGACTGTCACTGAAGAGTTCTGGGTTCTGATTTGCTCTGTGGAGTTCAGGCCAGTTAACTGTGATACTGGTTGACTACAATTTCTATCCTAGTTTTTAGAGTGAATAAACATTTGCAGATCCTACTGACTCCAACTCCAGCACCTTTATAACTCAAATACTAGCTTTTTCATATATTCTGTAAAGCAGATAGTCTTGGAAAGTAACAATGGAACTCCTGTGAAAGGTCACTTGGATTCTTAAAACACACTTCTCCTTTGCACTCTGAAACTTCTTTTACCTTTCAGCCTGAATCTTTTTCAAGCCTGAAAACCATCCCTTCTAGGCCTACAAAGAGAAGTTAGACCTTCTATTGAAACCTTCTCTGGAATCCTCTTGAAAAGAGATGCCTAAAATCACATTTCTTCACTGCCAGCTCCATGACATGAGGATCACTTGCAGCTCTACCAGAGGTTTAGCTTCAGTCAGAATCTCTCCTCTTCTGTCAAGGAAGCCTAAAACTGGTGAGACTCCTTGAATGTGTCACTGAGCTCGCTTCCAGGACTGCTAATCTTGGCCAAAGGCCAGAGTAATTTGTCATTTACTGGAACAGCAATTCTACCTCTACAGGGAAAACAAGGAAGTACACGTGGTAGATTGAATAAAAACTTCCAAGAATTGGTCCTGAGTTAAAAAAGACTGAGCACCATATGGATAAATAAGATGTATACACACACAGAGACACAAAAATGCATGTATTTATTATGCACAGATGTTACATATTTATTATTCTGAGAAAATTACATCTGCAGTAATCAGACTATTGCCAGCTAATTTTTCCTTATGTTAAATAGGAACTTGCACAATAAGACAGGGTTGATAACTAGAAATATTATTTTTGTTATGACAAAAGATTATGTGTTTCTATGTGATTTTCATGCATCTTACCTAAATAGATGCAAAAAAACTTATCAGATCTGAAATTTGTTTCATGGACTGTTCATACTTTTAAGATTTTTGTGTGTATCTTCATTCTGGTTTCATTTGCTTTTTGTCTATTGGTACAGCTCTATCACGGCAGTTCTTCTTGGGCTTTGGGTCCTTGTTTTTTTCAAAATATTAGAGTGTCAATGTTTGAACCTAGAATTGGTTAAAGTGGAATATTCAGAATTTATATTAATTGTTTTCTCTAACATTTCTATTTCAATTTTGGATTTATGGGCTGTTTTTCACCTGTAATACAGAAACATTCTACACCCAGCAACTAAATGTTTTTCATCCATGTGCAAGAGAAACTGCACTCCTTTCAGAATTAGACCTCAGATGTGATGACTTAATCACTACATTCTCAGCTAGGGTATGTAACACAAGCTGAAGCCAAGATTTCAATGCCTGTTAGATATGTTTATCTTGTTTTTACTAGCATAGCTTGTCTACATACTTATTTAAAATATCCTTCAAAATTAGATTCTGAATTTACTCTTAGTTTTAAATCTACCCTTACATGGGCTTGCAAATAGCATTCAGATTATATCTGCAATCAAAAGAGATGGAGCTTTGTTTGCTCTCTTCATCTATGTATCCCTGGTTTGATATCTATACCGAAAATAACAGAAGAGGTTGTGAAGCTAAATTATGTTTGCAAGACATTTAGACACTACAAAAAATCAGATGCCAGATGAAGAAAATGTAATTTTCTAACTTAATTGCACAATTTTAATTCCGTAGAAATAAGGCCTGAGGACACACACAAACATCAATGGAGAGGTCAAATACTAAATTGCTGTAAATTAGGTGAGCATTGTCTGAGTTATGAATGAACAAGGATCTTATTTTCAAAATATGAGATCTTATAAATATTTACACACTGGTTTAATGCCTGGGAACAGGCAGTGTGATTACAATAGGATTACCCTTTGCAAGTTCTCCATAAAATCATATCCTTAGATTCAATTTACGAAAGAGGACGTGTCATTTTGTTTTGAGTTACTCTGTATCTCTTGTTCTTTCTCCTGCTTTTCTTAGGTCCATGAAAACAGGGCTTCTGCAACTCCTGCATGTGCTCCCTGCTGCTGCTTTCTTCTTCAAGAAGTTCAAATTCATTTGGCACGCAAGGAAAGCAGAAACACTTCTTTTTAACAGTCTTTTTTTAACTTAGTGTGTGTAATGAGACACCTGAAACAGCTTCTTAGCCATGAGCATGGCACAACACAGAAGTGAATATGCTCCTCTGAGAGCAGCAGCACTGGCACCACATGACTTTCCATGAGGTACCCAAGATGTACATAATTGGTCATTATTAAAAACATGGAACTCTACACAGAACATTCATGAAAGACAAGTCAGAGCTATTCCTGGAGAAAGCAAATGGCCTGACGTGTATGTTGGGCAACAAGATTCAATCCAGATGCAGCTCTTGTGGTACAACAACTGACTCATTTTTACAATATATGGCCATAAAATGATGGATGTTGAAGATTTATAATGGAAAAAAATGTATTAGCTGAAGACTGGGATTATGTGATGGCATTGGCTGTACCTGCAGCCTTATGATCTGCAACTGTTTATGGGCATGAAACCGATACTATTAAAAAGACATGATTTAAGCTTTTCTGTTATATATAGTTAGGAACAATTCTCGGTTACAATAAAGGAAGTGTTCTTATTTGGATCTCAGTTCCTAACGAGATGGATCATTCTTTCTACTACTGTAAAGTTACCTACTAGTGTTTATTTCTCATACTGTTTTGAAATACAAAGTAAAATAAAAACACAAATAAATCTATGCAATCATCTTGAGTTTGTCAAATCTCCATAAAAGTTTTTGTAAACTTCAAGCAACCTGTGATAAAGACAAGGAATTTCACAGTTTAACCATACATTTCTGAAACAGTCATTTGCTATTCATTCTGAATTTTCAAACTAAGTTGATTTCATGTCCACTAGATTTGCCACATGAGCAAAAACCTGCCCCCATCCACCCTTTTCAAGCCACAGTTGAACAGATCTCAGGCATATGGAGCTGTAGGAATGAAAGGGAGGAATTTTTGATGCAGAATGGTGCTATGAAGAATGAAGGATGACATGCAGAACAAAACAAGATTAATGAACTAGAGGGGCTTCTAGGGAACACTAAAAAAAAAAGGCACTGTTTTACCTGAATCCCATTGTCACTGAAGTTTTTGCATTGTGATATAGAAAGTTCCAATATTTTTCCATGGCAGCCAAGGGCTCTCATGCCCTAAAAAATCCAGAAAAATTAATGGAGAAAGGGAAAAAATCTATTTTCCTGTCTCTTGAGGAACAAAGAAACTGAAGAAAGCTGGTGTGGTGTGAAATACTTCCACCAGAAAAACACATTTACAGATCTCCTCCAAAATTTGGGGCTGAAGAATTTTCACTTCTTTTTTTTTTTTTTTTTTTTTTTTTTTTTTTTTTTTTTTCCTTTTGGGGGGGGGGGTTTTTGTTTTTTTTTTTTTTTTTTTTTTTTTTTCCCTATGGTGGGGGGGATGTTGTGTTTGTTTGTTTGTTTGTTTGTGTTTTTGTTGGAAGAACAAAATACTACTTCCTAAGACCAAATGTCTTAAAATTACTATCTTACCATTATGGCTACAGTTATGGCACAAGACAACATTTTAAACAGTGCTGTCACACCCCAAAGTGTATGAATAACCTTCATCTTCAAGACAATAAGGAGATGAAAACTTTGGTGAATTCCTATTTCAGGACTGCGAAAGCATCTAAAGATGCTTGGTGATTTTTACTGCTTCTACCTCAGGAAACTGGGCAATGTTCTGATCCTAAATACTCTAATTTGAAAGAGAATTAAGTGTAAATTTTGTAAAATTCATTTTGATAATCACAGCAGAATATCTCTGTACTTCATATCAATAACTTAAATTTTAATGGGAAAAAAGAGTTATCACTTTATTCCATGTGGTTAGTAAGTTATCAACAATTAGATAGTGAACAGCACTGCCTAATTGTAGGCAGAGAGGAAGTATCATCCTGAAAAGATAAGCACATGTAGATTTGTCTGGAACCCAGATGTGGACAGTGTAATGACAATACTGGAAGAGTGCAGCTGGAGTTCAAATTTTGCAGATTCCTGAAATCTCACAAGCTGAATAGATTAAAAAATGGAACAACAAAAGAGACTGGAAACCTGGCTGCTTATGAAAACACAAAATTTGCATTTTTCTCAGCAGACGCAGTTATCTGGTGAAAGTTGTTTTCAACAGCTTCATGAAAATCCACAGATTTCAAATTTTTGACCAGAGTACTTCTATTCAAGACAATAAAATAGTTACGTGCTTAAGACTAAAATGGGTTTATGCCAGAACTTGAATTTCTTACAGTAGATTGATGATCTGGTAGATGTGATCTCAAGGACATAATATCTTCTTGCATTTTTCTTTACTTAAAAGCAACACCACTTTAATGCACTTGCTAATGAAATACTAAAGGATATAATAAAGATTTTTTGCTACATGACAATTAATGCTGCTATCACTTAAAAGTTAATTTATAACCATTTTATATGACTAAAGTGACATTAAATCACAGAAAAACTATTTTTATAAATGAAAATCAGTGTCTACATTGAGGTATTTTGTTAACAATTACAGATTTAAGGAAAAGAGTGAAGGTTTGAAAGACAAGGAATGTCATTGGGACATTAATTTAAAAAAAAAAAAAGAATGTCATTAGGACATTACATTAAAAAACCTATGAAACTTCCATGTTTCTGAAAAGAAATCTCTTCAAACAATCTCTATAGAGGAAGCTTAATCTATATGAAATTTTTAACTATTTTTTCTATCTAACATACATACAAAGGAATCAATTATCACTACTTTTATTAGACTTCCTGATTTATTCCCTGATAAATAACAACAGGGGTTGCCATCCAGGATATTGACCTATTTCTGGAAAATTTCATCTTCTACACTAAATCTCCTCAACATGCATGGAAGGTATGGTTGAAGCCATCATTTTGGAACTCCTGGGAACAGATGCTGGCAAAACAAATACTATGCAACACACAGAGTAGGATCAACCACTCTCCAAAAACCTCTCTCCTTTGGTGTCAATAAATTACTCCTGTATCTTGGATGCATCTCTGTTGCTATGGAGAAAGGGAAGACTTTGTCCAGCATCTCTTCTGTAGCATGGTATCATTTCCATTTTGAAAACAATTTAAAAAGAATCCTCTTAATCCTCTGCAACAACTGTTTTTTTTCAAGTAATTTTTACATTTTTTGTTCTTTTTTCAGTTACTTTATATTATAAAGCCTACAGACATTTGCAGAACATAATTTATTATTATTTCATCGTGGTTTCTGTAGTGAGAAAACGAGTATTGACTGTACCAGTTGGTGAGGGTCTTGCTAGAGACAAAAGCCATCTGAGGCTATGACACACCAAAGAATAACTCTTCATTAGTTCTATTCTCATGCTGAAAGTCTCTGCCTTTCTACTGCAGACTGCAATGAATGCACTGTCTCTCGCTGACAACAACTTTGTGCTGGGTTTTTTCCAGTTTCTTCTGAGATTTCTGTTCACATATCTCTTTGAAACCTTCAAGGTCAGCATCTGTAATGTATCTTTGTGTTCCAGAGATATACAGATGCTACTTCCTGTTCATACTCCAAACCAAACAGATTGACTCCAAAGTGACTCCAGTCCTCAGACAGCTCTTAGGAGGTGTCTCCCACTGCCTATGTTTGAGCCATTTACTATTAAATGGCTCAATTTATCCTCTAAAATGCTCAGATTTCTGCACAGATTATCTACAGTCAAGCACCAGTGTCATGGATTGAACACTAGAAGAGAAGAATGAAATTCCTACCATGTAGATTCATTTTGCCATTAAAAATACATATGTGTCAGAACAAAGTTCAGATTCACATAGTAGAAACCTCATGGAAAATGGCTAAGTTCTTATGCAAATGTAGCTGTACTGTACCTGAGCTAATATAACGGTGGGCCAGATCTGTTTTCAGGAACTACAGGGACATTTTCTTCTTGCAGTGTAGAAATCCCCTGTATAATGCATGTCATAAAATTTAATTTCTGTACCCAACACCATTCGTGCTTAGACCAGATCATAGCTTACAAACTCCGATTCCCAATGTTTCTTGAGACAGTCCTGTCGATAGGGATTCCATTGTAACAAAATATCTTGTAAAAATATCAAGCTCAATTTTCAACATTGCTGAGTACTTTTAATTGCAGCTGACTTGCTTTAGGACTCCAGGTGCTGGCATACCTGGCATTGATCACAATGACTGTTTTAGTATTTCCTGGGTTTATGCAGCATTAAGTTTCTAAGTTTCCAGATTAAATTCTCTCTTTCCCCATTCTCTTAAGCAAATTGGAATTAGGAGCCTACTTTAATATACTTCAACTTTTTCTTTTTCCTGCTTTGGGAATGTGTGGGTTTGTCACATCCTTTCCTTTAGAAATCAAATGCAACTAATTCATTTGCAGTCTGTAGCTGGTTATATCTACTAGACACAATGATATCTTTTTCTTAACTGTTACAAGGCTATTCCTCAGCCCTACTGGCATAATTTTCTAACAGACCAAAAAGTGAAGTCAGGTTGTGGATGCAAGTCACTGCAGATTCAAAATCCCACTTAGAGTGCTAAAAAATCCCTCTAGATTTTTGTGGAAAGTCAAAATGCCTTTTTCTTCTCTTT
>VWYP01031182.1:41003-53274 GCA_013400435.1 Pycnonotus jocosus
GGGGGCGGGGGGGAAGTGCTCCCTCATTTAGAAACTTATTATTAAAATATTAGTAAATATTTATGTTGCAGCCCGGCCTTCAGGACCAGTTAGGACCTGAAGATCATTAACACATAAGAAATTAAAATTAAGCTGTTTATGCATTCATGAAACCTCTACTCTGGAGTACCTAGTGATTACAAAGTGATCCTCAACTCCAAAGAGTGACTACACACAGAGCAGCAATTCAGCCAGAAGAGAGAATGAGGCCTTAGATAATTACAATAGAAAATGACAGTCATTGCAGAAGAAAGTGGAAAAGTAGAGAATATTTCTCTGTGTACTTTGTACATCCCTTTATCTTTGATTTCAGAAGTGTTTCAGAATTGTTCCCATTTTTAAATTATTGTACCTATTTTTTATCTTTCAGGCTATTTTTTTTTCTTTCTCATTATTATACTGCATATAACTCACCCCTGGTATTAAGCTTACCTGAGCCTATGTCAGAGCATCTACTGTTTTTGTTGCTGGATGCTTTATGTAACTCAGGAGTCAGCTTATTTTATAATTATTTGCTGTGTTTTTCAGTTTAAATCCTGCTTGACTAAAGACATTTCCTTCAAATGTCCTGACACTTTTATACATAATTACTTTTCTAATGTCTCAGGAATATGGGTGGTCCAGGCCATATGCATCAACAGCTTGTGTTGGAATGAGGGAAGTGGGGCAGCTGCAGGCTCTCGGCTCACCCTCAGAGCAAAGCTGCCAGAGCCTTGTCATGTGCACACTGGGGAGAAATCAAGACATTTGGACAAACATATGAAGAGTGTGAGAATAAAATTTGTGACTAGAACTGCTTCTCAAACTCATGGAAGCAGTTACAGTGAGTCTGCTTTCATAACAGAGACAGAATTTGGTCCTAATTGCTAAGGTTACTATCTCTGTAATAGAAACTCAGATCTCTTGCCTATATTGTAAATAATTTTACAATGATATCTAAAATTTTTGTAACGTTATCTCTGCGTTCATGGTTACATTCACCATACTCACACTGTAAAACACTATAGTCTCTGTTGCAAGGAGTTTAGAGGAGCAAAACATGAGGCAAAACAATGAGGGATGGAATGATAGCTAGAGAAAAGGGAATTTTCTCATGGATACTAAACTATCTTTTTTTCAAAGAATTCAATATCTTTGTTCTGTCATTGCATTGTTGCTTTATTTTTTTTAAAGAAATGTCTCAAATGTGCAAATCTTTTCATTTCTAAGATTCTTCTAAGTTTCCTATAATTTTAAGAAACTAATCTCAAGTACTTCAAAAATGACAAAACCAGATGTCCTTCTACTATCAAAAAATATTACTGAGATGTAAAAAGCATGTGTTGTTTTAAAAAAATCCATTTTGAATAGAGAAGGAAATATTTTCTGAAATGTAAAATGATGAATGCTAAAATTACAGGGCAAAAAATTAATATTTAAAACATAGTTGTGTGGATTTCTAATTTAATGTTTTGTATTTTCTGAGACTAAGAGAAATAGAATCAAAGCCCTAATGAGAAAAGTACAGAAACTTAATTATGCCACCAGTTCCTCATATGCTTGAAGTTCACTTCCTTTTCGTTGCATATTTGGTTTTGTTAATGAATGGTCTTATTTAGCAAAATGCTTAAGCACAAGTGCAACTTAAACATGACATGGATTAATTCCCTTTTTCTAGCTAGTGTTCACAAGTTTCCCTAGGTGTATTTTTTCATACAAAATGTACAACTTTCTATGCAATATCAAAATCTGAACACATGCAGTGATTACTTTTATTCGATTTCCAATTTTCAGTTGAGAAGTGGGCTCAGGATAAGTATACTAAACTTCTCCAAACATTAGACTTTTAATGTCTATGTTTGAAGAAGCAACAGAAGAGTAAGGCACCAACACTGAGGGGAAAACTTCATTCTGATTAAGTCAGTCATACCTGAGACACAAATATATAGGAAAATATGGCTCTACTGTATCTTTTCCCCACTATGTTTCCCTTAAATATATGTCATCTTTTTTGCAAGAAATTCTGCTTTGCTTTGAAGGGCAGAATGATTCTGCTGTCATTTGAAAAAATAGAAAGGAAAATTCTCTTGTGTAGTGCAAATCTAAGTTGCACCTTCTAAGTTTTAAACGCTAAACAGCAAGACAGGAAAAGCAAGAGAGATCCACTGCACAGACTGCTGGAAAGCACATGAGCTTACAACTTTTCTTTAATTAACACATGGTATGCATATGCCCATATAGCATATGGATGTTGATTAGTGTACATGAAACACTGTGCTCTCTGTTGCATTTTTAAGCCAATATTTAGAAAGCCTAAATTGAAAGAGATTGTAGTATAGCTTCCTCTATATGCTAAAAAAATGTATAATATTAAGTTAAAGCATAAAAACAGTAGCTTGTTGCAGAGCAGACTGATAGATTTCCTTTTATCATGTAATGTTTTAAGATGAGAAAATGTATTTAATATTTAATGTAGTTGTTTTATATGCACATGAATTTTACATGCTTAAATACAGTGAACAGCTAAAACCACAGATTTTTTCCTAGTATAGCACTCAGAAATTACAAAAATCAAAATGGTCAATTTATCTGTCTTGTGGGAGAGAGAAAACTGCAAGCCTTAGCAACGCAGTGTAAGCAAAAAAAGCTTGGCTTGTTGCCAAGGTCATGGGTTGTGCTATGTGAAAACTTGAGTAAGAAGAAACACAGCATTTAAAAAGACTAGCTATGGCAGGCAAAGAGAAAGAAAACATTTCTGTTGTAACATTGTGGGACTAAATTCAAGGCAGCATACATTTCATTCAGATATAATTTTGTGATATTTTAAATGAGCACATTAAGTGAAGTCTTCTTGGATTCCCTAACCCTTTTTATTTAGCTTAAGTTTTTTATTACTTTCTTGCCTCCATAACAGATACAGGCATTAATTTTTTTTTTCACATTTTAATTTATTTTGCACAAACTTTGTCTTAGAGCCAAATAATGAAGTTCTTAGTCAGAATTGTGTTTGGACAGTGACTGATTGAATAGTGTCTATGGAAAGTTTTCTTGACAAGGATTCTCTTAGATTTCTTTTTTAGTGTTCAGTGCAAAGAATTTGTCCCAAAAGTAAAAGAAACAGCTTTCATAAAGCAGGACCTGCCAATGTTTAACCTGAGTCCTCTCAGTGCTTTTTTTTTGCTTTCCAGTTTCAGCAGCTTGACATATTGAAGATGCCTTGTTAGTAATTCTTTCATTGGCAATGGTTTTCTAGACCATAATGGAGAGCAGCGCCTCTGTTGGAGCTTAGCTTAGCTCCTGAAGCAGGTTGGACAAATGGCCTTACACTGACCACTTACACTCCAGCACTGACCCCAAAAGAGAAACGCAGGCAATGTTTATAATCACTGCTTCTCCTAATCTGTACAAGTCAATACGCAACTTGCATTCAGCAGCCAACACTGAAGATAAGCAAGAATTAATTATCGTATTTTTAAACTAGACCTTTAAACCCCCAAAAGAGTCAGAATAATTAGTAGCTTAATCAGAAAGATGCTGCTCTTTGGAATGGCTGAAAAACTGAGCTTTCTGGAAAAAAGCCTGTTGGAGATAATGAGAACTTCCATTAGTTCCAGCACACAGAAATGATCACTACTCCAAAAGAGCTTGGAAAACAAATCTAGAAAGAATCAGAACCTGTTTAAACATTTCAGTAATATTTGTACTAATATATTTTTTACTTTAAGGAACTGTAATAATTTGAAGGAAAAATTATCTAACACAGTACCAGCAAAAGTCATCAGCAGCATTTGTGTGCAGTAGCTGTTCTGTACCCTGCATGAAGAGTCAACCTGAGTCTTTTCTCAGAGTGTTTCACATAATCAATTGCGTATCTTGCACATGGCTAACTTGTAACATACATGGAATGTTATAAAAATGAAGCAGATAGAAAAACTTTCAGCCAAGTTGAGAGATTTGGAGACCTGACTACAGCTTGGGTGTTTCAATACAGTTCAGATCTCTGGTATGTTTAACATTACTGTACAATTAGCTTTTCAATGCATTCCCAGTATTTCTTTTGTGTTCCCTGGTGAATAAAAATTTAATCCCAGAATGCTGTAGAACAGAATCATATTTTGGCTTGTACAGTTTGTTGCAGCACAAAGAATCACTGCAAATCCCAAAGTCTCAGCACTACTAATAAACTGATAACCTGAACAGGGCCTCATTGTGTGACCACAAGCTACAGAAGAAGCTAGAATTCATAAAGTCACTCTGCAATAATTCAACTACTGTGGCAGTTTGGGTGCTATTTCACAGTGCAGTTGTTTTTCATTCAAGAGGACAAATAAATTTAAGAAATGCGACTTCAGAATAACTGACTGTCATAAAGTCCATAAGGAATTCTGAGACTGGCAACAAAGTCAACTGAATTTATAAAGTAAATATTCTTTAGCCACATTGAGCTTGAGGGCTGAAATGGCCACATTATAACTTTTTAAATAATGAAGACATGAATACACAGCTGATAACTGTGTGACAACACAGGCCATACAGTGCTTTATCATGCATGAGGACAAGAATGCCATCACTCCTAAACTGGAATAATGTGCCAGGGAGATGAGCCATTACATTGCCTGTGTCCATTTTTAGACATGTTTTTACTCACACCTCTTAATTCTAAAAATCATGATCCATTAATTTCCTTTCTTCAGTTTTCATATGTAGTAATTTCCTATAATTTAAGAATTCTGATTTGCTAGATTTGAAATCCCCATTCCCCTGTGCTGCTGAGGGGAGGAGGCAGAGAATTCAAGCGTGAAGCTGAGTCCAGGAAGAAGGAAGGGTTGGGGTGAAGGTGTTTTAAGATGGGGTTTATTTCTCATTACCCTGCTCTGATTTGATTGGCAATAAATTAATTTTTTCCTCCAGGTCAAGTCTGATTTTCCTGTAATGACTGATCTCTCCCTGTCCTTATCTTGACTCACAAACTCTTTGCTGAATTTTTTTTGTCCTGTCCACTGAAGTGGTAGAGCAGCTTTGGTGGGTGTTTGGAGCCTGGGTTCAACCCACCTCGTGAGTTTAGATGTGTTAAAGTCTGTAACTTTGCTAATGCTGGAACGTTTGAAAGTGTCTGGAAAAACAATAAAATAAGTGCAGCTTTCTACAATACCTTTAGTAGTGCTTAAAAATTTTGTTAGGATAATCCAACCATTCTTTAGCAGTAGAAGCAGTAGACACGTGCAAACACACCCACAGCCCATGATTTGGCTGACAGACTGGAAAACCCAGCCTGTTAAGTGTTAAACCAGAAAATGCAGGCAGCTGTCCCACCTGCCCAGCTAAACTACCAACAGGATAAGGCAGCATTGCTCCAGCACTTTTCAGTGCTCCTACAGGCAATATTATCAGATTTTTATATGCCAATAGGCACAAAAAAAGCTTTCCTTACACTTTAAAGCAGAATCTCTAAAACTTTTCATGGTGGCAGAAACTTTAGGATCAACAGCAATTCCAACTTTGTATTATTTTATAGGCCTTTTAATTTTGAAATGTTTGTAAGGTTTGCCTTCCCTGTTCTCTCTCACCCTTGACTCTACCACCGTGCCACAAAACAGGGAACAAATGTGCAGCTTTGGAACTCCTTCCATTTGTCTTTGTTTCTGTTGATACATGACACATCTTAAGTGGAAAACAAGTCTTTACAGGAAATATATGCTTCCTCTATACCACACATTACAATGTTTTCTTGATAATTGTAAAAAATTGGCAATTTTATTTATATCTTAGTATTAGACAGAAATAAAGTATTACTTCAATGTTCACAAAATTAAATAATATCCAATTTTCAAGAGAATTATGACAATGGAATTGTCTTTGGTTATCATATTTTTATTCATAGCCACATTCCAGCACTATAACATGCCATGGCTTTTAAGTGACACTACATCTACAGTAATTTTTCTTCTTGAACTGGAGTAATGATGAATGGTTTTTTGCAAACATGATACAGGAACTTTATGTATAAAATATTTTTCAATATATTAAGGTATCTATATTTACATTCTAAGAATTTATTTTTAAAACTGAAAGTTGTGTTAACAGGACTTATTAAAAATAAAATTAACTTTAGTACAAGTCCTTTGCAATGGTTACAGAAATCTGATGTGATCTAGTACCTTGTACAGTCTGCCATATTCACTACAAGAATATGCTTCAATGGTGAAATCATCTTAACACCAGCTTCTGTAATCTTCTGGAAATCAGCCACATGAATGTGCTTGATGTATGGGCAGCATTTACTCATCAACTTGAAACTTAAGTCAGTATTTTGGTTATTCCCTGTTGAAATATTTAAGATGCAAGTTACACATCTGACATACATTAAAAGTATGATCCAAATACCCACTGAAATTGCCAGAAATATTTATTTCAAATTATCTGAATGAATTGTAAAAATACAAAATCAGTAGCAGAATGCTGTTCCCATATGTTATAGTTGCTTTACCACTGAAAGAAATGAAATGCTCTAATTTATAAACTGGAAGACCATAATTCAAACATACCAATGAAAAAAGACAACAAGACAACTAAAGTTTTCTGACAGTGACTGCAAGTGAGAAAGATTTATAAGCATAATTTGACAATAAATATAAAAAAAATCTTTTGCTTAGAACTTATCCTCTTGAATTGATTCTTCTTTGAAATCATTTGAGAGAATAACTCAGTTCCAAAATCACAAAGTTTCTCAAAAAGTACAATTTATTTTCAGTTTCTAACTTAAATACATCGGTCTGTCAGGAGTTAACATTTTGCTGATTAGCAGATCTTGAATCCAATTGCAGCCATTGGCAGTATTTCTAAAGACATAGCTCAAATTTACACAAGAAATTAAATGCTTATGTCTTAGCAAGACTAACAAAAACAGTACAGGGAAAGTGAGATTTTTTCAATGCTATAATATCTTACCATAGGCACCTCGATGCTGACTAAAACAAGAAATGCATTAATCTCACTGAAGGAAAACAGATGCATGAGGTATACATATTATTCTGAAATTCAAACAACATAATCCAAAGGATCTGCTAAAAAAATGTGTCTTCTAACCAAGCAAGAGTCAGGTTCACAATTTTCTACAGCTGACACCATTTATGGAAGTGGCAGTGAATGTTACTGTCTCATTATTCTACCTTTTTCTCCCCACCTTATGATTTATTCACCTATGGTAGATGTTGAAATTCAGTTTAAGGAAGTTCTGCATGTAATAAGTTATCTTCATTGTTTCTTTCCAGATCCACAGTAAAATGTGTGTTAGATTCAGAGGGGGTACAAGGAAAGGCCCTCTGCAGTCTCAATAATATCGAGCTCTTTTACAGAATCCTTCACACAGGACAGGACCACAACAACAACTCTGCGTATTCCAACAGTGAATATTCAATGAAATTACAAATGGACTGATGGATCTGTCAATTCAGTTTATTCCTTTTATCACTCCAGGGAGATAATTCTTTAACTGCTTAAATTCAATAGATGTCAGGTCATTCTTGGGCACACGAAGTGTTTCTTTTGACATATAAATGCTGTGTAAATGACAGTTTCTTTTTAGCTTCTACATGAAGTATAAGACGTGAACAATTCCTCCCCATTAAGCAGTCCCCCTGATATTTACATGTAGACATCTCACTGTTTTCCAGGGTTTTGAAGTTGTGTAATATAGCAGTTGATAGTTGAACTTGAGGATCATAGATCATTTTCCAACCTTAAGGATATGATTCTATACTAGCCTGTGCAGCACAGACTACAACCCCAGGAATTCATTTGCAAACATCCACAGAAAAAAGTAGTCTGGCATGTCCTCCTGAGTACCAAATAAGGCCTGTGGAGAGAAGAATCCAAAGAAGGAATCTCATAATATAAATATACTGGGAGGGATTTTTGCTGTGCCCCACCTCTCCAGCTGCTGCAGAAGCCTGATGTGTTCCCTTGCCTAAGGGGAGCAGCAGTGTAAGGCACAGGCTTTGCTTAGGGTGTAAATATTGTCTGACAGTGGACACTACTAGCAGATGGTCACAGAGATGGTCACAGAAAAGCTAGGCAGAAATTGAGCAGCAGCTGATCATCCATCACACCTCAGAACGGTAACAATGCACCAGGAGATGCTCTCAGTTCTTGCACTTCTTGTCTCCAGCATCTGTAGCACATGACTGGTCCTCACCACAACTTATCAGTGGAAAGAATCAAGCCTGCTCTATCTTACACGGAGTGAGGAGATTCACACCTTGGGCTTCTGGCTCTTCTTTCTGAAAATTTTGGGTTCCTTTTGCACGTGAGATGTTTTTTAACGGAGTAACAGACTTAAGTCATAATCAAGGCAGACTGTCTTTTCTTTTCTGGCATAATGCCTCATCTTTTAACTTAAGCCCAGGTTGGCTTGCTCTTTATTTTCAGGCTGAAGTGGCCTTTTAAACAGATTCTTTGTCAATTGTTTTAAATGCTTTGATGTTAAATGTCTTTTCTTAGAGGACTGTGGCTCTTTTTGCACATTTTCCCTTGTGCAGAGGGATGCCAGCCCTACAGAGAAACTGGCTTCATGTCTGTCTAATGTATTCTTAGACTTAAAGTGTTTGTGCAGATCTCACAGACAGACAGACAGACAAGACAATATGGTGTGGCTCATAACACACACTGGAACTTTTAGCACTGTGGATGCAAATAATCTGGTGTATTTTGAGTTCAGGGTAAGTATGGCATATTTGTTTTTCTACAGTGGGTCTGTAACAGCCTGCAAAATGTCAGAATGAAAACCCTACTATCAAAATAAATGGAGGAAATATTTTACTGGTAATACATTATATAAATCCCATCAAGTCCCATCCCTCTGACAGCTGGCTGTATTCAAGGTGGGGTCTGATATGGTGCAGCTGTATCAGCCTGGATCAGGCTTCTCCAGGAACGGCTATACTCTAAGAAGCAGATGAAGAAGGAAAAAGAGCAGAATCCTGTGAGGCTGCAGGGGAGGTGGCAGAGAGAGATTATAGAGAAAGAACCATCTCATAACCACAAGCTGGGCAGAGCATGTAGAGCCTGTCAGTGCACTCCAGGCTCTCACATCATGTCCAACTGAGACGTGTCTGTTGGACAAAAGGACACTGTGACTTTGGGAATGTGGTGGATGTGGGCACATCACATCCACATCAGTGAGGATCTGCTGATAGTACTGCAGACCTCACCATCAGCACAGATAGGTTGGATTTGCCCACCCCAAGTGATTGCAAAACAACCAGGTGCTGTGTAGGGCTACTATGGCAAAGGCAATCAATCCTCTTTTCTACTGGTAGTGATCATCAGAAGATAAATGTCAGTAGGGAAAGATGTGTGCTAGTTCTCAAGACAGAATATGAAATTCCATTATCCAGATTCTAGTTTTGTACTCACTATTGGTGTATGCAACGTGACATAATCCTGTCTTGTTTGCTCAACCCAAAACCTTCAGTATGTATGAAAGGAAGCAGCTTAATGGTGACTATGATGCAAGAGGGATGTATTGGGAAATCTATACTTTCTGCTGGTCAAGAAGCACCAATTGCTTTAACATGGCAGGACCAAGTCATTCACACAAGAGTTTACCTAACTCTGCAACAGGCCTCTTGCTCAGCCACAGCTCTCAAGCAGCACAACCACAGAAGAATATGAATGCTGTGATCTCTGTAGAGCAAAGAGAAACAAAGATCCCAAGACAGATCTAGAGGTGATCTCAATCACCTCTAGATACCTCTCCCACTCTCTAGTTGCCATATAGGTATATTAAATTAATTTTCTAGGCTCTACCTTATCTTAGATGCCTAAAATAAAGTGAAATTCCCATTCTCAAAAGGCGAGATTGTAGGTAGCAGGTAATCAGATCAAACTCAGCAATCCTGACAGAAATAGCAAGCCTTTTTCTGGAATTAAGTAAGGATTGCATAATGTTAAATGCAGTCTAAAGACTTTTAATGTCTATCAGGAAAACCACTGTTTGCTTAACACAGACATTTGATACCACAAATAGCAGGAATCTAGTGCTTTCCTCCATGCAAGCCAAACCAAATTATACAGAAACAGTTAATAATAATACCCCTGCACAGATTGTTTCTAATTTCTTTTCCACTTGAACTAGTTTTTAACTTGAAACTGGATAATGGATCTCAGGCATCAGGTTGAGAAAGTTCCAGCGTGAAATATGCATTCAGATAAGATAAAATAAAATTAATCAACATTTAGATCTTACTCCAATCATATGTATTTCTCTTATTTTCCTTTATTTCTAGAACAATAGAATTTTAAATTTCTTTTCTAAGGCCCCTATGGATTCTTTATGAAACTTCAGGCACTCTCAAAGATAAGATATAAAATAGGAAAATTCTTGCACATTTTAGTAAAAAAAATTGCTTTCTCAACTCACTTGGAATTTCAATGTTTAATAGATTGCCTCAAGAGTGCATAGCTTGGCCTGAGAATCAATGTTAGGATACATATGGAGTTGCATACTGTATTCTTTGAGTAAAATCCCAATTAAACCTCATCTTTCAAACCAATTGTGAGGGAAACTATTTTCTGCAAAACAGACTTTTACTGCATGACTCAGTAAAATCATTCTATAAATGTCTTATTTTTCTTGCATATGCAGATCAGAAGTCAATACAAAAATAAATTATAAATGTAAATATAATTAGGTAAACAAGTAAAATCTAATTCCTTGTCTGTAGCAGTTTTCAATCTAATATGTAAATGACTGTCTTGGTTTTTTCCTTCATTGCATAATAGTATACTATGATGTGAAATGAAAGTACAACAAAACAAACATGGAGCAAAGCACAGCTAAAGATGTGTCCCCATAGATTTAGAAAATAATTGCAGTGAAATGATGAAATAATAATAAGAATATCAAAGTTCATGTAATTTCATCTTTCTATAGTTTCTTATTCTGAAGAATAGGAACACACAGGTTTTTTATTCAGGTTTGACTTTTTTTGCTACACATACACTACTTTACAATTCTGTCTTTCTCCCAGAACTGATTTGGTTTGGGGAATCCAGCCTGCAAGGCAGAATGCTGTCTGCAGCACAGAAAGGATTTTGAAGAAACACTCCTGTGATTCCAGTATTGGCAATACACTGAGGATAGAAATTCGAAAATCAACATTCAGAATTGAGGAAGTACTCTCTGGGGCACATGGGACTATCTTTTCTGTATCCTGTGTTTGTCGAGAATCATAAAATGAATTGTGACATCCTTTCAGATGTTTGGCACATTACACTGATGGCTTGACTCCACATGTTATTTTTCTTTTAATTTTCCACTGTGCAAAAAAACAGAGCTTATACTAACATGTTCCTGAATTAGCATTTCTCTAAAATAAATAACAGAGCATTTGTAACTTATAGTATTCTTCAGTTACACAAATTTGTACGCAGGAAATGTAAACAATCATCCTCTTCTTCAATAAATAAAGAACATAGCTCATATTTGCTCCCCAAGTGATGGCCCCTTTTTTCTTTTGATACATCTGAAGAAGCCAGAATTTGCCAAAATGAGAATTCTCCCAATGAAGCTAGAGCAGGGGGAACACAGATGGTGAAAACTGGTGAAGTCTACGTGTAGGCTTCTCTAATACCCCTGCAAAGCAGATGTCAAGAAATGAAAGGGACAAATTTCTTTTTCCCAGTGGCTTGTGTTCTCTTATCCAACTGTTGTAACCTACAGCAAGTGATGGACTGCTGTAACACATTTTGGCCATGACATGCAATTGCTTTACACCCTCAGGTCTTTCCAGTTTTGTGTCTAACAGCAGAAAATTTTCCACCAATACTGTTCAGCTTCAGAAGCAGAACAAATAGATCTTATGCTTTCTAGGTGGGGCTCTGAGAATGTCAGTGGTATGACAGGGTACCTTTTGAACAAGACACAAGAGAATCTCTGCATTTTAATGAAAATCTTAATTACTATGACTTATGCAAAAACCCTCATGCCTACAATTTATCCAGTATTATTACCACATATGAACATAATAGCCAAAGAAAAGATTGCCTTGTTTTGTAACAATGGACTAGAAAATGTCTGCTTAATTCTCACTTTTCTGCCTGTGTTTTAATGAGCTGATTAAATGCCTTAAGTTGCTACTCACACAATCTTTAATGTAATCACACATGTTACAGATGGGCTTTCTAAATAAACATCCAAATCCTACAGAAGTAGTTGCAATAGAACAACTCATATAAAATGAACTGTAATGTT
>VWYP01031203.1:0-15700 GCA_013400435.1 Pycnonotus jocosus
TTTATGTTGGAAAAGACTTTCAAGGAAGAAAAATAGATTCGAAAGAGACAGTACTTACTCTATCAACTATCTTCGCTCACAAATGGGTGTGTCAGAGGTTAAAGTCCCAGAGCCTGAAACATTCTGCCCTAACAGAGTAAATGTGCTCCAGCGAATGCTGTGTCCAGTAGCAGCTGGAGCTGGAACCAGATGAGAAATTTCCTTACATTATGATCAGTGAAAAACCCTCAGCTGTAGTTAATTTCTGCAGCAGTTTCCAAGCCCTTCAGAATGGATTTTTGCCTCAGTCTAAAATTAACGGCTGGGCTTTTTATTTTGCTGAATCTACCCCAAAGTAACAACATAGAGGCTAAAATGGGGAAGAGCATCATTACCTTGGGTGCATGCAATGTGGCATCACTGCCACTCACCTGCTGCAGAAATAATTGCTGCTGAGGGATTTTCAGCAATGTGCCAAAGTCACTGGAAACAGAAAACAGAAATAATTCACCCTCAGTGTTCCCAGGCTGACCCTGCTCCTACTACTCACCTTAAAGATTAATTCATGAAAACATTTAAGTGGATTATTGGGGTGACATGAGCTGCAGCACCACTCCCTGGCATGGTTTTCCTCGAAAATAGGCTTGGTTTATCCATTATTAATCTTAAAGATATCAGCTGCAGGGGAACATCAGCCCTACCTCACTGGAGTATTTCTTTCCTGAGTGTTTCTTTCACTTGGTACCTTTGAACTAAAACATTTTCTCTCTTTTCTTAGAAACCAGAAGAAGAAGATGCAGGTGTAAGAGGTGAGTGACAGGCAACATAAATAATTTTTCTCTCCAACTTGGCAACATCTCACCCTCAAAAGATAAAGGAGGCGGGTGCTAAAATGCAACCTAAAAATTCTTCGTCTGATAGAAGATGGTTGGGAGGAGCCTGATCAATGACTTTAAGGGCAAAAACAGAACAGAAGGTTCTCCTGTCTTCTATTTTTGGTTTTGTTTGGGGCTTTTTGTTTGGTTTTTCAACTATTAAATCATTCAAACCATTGAGCTCTGACTGTTCAGCAGATACAAAATAGAAAGACAGGAGGTGTTTGTGGCAGCCCAAAAGCTTTGCACATCCCCCAGTTGCTGTGCTTCCAATGCACCATTCCCAACTTGAGTTTGGGGGTGACCACATTTCATATCTTCCCCGCCCCAAACCACTCACTTGATTTCATTACTGCATATTCAGACATCCCCATGGATTATATGTAAACTCCTGCATTCCAAATCCCCCTCTGCACCATTCTGGACAAACAGCTCCAGGTTTCCTGCCTCTGTTTCCCCAACAGGCACTAAGGAACAGCAGCACAGAGGCTGCTGCAGCCTCTCATGACTCTCCTGAGAAACACCAGTGCAGACAGGAATAGATTGAGGGGTAACCCAGTTTCTAGGGCACACAGGAGCCTTTTCTTTATGCTTTCCCTCCTGCCTCCCCAGCCCACTCCTCACCCTGGGTCACCAGGAAAACACCAGGATCAGAATGAGAACTGCTGTTTCCTGGTTTGGAGGAGGAAATGCTTTGTGCCCACACACACTTTGCTTCTGCGAATCGACCTCCCTGCAGATGGTTTGCTCACCTCTCCTGCTCTGCAGGAAACCACTTCTGCACTTTTGTGAGCCTTGTGCACCCTGGGGCTTGTGGCAAGAGAGACACCAAGAAGTCCCCACTACTGCTCAAGGGCAACCAGGGCTGGGCTAGTGCTTGGAACAGCTGGGTTGCCAAGAAACTTTGGAACAGCATTTTCACACCTCTGGAGCCTCCTTCTTTGCCAATCAAAGCACCTTTTAAATCAGACAAATTCCTTTTCCTTGTTATACACCCCTGGGGTTTTTAATACAAGAGGTAATTGCCATTTAGTTCTCCAAATTCATACAGTCCCTCCCCAACATTAGCAGAAAATGGATCCCTACAAATTTATTTTTCTTTTAAAGGCAGGTTGCATTTTTTAAAACTGTCTGTAAAATGGAACAGACTGTCATTTTCACAGGAGATATCTATTACACCCAGCACTTTCCTGATCCTCATCTGCCTTTCCAGGGGAGAAATTATAAGGAAGAGCTCTTCATGCAGCCTTGTTTAAGAGAATGTTTGCATTTTTTGCTTATCTCAACCCATTGCCAGCTCTGTGCAAGGATGTTCTGTCTCTGTGGGAAGAAAAACACCTGCAGAGCTCTCCCACTTTGCCCTGATGAAATGGTTGTGATCCAAGGGCCGCAGAAATCAGCTCCTCAAGGATGGCTCTCCTTCAGCAGCCCTAAACTTGACAGAGCTCTGTTTTTAGCTATTGTACCATATTTCAGTTTTGATTTAGAGAGGAAATTCCTGCTGCTCTGAGCAGCTCCTTCTTAGTGAAAGGAAGCTCTTAGGAAGCTGACAGTGAAATTCACTCCCTTAGAGAACACCCCAGGATCTGGCCTGCAATCCTTACTGGCAGCAGGATTCATTCTCCACCACCAATTAATGTTCCCTGAAAAGGGGTGCCAAATCCCCAACTCATTAGATCAGCACAAAGCTCTCAGTTGATAGAGAGCAGCAATTTCTATCATTTTGGGTGCACGTTGGCTGTCTGGAAAGCCTCCTTTCAAACTTCTCTGCAGGCAACACGTTCCAACAAGAAAAAGTCTCTCTGAAATGATAACACCCTGTCTAACTCAAAAAAAAAAAAAAAAAAAAAAAAAAAAAAAAAAAAAAAAAAAAAAAAACCCCCGCTCAAACAAAAAAAAAAAAAAAAAAAAAAAAAAAAAAAAAAAGCAAAACCCTGCAAACCCTGAGCTCTTCTTTCTTCATTCCTTTCTGAATGTAGAGAAAGGCTTAATGAGAGGACAGGAGTGTGCAGAAGGCAGAGGTAAATTTTTAAAGCCCACTTTATTTTTTAATTAATATTACATCTGACCACCAGTGTGTCTTGAGATACAATCTCCTGTTGTCTGTCACTACCTGAAATGGTGGCAGATCATTGCACAAACAGGATTTAGGAACACTTTGCAGCCTTCTCTGGGAGGTCCCTGGCTGCAGCCCAAGCCTAAAGGAGCATTAATTGCCTTCTTGCTCCTCTCGCATCTGAGTAAACCAAACCCTCTTTTCTCTCCAGACCTGCAAACAAGAAGCCCCCCATGAAACCCAGGACACCAAACTAACACAGATCAGCATCTGCTCCTTCTGGCTTCTGGATCATCTCCTGGGAGCTGTCAGCACAGAAATACCTCCCCTATGTTATCCACAACGCCACTGCACCTCACCCACTCTGCCCTGGCACATTTGGAGAGACAAGAGGGAGCACAGACACACAGACAACGAGCAGCACTTCCCTGTGAACTGCAGGGCAAAGCATAGCTCCTTCCAAACCCTGAGATTCTCCAGGCAATGCCAAAGGCCAAAGGCCACCCCTGTTCCCAGTGACAGAGCTCAAGCACAAGAAGCACCCCAATCCTGATGCTGACATGCCTCAGTGAGAAGCTGAGGAGAAATAAGGACATGAGCTGCACCTTTGCTCAAGAGGGTGTGTGATTTCTGCCCAAAATGCAGCCAGAGGTGGAAATTGCTACACAAAGCCTTTGAAATAATTATCCTCACTCAGCACATCTTGTTGTGGTACCTCTCTCCTAGGGTTTTCATTGTTTCATGTAATGGAATACAAGACTGCATTGAGAAGCTAAATATGGATTAAAGGGCCTTACTACTGAGGGTTTTACAGTCCTGGGGGCTCAGGTTCACTGTTCCCCTGACACTATTCTTGTTCTGCTGCTACCCCTGATCCACCTATTTCTGCAGGAGTTTGGCCTGAGTAAGGAAAGTGGGATTTGCTTTCATTCTGAGGGAAATGCCTGAGTGATTAAAAAAAAAATTAAATCTTTGTCACTTGTTTTGTTTAAGTAGGACATGTAACATGTTGATATTTTGGGGACATGTTATAGACTACTGTAAGTGCAGTTTTTTCAGATCTGTATTTCATGTAAATATTTCTTTAGTATACTTGCAATTTAACAACTGAGATATAAAATAAAATAAAATTATTCTAGTCAGATTCATGACCATTCTTTCTTTCTTTCTTCACTTCTTAGTCTCAAAAAAGCTAAAATCCTTCAGGAAGATAATAAACAAGGGGTTGAAAAAGTCTTGGCTAAGGGAAAAGCCAGTGATTTATACACCATCCTGAGCTTTAGGGTGCAGACTTCAGCTTCCAGCTTACCCCAGCCTAAAATCATCCAAAGATATCTTCCCAGGGATTTGCTGATGGGCCCAGTAACACTCCCACATCCCAGGAAACTGCCAAGGTGCCTGAGATAAATAGTCTGGAATAAAGTACTCTGGAATTCTTGTCATGGGGCTGATAAAAACCTGGCAAAAAAAGAGTGGAAGAAACCCTTTGATAGTCTCCTCCTCTGTAAACAAGACGGGAAGGAGAGAAAATCAGAGAAAAAAAAAAAAAAAAGCTCTTCCAAATTTACTTGTTTCTAAGAATTTTTTTAAAAATACAAAAGAATTCAGGACTAGATAAGTGTGTCTAAACAATAGCAGGCAAATACTGAATGACAACTCCACAGAACTACACATACCATGAAGAAAAAAAATAATAGAAAAGCCCCAACATTGAGGCTGTGGGATCAATTTAATTATTGGGTGGTCCCTCATTGAATTAGTGTGAGCTAAAACTTTTCACTTTAAAAGCTACAACTCAAAGTGTTTCTGCCAAAAAGTTACAGGTCTTTCCTCATATTCTCATATCCACTTTTTCACATCACACATCACACCACGCTTCTGTAGCCCAGGCAGAAGTGCAATGTGCTCCTGATACTGACCCCCACACCCAAATCCTCTTCCAACAGATGAAGAAATAGAAGCAGGATCTGTTTGCTTTGGGGATTTTTGTTTCTTTCAGAGGGGTCGTTACTTCACAACACACCTGATCACTTTTAAGCTCCAAACTCCGGAGGCTCTGGGATGGCTCCTGCCTCCCTCGACACATCTTCCCACTGATCCTCCAACCCACACTCTGCAGGGCACAGCTCACACAGCACCAGCCACCCTCACACATCTCAGCAGCCCAGCAGCAGCTTTCCCCACTCACCAACACACTTTGCTGCCCAGTGATACAAACACAGTTCCTAAACCATTTTCCATAACTCTGCTGTCAGTAGCAGCACAAACAGCAGCACCTGCATTCCAGGAGACCCAGGAATCAAGAGGCTTCTTGGCAAAGGGTTAGTAAAAAAAAATATATTAAACAAAAAAAACTTTACACAGAAAGGTAATCAACAGGAAAGCCTGTGTGTGCAAAGTTCCAGAAAACATCCCTCATCCCCCTGTGCCAGTGGTTACCCAGAGGCAGCAGCAAGAGCCCTCTCCACTGGAGCACACAACAGGGTTTGGGGCAGGATGGAAGAAACCTGTGGTGAGACAAAAGAATCACAAGGAGATAAAACAAAGAACAAGCAAATCACAGATTTTGGACTAGAAACTAATTTCTTCAGAAAATCTTTTTTTTCCTCAACACCTTGCCACAGATGCCGAACACTGTCACTTTACCCAGGAGGGTCCTGATGACATCACATCCCCCCAAAGAGCGGCACAGCCTCCCAAGCCAAGTGACAAAGATGACAAAGATCATCTCACCTGTGTTGCACCGTCCCCAAGGACAGACACTCCAGGAGAAGATGGCAGGGTCATCTCATGATCTGAGTAGGAGCCCCAATAGCAATGGCATCAAACTCAGCAGCACCTGGTTTCTGACAGACTGAGGAAGAAAAGGAACTTCTTTGCAAAAGTGTAACAAAAAAAACCCCAAACCCCTCACACAGAAAAGCAATCAACAGGAAAGTCAAGAAGAAAGAAATCAATCAAACATCAGCCCAGCCCCTTGCACTCTGGTGAAATGCTTCTTTCTATGCACGCAAAGGTCCAGGAAGCGTCACCCATCCCCATGTGCAAGTGGTCATCTGGAGGCAGCCACAAGGGCCCTGTCTGGTGAAGCATAAAAGGGTTTTTTTGAAGAGCAGAAGACTCTGTGGTTAAAGAAGGGAACCACAAGTTTTAAAAACAAGGAAAAGGTGAAACACTCATTTGTGCAAGGGGCAGCCTCAACAGGGTCCAGTTCCTAGACCAACTACCTTGCATGAAAAGGTTTTTACTGAGCAATAACAAAGAAGAACTGAAAAAGAAGTGCAACAAGACCAATAGAGAAGTACCCATCTGTGTGCCAGAAACCTGTGCTTGGAGAAAAACAAAACACGTGGATCTACACCATGAAGCTGTGCCACTGTGGGCCCTGCCATGCACACAGGACTCCGTGAATGTGCTCAAGAGGAGGCAGAATTCCTGCTAAGAAAAGCATTCAGCACCAAAGGATGGGGCTGGCCTGTATCTTCTGCACAGAAGCTGTGGGGAGAGGACAGCAGGCTGTGGTGGCTGATCCTACCTCAGCCATGAGCAGCATCACTCTGGGTCTCAGGCAGACATCCAGGAAAAAGCCTTGAGGTCCTTTTAAGAAATGATGAGGTTAAAGGGACCCAGATTCTGGACTTGAACTGAACGCATCCTGATGTTAGGGTCCTGGTGACATCACATCCTCCCCAGAGAGTGGCACAGCCTCCCAAGCCAAGTGACAAAGATCATCTCAGCTGTGCTGCACCAGTCCCAAGGACAGACAGCCCAAGAGAAGATGGACACGTCTCCTGCCCTGCTCCTGCTGCTCACTCTGGCATTCTGTGAGTACCCACACGGGGCTGTGCAGCCCCTTCACCGGGAGGGGCAGGAAAAACCCTTCCATTGAATTCGAGACATAGGATGAACTGGTTAAAGGGGAGCAAAAAGTCAAAGCAAAAAGGCTGACTTTGAGGTGTGCTCAGTAATTGTGGGGGGAAAGGCAGCATCAGCTCAGCCAGCAAAGGGCAGCCAGAGGGGTGACTGCAGCACCACCTGCACTGGGAAGGGAGATTGATCCCATGACTGGTTCTGGAGGGGAGGGAGAACGGTGGGAAAAAAGGGATTTGGCAAGAAGTGCAAATGGAGTCACTTCAGAGAAGCTGGGAGGGTGTAATGTCCCAGAGGAAGGCACTGGAAGGGCAGCACTCATCTTTAAAGCCTGGGTGCCTGATTGCTGAGCACCCTCCAGGCACCATCCCAGCAAGGACTCCAAGAAAACCTTCACGTCATCCACACACTCAGCTCTTCCCTTTCCATTTGTACTCCCAGCCCATGGACAGGGAGGGAGGCTTTCTCAGAGAACACTTTGATTCTTCCCAAGGGGTTCCAGCAAGGATTTCTCTCCTGCAGGCTGCCCTGGGATTTATGCCCAGTCACCTGGGATAAAGGCCAGGTCTCCCAAGGACATCACCCAGCTGCGGGTGGGGCAGAGGCTGGAGCTGGAGTGTCGCACTGACAAGAACACTGGAGCTTTCTGGATCCACCAGGACAAGAGTGGGACCCTTCACTTCATTGTCTTCATCAATTCCCTGTCCCGGGTCACCTTTGAGGGGAATCAGAAAACATCCACACGCTTTGAAGCCAGGAAAGATGATGTGCTCTATCATTTGGTGGTGAAATCTTTCACACCTCAGGACGAGGGGAAGTATTTCTGCATGGTGATTTTCAACCAAAGGCTTTACTTCAGCCCTGCCCAGCTTGCCTTCCTTCCAGGTCAGCATCACCTTCACCCAAACTCCCTCAGCCCTGCCCAAAATGCCCAGCACCTCCTGCCCGTGCCCTTTGAAGCAGCCATCCCTCCCACAAACCCCATTGCCCTGCTTGCTTGCCCAAGGCATCCTGTGACCAAGCCACTGCTCCTGCTGCCACAGGCTCCCTGCTTCCCCTTCGTCTCCTGGGACTGCTCCTGCCCAAAGGCAAACATGATTTGCAGACCCAGCACCATCTTCCCATCCCCACTGCTCCATCCCACCCATGGCTCTGAAGGGGGAAGATTAAAACAAAATCCACCACCACCCCCTCCTTCCTCAGCGCACTCAGGTCCCAAAAGTACTGCCAAGCTCAGGGGGGTCAGGCTTTGTGAGGATGGTGTCAGAAGGTGAGGAATAAGGAGGCTGCAGCTCCCTCTTGGCTCTTGGGAGAGCCTCTTTAGGGAGACCCCATCCAAACTTGGCTCTATAAAGTTCCCCCATAGCTGAGACCTTTGCTGTGCATAGGAACAGACATGCCCAGGCAGGAGAGCAGAAGGGCAGGAGAGAATTATTTTATTGTATTTCCCTACATGCTGAATTCATCCATTTCACTTCCAGCCACCACTGTAGGGGCAGCTATCACACCAGGACCCACCACCCAGTGGGGCACCACTGAAAAGGACTCGTGCCTGAAGACACCAGATCCAGGTAGCCTGGATGCAGGGAGGGAGAGGGAAAGAGCTAGACCCTTATCCACTGATACCAAAGGAGATATTTTGGGATGGGGGGAGAGTGAAAATCCATACAGCTTTGGCAGAGTTGGAAGGATTAATTCCTACTGCTTCAACCCCCGTAAGAAAGGCTAAGGATGATGTAAAAAGCATGAGCATGTCCCATGGCTGGGCACATCAGGAACAGGAGGAGGGAAGGTAGAGCCTTGGGACCCAGGTCTGCCTTTAGCCCCATCAGAGGACACAGGAAAACTTTTGGCCACATGTCCTCTCCAGTTCCCAGGAAAATGCTGACAGCACTAGAATATCACTGCAGGCTCAGGGGAAGCTCTCTGCCTCAGGCACACCAGGCAGGGCCCTGGGCAGCTCCCTTGACTCCACCAGAAGTGGCTGTAATACCACCTGTGAGCTCCTGGTGGATCTTTCCTCCTCTCTATTCCTGCAGACAGCAGAATGCAGGAAGACCTGGATCACTTCTGTCTCACCCTCCTCTGGCTACCCTTGGCAGGGCTCTGCCTCCTGCTCCTCCAGCTGCTGGCCAACACCATCATGCTCCGTCGACTTAAGGCTCACCACGACCCCCTCTAGATGCACCCCTGGCCTGAAACCACAGCCTTGCCCCTCAGGGGGATGGGTGGAGGTTCTGGCTGCTTTGGGAGGCGAGGAATAACCAGGACACAGTGCAAGAGAAGGATCCCTGTTACAGTCACTGCCTGAGTGACTGATTTTCCAACAAATCATCTTCACAATTTTAGAGTGACCTTTCCCTCCCCCTCCCACTCCAGCTCTTTCCAATGATTTTGTACAAAGGAGGTGCAATGATCTGACTGCAGCATCAAGGGTTCTTTCTCAACAAAATAACATGTGTTATGCATGGGAAGCATTGCCTTGAAAATGTATTTTCTCTATTCAATGTCATGGCACATGACACACACCAAAATTAAATGTATGAACACTGAACAGAAAACTGTTCAGAAAACTGAGCAAAAGCATTCTTCTGTATTGCAATTCCTGTAAGCTTTGTTATTCCTCCAAAATAAATTACTATGCCCCGACCCAGAGATAAATTATTTATTGCCTTTCTACTGCTTGGGAGCCTAAAGAGAACAATCCTGTGGGGAGAAACAGGACATGAGTATTTAAATTTTAAAAAGCATTTCAATAAGATGAACACATGTACAACAAAGTCCTCACTACTGCATGGAATCCTAACATATGAGAAACAGAGTAAAATAAAACCCCAAGCAATGAAAAAGACATATATTTTGGCATTATTACCTGACATCACTAATAGTGATGCTCCACCAATCAGTGCTGCACTAAGATCCCAGTCCTGAAGCAATATTGATCCAGGAAAGACTGATGCAGTGAAGAACTGGGAGTAGGAAATCTTTGGGTTTGGGGGTTTTTTCGTCATTTTGTTGGTTTTGCTTGTGGGTGCTTTTTCTGTAGTGTTTCATTTGCATAAGAAATCAGCCCCTAAAAAAGAATTATAACACTGATGGTGGTAATTACCCCCTGAACACAGCCCCAAATCCACTGCACAGCAGAATCTTCCCATTTTTGACCTCTAGTACCACTGTGACAGGTATCATGAGTTAGCATAAGCCTATAAGGGAAGCGAGTTGAAAAGCAAATCCAGCTCTCCACCTGTGGATTTTCAGCGAGATCCTACATGTTCATGGACTGCTGTCCATCCCAAGATACTCATCAGGTAAAACTTGTTCTTCTTTCTCTTCTTACACAAGGTTTCCTATCACTGAGCTCCTTAAATGTTAGTATGTTTTACAAATACACTGCACTGAACTGCTCTGATTCCACCCTTGCTGCAAAAGCAGCACAATCCTCTTGGCAGCAGGTCAGAAGGCTGAGAGGACCAGAACAGCTTGGGGTGAGCACCAAAACAAACCCTTTTGTAGTCACTGCCCCAATTTCTCACTGAATATCCCAAAAATGACTGACTTCACCACAGAACCCTCCAGCAGAGGCAGTGACTCAGCACAGCTCTCCAAAGCAATACTGACTTTCCTTTGCCAGCTCTTCCTTCCACACAGTCCCTTGATCAGCTTGTGTTCCAGCTCAGCTCAGCTGCACCCAACACTGTACCTTGGATTTAAACCTATGGCTCTAAAGAGCCTGTAAAGTTTTCCACCAACAGGTAGAGGTGAGGAACAACATCCTTTATGATCCACTTACAATCTGGACTTTCTTTAGAAGACATGTGCACCCCTACTAGTAGAAGGCAAAACCAAAACTGCATCTTTTGCACTAAAATGTTAAGCAGCAATTAAGAAATTGCAACTAGCAGTGAGAAGAGGAAGTGCCAAGAGCAACTCCAGCCCTTCATGCATACACCTCTAGCAAATCATGCAAGTTCAGGGCAAACTGGCTGGGTTTGTGGTTGAGTGGCAATGTCTGGGCAAGGAGCCTGCACTGCTGCTTGCACTAATAAAAAGAGGAGGACTGGCTGAGCTGGTGTGCAGAGCAGCAGCTCAAGGGAGCTTGTTTGTGCATGCAGGCAGCTGTTGTTGGACAGGCCCTACAGATCTGACAGTTTTTGGTTACAGCAATAGAAGAGGTTCTAGTTCTACAGTGATCTGACTGGGCAGGGTGTAGAGACAAAGGCTGGAAGCTGTTACAGGCTGCACTGGGCAAACTGGAGTCTGGCATAGAGAATGACTTTCAAAGAGGAGCAGAAGGAATGCATTTGCTCAGAGGTCAATGGTTACCTAATTGCACACCTGCTCCAAACTAATAACGCAGTAGCTCATAACTCAGAATCTCATGGGCTAAAGACAAACAACCCAAGAGTTAATACTTGATGGTGGGGAGAACAAGAGCTGTTGTATAGCTTAAGCATAATCTCAACTAATAAAGGGGGGAAAAAGTACAAGATGGTCACTGAAAGCCTATGAAAATGAGGAAGGCATCAGGTGCCCCCAAAACACAGAGCATCCAGAGTTTGTTTTCTGAGTGAGAAAAGATTTTGATAAATAAACTCCAGATACATAATACAGCCAAGACGACCTCACCAGAGCCAGCAACTGGACTGGTCAGTTAAAAGTCACTTTGTTGTCCAAGCCTGTATTTGACAGATGACCTGTCACAGGGAAGTAACCTAAGCTCCTCCCAGACTCCTCAGACGAATTCTGTGGTGCACTTCGTGCAAGTGCTTGAGGTACCAAACCCATCCCCTTTACTGCTGCTTCTGCAGCATTCAACACAGGAAAGCAAATTAAGGCAGGGGGAAAAGTACAGAAACCTCTGGGAGAACAGTAAATAGGCAGTGAAACACAACCTTCCTGTAAGTAGGTTTGTTCCTTCTGATTCATCTGACATCAAATCTGTTTGACATGCAGGGTCAGCACAACCTATCCATCATCAGATTCCTATTCTGAACTGTGCTGAACAAATTGAATACACATCAATTTTTGTCATGGGAGATCAACCACATCTGTTTGTGTTCCACATTCCTGGAAACTCCCCACATAACTTAGAAACCTTGGAAAAAATGGATTTGCTCTCAGTTCTGAGGGGAAAGATTTGTCAGTCTAAATACATTAATGGATTTACTTCCACTCCCCACCGGCAAATGTCTCATGGATGATGCTCCGGACTTGAACTGAAACATTATTTGCACCTTCCCCATCCCCTTTTTTCTCTAGCCACAGGAAAAGTCTTAGCCATAATCTGACACTTAGTAAGAAAAAAGAAAACAAGAGCAGTGTGACCAGGTCTGAAAATAAACATGAGACAGAGGAAATGCACGAGAAAAGGGGATCTCCTTTTAAAGGCTGAACTCAGGGAAGGTTTGCTCACTGCAGCCCAGGTCACAGCCCCCACCAGCTTCAGCACTGAGTCTTTGTTCCAGTCTGCACTGCTGTTCTAAAACATCCTCTAGAAAGTGAAAAGTTCTGAAGTGGAATAGGAACTGGACAACACCTCCAGGGCTTTTGCATTTGAATGCACAGATACAGCTGTCCTGTAAAAATTAGTACAAGTTAGTGTGATCTGAAACACCAGTTCCTACAAACAGACCCAGCAGGATTCAGTAAGAGCTTGTAGGAGGCTGTAAACAGCTCCACTTCCTGTATTTCCCTACAGGTCTGCTGATTTAATGCAAACTTGAAGTCCGAAAGAAAGATTAAGGCACGTTTCTCTCACATATGTGCATTTTTGTAAACCATTCCTCCTTTTTACATATTAAGGCTTGAATTAAATTCAGAGTAGTGATGTAACACCACATTACAGCTTTACTCACTACAAATCATTGCTGCCAGACTCTTTTTTTTCATCTCTTGTTCCAAAAGCTTCTTTCCCTACACTTCAGTCTCCTATTCACAAAAGGAAAGGAGCAAGGCCTGGGATGGACTAAGGACCATGTTATCTCTCCCTGCCCAAGAGACAAATCAACCTCTAAAGTGATAAGCACAGAAAGAAAAACTGTGTCTTGGAGTGGGCAAACAAATCTTGCAAGGAAAATCTAACCCAAACTTACTGCCTTTAACTTTGCAAGCTGGCTCCAAGTGATAAGTAATTTCAACCTTGAGTTTTAGCAGCAGCCATCCTGAAAAGCGACAAAAAGATTCAAAGGAACAGGATGGAGACAGGTCTAAGCTAACAGAGATCAGAAGCTCTGACTCATTACTGGTAACACACAGCATCCACTTCAGCTTCTCCACACCTTAATTAACCTCACAGAGAAGAGACTGAAATCAATACAGTGTTTCTATAGAGGAACACTGCTTTTAGGAGGGAAGATTGTTCGTTCATCCATGCCTAGTTGCAATGCGCAGTGCTGAGGTCACAGCAGGAAAAGACTTAATTAAAAAATACTTCAGAGAGCAGACGAACATCCAGAGCACTGACAGGAGGTAAGGACATGAACTCTGTGTAAATGACAAGCAAAAATGAATAATACCTTTGAAGTTTAAAAAGGCTATGTGCTACTTTCCTTTCCTACTCTTTTGCAGATAATGCTTTATAACACAAGCCAGACCTATTAATAGACATTGTACTGACACTATGAACAAGCTGCTGCTATGAAAATCAAGTTTATAAACAACTATTACTTTCAGAGCACCCGTAAGTTAAACTCGATGTAAGCATGGTCAAAAAGTTCTTGACTAGATACCCATCCACACCACTAACGGGGGCACTTGCTCAGAGCTGCTGTTCTGACAGTTTGCAAAGGGGAGAAGCACCAGCTGCAAGCCCAGCACAGCCCGAGGGGCAGCACGGTGATCTGGATCCAGACACAAACACGCTGAGTGTCCCCACTCCCATCCTGCAGCACTGAAAGGCACTCAGGACACACAAGGCTACTTTGAGGACTAGTTCAAGGCTTCACAATCTGATCCAAAAGTGGAATGGAGACACAGCTCAGATACCACTGTAGCTTCAAAATCAAATTTTACTGTGGATATTCCCACCCCATCAGGGATCATGCACACATATCAGATGCCAATTTTAAGTATGGAAATCACAGAGTTTTATTCACATTTCCCCTGCAAGAATGTTCTCCAATTACCAGAAGCATAGCAGGCAGTAGCAGGAGAGAACCCCCATCACTTCACAGGGCAAAGTGGATTATTTGTACCAACCAAACTGCAGAACTGCTTCCCAAATGCCCAGCACAGCCTTCCATTAGGGTGAGCACGCACGCTCTCAGTACTGAACCATGAGCATCATCTGTTGGTGGAGCTGCACAACTGCAGGCAAGGATTTTTAAGTCAATATACAGGCAGATAGGGAAAAAATAGCAATGATCTGGTGAAAACAGAATTTTTGAATTAGCTGTGGATCCATAACATGCACTAATTAAGGTGATATTTAATGACCTAGGTGAATTTTTACCCTATTTCCATTTAATAACTGTTCCATCCTTGGGCTCTAAGCTGTCAACGCTTACTAGTGTTCACACCAGTGCTAAAACACCATCAATGTAACAGAGAAAGATGCAGCACTCGTACTTCAGGCTGGTTGTGTGGGGATTTGTTATTATTGGTTGAGTTTGTTGGGTTTTTAATCACTTCATATGCCATTTCATACAGATCCAAAGCATGAAGCAATTCCAGTCAAAAGAAAATATTAAAAGCCATTTCAGCAAGACTAGGAAACCTACATGGAAAATAATATCCTCACCCGTTTATTGTTGATTTGACCACTTGGTAGCGCGGCTGTTTAGAACTCAGTGTGAATACAATGTAAGTTTTGCAGAAAATCACACACCTGTGTTTTTTCACATGTAGCAAACACATCAGAAGTTTAAAATTTGTGTGCCTTGACTGGCTCCTCATTTTATAATGTCTCTGTGGGTTTGTCCATTTTCATTGATCCCATAAGAGTCCAACTCAAGTCTCTCCAGTCAGGTGTAGATTTCCCAAAGATGGTCTTCACTGTAGTGCATTGTGCTAGTGCATTCAACCAGAGTGTCAGTGTTCAAACAGACAAGCCTGGGGTTGGTTGGTTGTTGTTTTTTAACTACACAATACAGAAATATAATTTTACATGTAGCTTTGCATGCCTTATGGCTGCTTGCCCTACTATAGGACAGTGCAATAAATACAAATATATGCACACTAAAAAAGATTTAACTGCCGTGATCTACGTCTCCTTTATGAGTACAAATTTACCTAGTCAACAATATGACAAATTTAGCAGAGAAAGTGGCAATGGCAGTAATATCCTACTACAAAAACAAGGCTAGAAGCAAAGTGTTCTCAAGCTACAGAAAACTTGCTACCTCCTAATATATGATGTAGGGCCCAGTTCTGCCAAGTGCAGAGCCATGATCAGTAGATTGCATTAGAACATGCTTTCCCCCCATTTAACAATGAATACTTCTACAATTTATTTGGTTTTGATAACTGTTTATAAATAGCACACTGTAATGACTATTAAACTATACAGCAACATGACATTTATAGCCTAATCCTGAATACAAAGTTCAAAGAACATGACTACAAAGGCCAGAGAGCAAATGTCCTCGACTAAAAGCATTTCCACTTCAGAATTTATTGAATGTTCTCTTACACAAACACTTCTTGATCGTGAAACCAGAGGAACAGGATTTCCTATTCCCTCTCTGCCCCAGTAGTAGTTTAGCCACACATCACCCTTATAAATTAGTGATGGATTTCAACAGGTAGCCCCTTGGGGCTATATATTTTATATACTTTATATATATGCACATTTACTTTGAATTCTATGTAAAAGTTGAAAAAATGTTTGAAAGAAAAACTCAGAATATATCACAGCATTTTCAGCAAAAAAAAAATACAAATTAGTTTTATAACGACTAATCAATTTATCAAACTTTTTTTT
>VWYP01031247.1:0-21183 GCA_013400435.1 Pycnonotus jocosus
GATAATGATGATGATGATGATGTCAATTCAGTGTCAATTTCTTACAACCTAGGATAGCTAGACCAAAAACAACAACAAAAATGTTGAAGACCAGTACAGTTACTGTTTACCAGATGTGCTTAAATTCAACTTTTTTCTTTCATTTTTGGATGTGGTTGGTTGTTAGGACATCATTCAGAAGGAAGAGAAAAACTGCTGTTCAAAACACATTACAATTAAAAAAAATAGTTTAGGAAAAAAAAAAAGGAAAAAACTAAAGGAAAAACTAGGGACAAGAAGAGAATCGGAAACTGGAACTGTGAAGAATACCATGGATAGATGCAATGATTATCAGAGATGCCAACGCTAGATTCAGTGCAGTGCTTATTGTATATGCTTCATCATTTGGGGAATAAATTCATGAAGAGGGATTCTAGAGATTCTCTGTGCTACTTGGAACTGCAATGGGTCATTGACTGACGGTTCTTGTGAGCCTGTTTTCACATGTACAATATGAAGATGTTTTTAACTGAGGCTTTTAAAAGCCTGACAAGGTGTTTTACTTGTTGTTTTGATGGGTGATGTCATTTTCCAATTTTTGACAATTGCTGAGATACCACAAAAAAGGCGGTTTTCATAGTGATTCAGCCCTGAGCCAAAACTGAAAGTTCACATCATTTAATTTGACTGAGCATCCAAACATCTGAACCTTCTGAGTTTTTAGACTTGACACTATCATTGCCAATTTTATTGGTCAGATCTGCAATTCTGTGAACCTGTGATCTCCTGGGCTGGAGACCCAGATGCCACTATCGCTAGATATACTGTGATTTCTGCTTAATGTGGCCTCTGCTGGGAAGCAGGAACATGCAGCTCAGGGTGCAATGATTACATTGATAGTCCTGAGGCCAACTGTTCCCACACCCTGAGACTTTAGGTACGCTTTTTCCCTCTTACTCCTTCCCCAAAGTCCTCTGTCTCCTCCTCAGCAAAGAATTGCCCTCGCTTCTCATTTTCTACCACCATGCTCTGCCAAAACCACAGATGCAGCCTGGTCACAGCAGCCTCTCCTGTGCTGGACACCTGAAAACACATGACAATTAAATTGCCCTGTGTTAAAACCAAAACAGCACACAGAACAAAGAAACAAACAAACAAACAAAAAATGAAACAAAAAACCCTTAAAATGACCAAAGAAAAAAGAAACAAGAAAACAAACCCTGACTTCCTGTGTCTTTGCAGATTGAGAGCTCCTTCCAGATTCACAGCCTGTGTGAGCTTTTCCCCAGTTGCACACCACAGCTCACCACAAAATGATGAAATAGGCAGGAAGGATGGCATCATGACCACAAAACATGATGTAACTCAAGATGCTGTCACCTGAAGTCAGCTCCTACACCTGTGCCTGCGGACACAACCCCCACACTTGGTCAGACTGACCTCCTTCTGTTTTCTCATTCTGGCCATAGACACCCCTCCACTCCTCTCCTGCACATATGGAACAGGTGGGAATGGTGACAGCCCTCCTGAGGGGCACAGGGCACACACACAGCCCACACTCATGAGGGAGGCATGGAGCAGCTAACGTAGGTCTTTCCCATAGCACATAGGGTCCAGAGAATAGAAACGGGTTGTAGAGTACAAAAAATACTTTGTTATTAAGTGCAACCCTCTTTTTTCTATTTCCCCTATTTACTTCTCCTTTATACTCTTTGGAGTCAGCCAGTGCATCTGCAGAGAGGTCTCTGGTGAGGAAGAACATGGTGTCCTTACCCTTGAAGGGAGACTTGTTATTTCTCACTTTTTTGTTTGCACTCTTAATGCCAAAGGTCACCCTCACAGCTTTCTCTCTCACACCAGTAACCAACACCCCTCAGCAGCACAACCACAGCAAAAATGTGTATACTCTCAGGACACCAGACACCTCCCTCAACACAAGGTTTTGGATGCATGGCAGAAGTTTGTCCCCATGTTCAGAGCTAGTGTGGATATCAAAAATCAGCTCTGTGCTGGTTTTGCATTTTCTGATGTCACCTGGGGAAAAAAAATCAGAAGCAGGATCTCAAATATGGGGTTCACTTAGCAAAGCAGGGATTATGATCTGCAGCTGATGGTGCTACATGAGCTTCTCCCCAAAGCAGGGCTCTCCTGAAGCCAAGATGTGGATTGATCCAATGGCTAGGTCAGCATGGTAACAGGAATTCTGAGAGGACAACACTCCTCTCTGTGTCTGACCACCCAGTGCAACCACTTCCAGCATCTCCCCCTCTTCTCTGGGGGCTGCTTTCATTCACAGAGAAAGCACTGGGAGCCTAGAGCCCAGAGCCCTTCCTTTTTGGCAGGAAGGGACAAGCTTCCTTCCATTTCTGTTCAAGGTCATTGCCACCAACACGTTTCTTTTCTTGCACCCCTTAATGCCTAAGGCTCCTGAGAGCAGAGCAGGAGCAGCTGTGGGGGACTTTCCATCTCCTGGGAGGCTTTTGTCTCCCGTGCAGAAAAGGCAGCAAAAGTCAGCCCCTTCTTTTTCCCTGCGTGTCTGCAAATGAAAAATAAAAAAGGAAATTATCTCATTTCAGCGCTATCAGTCATGAAGTTTTAAAGTGAAACTACTTCACAACATGGTATGTTGTCAGCACTCTCAAACTGAATCTGTTGTCAGACTTGTGATGAGTCAAGTGGTCTCTCTGCCTTCACAGTTGGTTGCCACCCTGATAGCTTTCACCAAGACACAGTTTCAGCCCGTGCCGCTTCTCTGCCAGCACAGTCCACAAAGAGACCTCTCATGTAGAGGTTTTACACTGCCACAATGCAGCATGCAGATCCTGAAATGGAAATGTCCAGCCTCCCCAGCAATGTTCTGGTGGCTGGAGGTAGATAGAATTCACCACAATCACCTAAAATGTAAACATAATGGCAGCGTGTGTGTGTGTGTTCATGTTTGGGGTAGGGGAACAACCTGCTCCTATAGTTCTGCCAGCTCCTGAGGTCTGGATTGTGATGATCTACTCACAATAAAGTTTTACACTTTCATGCTTTTTTTTTTTTTTCTTTTTTCTAAATAGACATTTTGAAGTGAAACCTAACTCCTATTATTTTTTTTTCCTTTACTATGGCAAAGACACAGCCCCAGAACGCACCAAACACTTCCAATGGCTTATTCACATAATTCACTGGCAATTCAAATGGTAGAGGAAATCCTATATGTATTACATTGAACATACCATCCACCTTTTTCAAATTTATAGTTCTAATCTTTACAGCAAATGAAATACCAAAACACTTTTTAAAGCCCTAAAAATTTCAAAGGAGAATGTTTCACAAAAGATACTATATTCCCCCATTGGTTCAGTCCCTGCATTCTCCTATTAGATCTTTCTGTCTTCTGCTCTAAGTTCAGAGAATCACAGAATCATAGAAAGGCTTGGTTTGGAAGGGACCTTAAAGATCTTGTTCCAACCCCTCTGCCATGGACAGGAACAGCTCCCACCAGATCAGGTTATTCAGAACCCCATTCAACCTGGTCTTGAACACTTCCAGGGATGGAGCATCCACAGCTTCTCTGGGCAGCCTGTCCCAGTGCCTCACCACCCTCACAGTAAAGAATTTCTTCCTGATATTTCATCTAAACCCACTCTCTTTCAGTTTGAAGCCATTCCCCCTTGTCCTGTCACTACATGCCCTTATAAAAAGTCCCTCTGCTTGTTCTTGTCAGCTCCCTTCAGCTACTGGAAGGTCAAAGTTAGGTCAGTCCTAAGCCTGCTCTGCTACAGACTGAAGAATCTCCCTCAGCCTTTACTCATGGGAGAGGTGCTGCATATAAAACCTTTTCCACTTTATGTCTGTTTTGTGGGATTTAGGGGCATGAAGGAATTCTTTATCCAAACAGAGATTGCTCAAAAGAGGCACTTCTAAAACCCATCTCAAAGAAATCATCGTTCACAATAGTCTGAAAATTCTCTGCCCATGCGAAATAGCAGCTGTCCTGTCTGGACAGCACTGGAAAGATACAGGGGAGACACTGCAACACTGAGGCACTGGCTCTGTGCCACCCTGGGAATCCCAGATCACCGTGCTGGTGTCCAGAAAAGCTTGCTTGGATTCTCTAATTCTCCTGTTAGATTTCACTGATTCACGGCAAGTCACCAATAATGAGCCCTGTGGGGGTTACCAGGTTGCTGCCTCAGCTGCAAGGCAGTGTCATGACAGCAGAGCAGCAACTGTCTCACAAATGGGATTTCCCTTTTTTTTTCAACCCCATGCTTGCTGCATTCACTATACACAAAAATTATGACAAAGTGCAGGGGACGCACAGGAAACAAGAGAACCAGAAAAACAAGGGAGCCAGAACCCAAAAAAGATATGGCAGAGCAGCAAGCAATGAAGAATTTCAGAAATGAAGCACATTCACATTCTCAGCAAAGATAGCAAGACAGAAAACAGCCGCAGTCATCATCCAAGTGAGGACCTCTGCACAAACTCAGCAGTAACAGTGCAGCTGTGCTAACACTATGCCTGGCGTTTGCACAGACACCTACACACATGGAGGAGAGCTCTTCAGCAAATACCAGCCTCATAAACAGTGATCAACACCAATATTTACTTTCCTAACTCCTACCTCTGGATAACAGTCAGTAAAGACTGGTTTTTATGAGAGTGTTGTCAACTTCATAGGTGCTAAAGGCCACTTAACAAAGTACCTAGTGAATCTTTCCATCTCTTGCAATCTTTTTAGAAAGGCTAGAAACCGTTTTTTGATGACCACCAAGGAGGGGAATTGGGAATGACTTTACAAGGAGCCATGTGCAGGGGCTCTGTTTTCTGCTTTCACAGAAAATTCAGCTCACCAGATAATCTGCTCCACCTAATTTAAAATTGATTTTAGCATAACACCAGAAAAATTATGCCAACAAGGTTCCTTACAAATACTCCTTGATTAAAGAGCATTCAGTCAATATAAACTCTGTTACACTCCAGCTCCATCAAGGAATGTCTCTGCTGTTCAACCCCTCTCCTCAACCAAATACTGCTCTCAGCAGGAAAACTGGCTAGCCCATTCTGGCTTGGATGGGCACCAGATCAGACATGTGACTCATCTTTTGGTAGCATTTTGCAAGTAAGGAATTAGTGCTGCCTGCTTCGTATAGAGGTAAAGGTGTGTGTTCATCCTTCTGCCACTGACAGAGCACTATGATATATGAGCAACTATGCAGTTCACCTTTTACTACGACAATTAAGCATTTCAGTTTCAAGGGAAGCAGGAAAGAGAGAACAGAATAGGAGGGACAGTCTAAGAATTAATTGTGGGGCATTAGGTAATATTTAAATAGCTCATGAGATCTGTGAGAGTGGGGTTATATCCCAGCAGTGGACATGCAGCTCTCCTTAGTTTCTTTTCCTGGGTGATGTGGGATCACATCGTCAAATCAAAGTCAAATTAGCTGGAGTATTTCACTTAACTACCAAAAGCTGCATTAATCTTTTCCTTCACCACAGTGGAGATGTCGGCAGCACAGCAGTAGCTGCTGGAAGCCAAAGCTTTACTGCAGTTGCCACCAGAATATTATTAACACAAAACAAGGCCATTTCCCTGAAAAGCAAGGTTGAGATTAATGCTTAAAGCTGGAGGATTTAGGAAGCTTTACTTGTAACAGTGAGAGAGATCCCTAGAGGTAAGGTGCCTGAGAAGAGCAGACCAGAGAATTAGAGTGATTTAAGAAGAATTTTTTAAAAACCCAGCCAAATAAACATCACCCTCTTTTGGCATGGCCCATGGCCACATGCCACTGCACTTTCCTGAAATGACCTTGGTTTGTACTCCTGACAATAGAGCCAAGTTTCCTGGTTGGGTGCAGAGATGCAAAGGGATCAACTCTGCAGTCTGCAGAAACAGGAAAAGGGAAACAGAAAAACAATCAGCTTCTTAGTTAACACAAGAGCTGTCAACACCAGTCTTGGGAAGATGAGAAGATAAACTCCAATGATGAAACAGTAGTAGATATTTATTTAAGATCTTAGAGGGAGGTACAGAAACAGCTTGAAAATGATTCAGCACAAATAACTGAGTTCAGAGAAAAAACTCAGTTTCCTTTCTCTCCCACTCTTGATTTCGTTTCTGCAACATTCGATTTCCTTTCAATAAGCCTGCCCACTGTTGTTATGTGTGGTGAGAATATGTCACTCATTGCCTTTTAATGACACATTCCTGATAAAACCACATCACCCACACAACCGGTGAAGCTTGGGGCATATTATCTAGAGATGATTTTCCCTACTCAGCTATGTAATTGCAATAACTTTAAATAATACTAAGCAGAAATAAACTGGACAGCTGCTCCAGATGGGCAGTGCTCCTTGGGCTGCTGCTTTGCTCCCTGCCATGGCTGTGCCCACCTGGGGACCTGTGGTCCTGCTCAGTGTGGCGGCAGCAAGAAACAACTTTAGTGGCTGCTCTGGTATAGCAGATTCCCAAGGGTCTGTACTTCCCACAGACAACACTTCTTTATTTAGGGGAATCGAAACAAGAAAACATCAGAGCTCACTGGTGGCTTTTGAAACCTCAATCGACTCTTTTCGATCAGCCCTCTTGCACAATCCTATAATTAGCAGTGTCTTCTCCGTGTGCTGTGCCCGCCAAAATAGGCAGTGATTTACACATCAATAACTCCAGTAAAACCCTGTGAGGATGTGGGCCAGATCTCAAACTTGAGGTAATTCCCCTCTAAACAGCAGTGGGTCTCCCTGCATTACACCACTGCACTCAGATACATGGCTCTGACTGCAGCAAGGAGGAGACCACAGGCTGGTCTATTAACCCATTTTGCACACTAAAGTGTCCCCTTTCTTATTACCTTTTATCCTTCTGTATTACCTTGTATCCTTTATTACCTATTACCCTGTTTTTATTAGCTTTATCTCTATTTTAAAATAAAATAAATGAACACTCTCAACTCTCGCATTGGTTGGTGCCCAGCCACCCTGATAGGAAAGAATCTCTCCCACATATGCCTGAAAGAAGAACCCTTCTCTGTGTGGCTGCAGGAGTATAGAGAAAAGCTGTCCATCAAGCTTATCTGCCTTCACGGTGAGGAAGTGTTGCTGAGCAGGACAGGATTGAGGTTAATTTGGTTTTGGCCTCTCTAGAGGAAGAGTAATTTAAATAATTTGCCCAAGTATTTGATCTGTCTCCAGATTCATGAAGAAGAACAAGCTGCATGTCATACCTGGCTCTGTCTAAACATGCAAAATAAATGTGCAAAGTCACACACATGTGCCAGCAGGGAAAGAGATCAGTATGACCTCATGGCTCTGGTTTGTGGGCACTTTGCCTGCACTGGGTACTGCTAAGCACTAAGTGGGGCAGGAGGGGCATGTGATGTGGGGGTCTCAGTAAGGCCCTAGCCTCTATGCTGACATTCTGGATAGGCTTCCTTGGTTTGTGGAGCAGATGTCAGACTGCGGCTGTGAGATGCAGTCCCAGGCATCACATGCTGCAGACCACCACACCTCCTCCATGAGGGATGACGTGTCATGCAGACATCCTCCTGACCTGTTTACCTGTCTTGCCACCTCCTAAAACCCAACAAATTTGTTTTGAAGAAACAGTTTCTTATGTAACAGGAATGCCTGTTGAAGGCTAGCTCTGCCTCAACAGGGCTGAGTTACTAACAGGCGTGTTCATACAGCTGAAGAGACCCCAAACACATCGGGTCAAGGAAATAAGCCCACATACCATATAGGTTATATACCATCTGAGAGGTGAAGGCAATACATCCTCAAAAACATCAGAAACTTCTCTGTGGCTAACCTAAGCTGCTCTAACACCAGGCGACAATCTGGCAATGTGCACTGTGTGGTGCTGACAGAGCTGGTTTTCTGTTTTGGGAAGGGCCTTGCAAAAGCCTCATCCGGCTACAGCTTTCATTTAGACATCTCACCCTGAGAAATGCCCTGTCGTGAGCTGGCACCACTGCCCCTCCCATATTCCAACCCTGCCATGCCACTGTGTCCTGTCTCCTGTCAGGCACCAAGGGGACTGAGGTTTCCTACACAGGGAGAGAAATCAGTTTTTCAAGTGTGCCATCATTCTGGGAAATAGCAGGGAAAAGGCTATCTGCACTGAGTTGGTCAATGATTCCCCTTTTAATGGAACTTCAAAGTCACCAGCATATCTAGACATTTGACCTCAGAGACTCCTACCCCATAGAATGGAGCCCCTCAACATCCTGTTGTGGGTCTGTATTACACTACAGCATTTTAAGTTGTGTTCTGATGGGAGAGGCAGTAATTTGCTGCCTTTCAGTCCAGATCAGTTTTTTGTTATGTCTGATCCATCTGTTCTTTCTTTACATCAAGACGCTTTCATTTTCCCCTAAAAGCAGAAGTCCATGCTATGTGTCACAACATGAAATATCAACACTCTCGGAGACAGGAGGCAGATGAATGATCCAGGTATTACTGGCAGCTCTCTCATGATTGTGCAGCAGTTACAAAGACATAAGGGTGACTTTGTTCCAGCTTTTGCTTCTTGTAAAAAACACCATCTCAAATTACAGCAGGCACAGGTAAGTGCGCGCTGGCATATGTCAGCCAGAGCCATGCCATGCAGACTCTGCACTGCACCCCTCATCCCTCCACCTCGTCTGTCCCGCGCACAGCCCGTCCTCCCATCTCCTCCTGACGCGCACATCGCATCCCCGCAGCCCTTTCCGGGCCGGCAGCGTAGGCGGTGTCCCGGNCTCTGGGCTCCCGCTTTTAGCACCGCGCTCCGCGCCTGCGTTTGCAAACCGCTCCTGCCACCGACCCGAGAGGAGCCTGATTCCTCCGTCTCCCGCCGAACCGAGCCTCGGCGCTCCGTGCCCCGCCGAACCGAGCCCCGCTGCCGCGATGATGCCCGGCCGAACTCTGCGGAAAGCCGCGCCGCCCGCCGCTCCTGCAGGTACTGGAGAGTGAAGGGGACGGGACGGGACAGGGACGGGACGGGACGGGACAGGGACACAATGTCGTGCGCCCGGGCGCTGCTGCCCGGCTCCAGCACCGGGCGGGAGGCCAGCGCCCGGCGAGGCTGCCGACGCTGGTGTGGGGCGAGAGGGATGCAGCTGCCGCTCCTAGCGAGTAAGGGGCACAGAGGGTGCGGAGTGGGGTGTGCTTCATGATGAGGAAATGGTACAAAATTGGACAAAAAGGGCCGTATTGCGGGGATGGCATTAAAACGGTAACCAGGCGCGTTTCCGCAGGGCGCGAGGCGGCGGCGGCGGAGTGCGCGCTGGAGCTGACCCGCATCGGCGACAGGTGGCACCTGCGGCAGAGAGTCCTGAACCTGTTCGCCAAGTGGTTCTGCCCCGGAACGTGGAGTGCCCGTGGACACGGCGAGCGGAACGGAAGAGGAGCTTGGCTTTGTGGGTTTGGAAGAAGAGGCTCCACAGACAGCGGGAGATGAAGAAACCTCAAATCTCGCTGCGTTGTATTTAGCTGCCCGTAGCCGCCGGAGGATGACTATCGCATAATTTGTCTAAAGAATGTTACAGCAATACTGGCGCATGAATGCCAGGTGGGAAATAGATAACGATGGGCAGAGCCCCTAAACGGTGCAGTGGTGACTTGGGGCAAGCTGGTGACACAGGGAGATTTGGGGCAAGACTGAACTTGCCCTTCACCATGGTCTGAGAACACTTTGAGGAACCCGGGTTCCCCAGTCACCCTCTGGTCCTCATGTGCCGAAGCTACGTTTCACCGATGAGTTCAACCTGCCTGCAGGGTGAAGCCAAAAAAAAATATTGTCAGTATACTGGAACTTGGGATCACATACCACACAGGAAAAGCCAGTTGCTGGATTTTTGACTGGTCCTCTTTTCCGAAGCATGGATCTTGCTGGACAGGGATCTGGTGGTGGAAGTTAAAATAAAAGACAACTACTATCTTGATTGAAAGAGTATTTGTTACAGGATGTTGTATAGCAGACTAAAAGTTGTAGTTCTATGAATTAACACAGTGTTGCATAGTTCTATATTATAAATATATAGCATAAGTTTATATATATAGTATGTATACATAAAATATGTGTGTGCACTGCTAGTGCATGTCATGAGTATTTAACAGAACTATTAATTGAAAGCTGTTTGTTTGATCTCAAAACACAGTATGCAAAAATGTTCAAAAGATGACAAAGCTCAATATAAAAAGGTATTATATAAACAAAAAAAATCTGCATAATATTTTCTGATGATAAAGGAAATAAATCACACTTCAGAGATGGAAGCATATTTTGGCATTATATAAGATATGTAGCTGAATATATATTCCACAAACACAGATACTGAGGTAATTGTGGAAGGATTCTTTCAATATTACAAAGAATTTCTTGGTAAGAGTACAATTCTGCTGTGTCTTTATAAGTAACAAAATAACTTCAATAGAAGTAGACCCTAAAGTTGAATCTCAAGTTTTGCTGAGAATGTTATTTATTCAAAGAAAGCAACTACCTCTCTTTGAAGAAATAATATCAATAGAATTGAGCTTTCAGTGGTACAAGAAAGTAGCCTTAGGTTTTTGAATGTTTAATTATACTTACAGGCAAAGGTTCTTCCCTTGTACTTTATTTCCATTTTATTTCATGGCCTCTCATTTCAGTTCCAGAATGGTGGAGCTACTGCAGCACATCCAATGGATGGTGATGCACTGAGGGGTTATGTGGGAATGACCCATCTCACTGAGGGGATATTACCTTTGGTTGGCTTCAGAAGAGCTGAATCAAACATGCTGATTGTTGTCAAGGCAAACTAACTCTGCTAGTCAATTCATGTCAAGCTCCATCCTAAGCAATATTTTTCATGAGTACAAGATAGCAAGAAAAAAGCTGAAGCTGTTCCATAGCTACCTCTAAGGTCACTGGTCAGAGTTTCTTCTCTTAACTAACCTAGTATACAAGTACATTTGCATTTTATAAGGCTGTATAGTTACACTTTGTTATTTGTGTCAATTCAAATTATGTCTTCTCCTGTCTTGTAGTGAATTCTTGTCTGTATTTATAATTTATTTTTCTGTTATCTCTTCTTAATTTGCCTTAGCAAAATTGTCATTATATAACTCTCACAACCAGCCATTCAGGGACTGTTACGTATTGACACTGACTTCTGTCACTGAGCAGAAGCTGACTGACTTTGCCTTCTTTCCACATGGAAGACTTAACCCCGTCCATCCCAGCAGTGTTACAGGGAGCTTTGCTTTTGGTTTGAGCCATGTGCATGGTTCCCTTCCCCTCTAAGCTAGCCAATACCTTTTCAGAGAGAACATAATGTTTCAAGAATAGTTGTTATTTATCTTATTACTGCAAAGCAGTGTATTTTGCTGACATGTACACAGGTCAGCTTTTCAGGTACTGAAAAGTAAATGCAAAGAGTTTCAGACCAGCAGAACACCACCTCCCAGGCTAGCACTGCATCCAGCTGGGCAAAACTTCATCAGAAGCAGCTCCAGCTTCATAAGAAGGGTTGCTGTTGTATATCCTGCACTTGGTGGAGTCTTGGAATCTTCATCAAGGACACTGAACAATGACCATACCTGTCTGGAACTCTCAGAAGAATTCAGCATTAGCATTTGCATTAGTAGCTGAGAAGTATGTGAATAAAACTGTTCTGTTCAATGAATGCTGCTTGTGAAGTCAAGAGGAAATGAGGTGTGGATTTGTGGAGCCCACCCAGTTCTTCAGGCTGTAGCACGTATGAATATGACAAAAAAAAAAAAAAGTATACTCATAAATGGATTTTCATGGGGATATCCAAGTTTAGTGTTAGCACAGTATTTGTCTGCCTAGTTATGCAAAGACTATTTGCTGGTTTTGAAGTGTTTTAGGTGTTTCTGTGCATTGTTAAGAATGGAAGGAACTCAGGAAAAAGGCACAGATGCAAGAGGTCAGTGCCAGTACATGACCAAGCGCTTGCTAATGTCCACTCAAGGTTTCTTTTGTTACTTCTGCAAAGGATCTACTTTATGACTTTATCAATTTGAGTTTGTTTTCCTTAAGGCCTGTTCTGGATGTGTGCCAGATGTGTTGCTGTATGCCTCATGCATGTATGTTTTGAATTCTTACTAAGATAATAAATACGAAGTGTTTACGAGAAAAATGAGTCACAAAGGTTGCTATAACTTGGGTTTTCTTTTGTGGATTGTGAAAGCCTGATTGTATTATGCAAATTCCTTCAATGCTTCCATGTCAGCAGGGCAAAAGCACCAGGGCAAGAGCAAAGTGCCAGCAGATATGCTTTGGGAGATTAGGCTTTGCCTTCTACCTTTAAGAGGAACAAAACATGACCATGACCTTGAACTTCAAAATTAGACACCTATTCTAGTACTTTTTGTTAAGTACTGGCTGCAGAGTATTTGGGTGGTATTGGGGGCCCCTTACTTCTACCAGAGTAGCTGCAGCTTTGCAAAGGAGTGTTCCCTGTAAAGGATAGACATCCAGGTTAAGGGTTTTGTCTAAGATGCAGGCAGAAAGGGATACAGTGTTTTGTCAGGAGAAGTTTTACTTTCTCCACAGTGCCAAGCTGAAGTTTGGGAAGAGCAGGAAATGATGCTGCTTATCACAAGGGAGTAGCAGAGGCATAGGGCAGAGCACATTCTTCTTCCCTAAAGCTGGGACCCAAAGATGTGTCTGAGCAGAGGAGAGCCTGTGGTCCTCCCCTGCTGTACCAAATACATCAGCAGGCTCCCTGCTCACTCACTGTGCTGCTTTTTCCAGCTTCACAGGCAAGGAGCACCATCCCTGTAGCTCATATTCCCAGTGCAAGGAGGACTAAGAACTTCTGGGCCAAAGGCTTTTTTTTCTAATAACCAGAAAAAAACCCAAAGAGATGCAACTTCCTGTTCCTTCCCACTTAGCCACCAGCAGAAACCTGGAAGATTTTTACTTCAGAGGGCATCAGTGAAGTGTCCTGAGAAGACCCATCACCCTGGTGAAAAGTGCTATTGTAGGTGCTGCACAGAGGTCTGGTTTTGCAAAGCTTCACCAGCAAATCATACTGGTGTGACCCATCAGACTTGTGAAAATATTCAGACACTCTCACCTACTTCCCACTGGAGTCTGGCCCCTCTCCAGCCCTCCAGAGTAGTGTCCAGTCACCTACCTAGCATGATGCTTGTGACCTGCTCCTCCCTAAAGGGCAGTGGGGGAAAAAAGTCCTATCGTTGGGGCATGGCGTTGCAATCTGAATGCACCTGAGTCACCCACAAGCATCTCATATCAAAAAACCAAAACAAATCCAGCTGGTGAAGCAAACTGACAGAGTTGCCACCCTAGAACGCTCCCCATTTACCAAAGCCTCTGGGTGGACAACTGCAGCCCTGGGTCGTGTTTGCACCACTGTTCCCTAGGTGAAACTGGCCCCCTCAGCCTGCTCATGCCTTCACATCCGAGACTGGATGCACAAGTGGTATTTCCCAAACAAAGTGCCAGACAAGGAGACACTTCCTCTTCCCCTCATGGGATGTTTTTATAAATCAGCTGAAAAACAATGTCTCATATGCTGTTCATTATTTTTAGTACACACTTCTGGATGGGACTAAGTTTTATCACTTTCTTCCCATTAACAAAAGAGAGTGTGAGGGCATGATGTGCATCCATGGAGGCATAAGGAGGCTGGACAGGAAAAGCTGGGGATAAAATGCGTTGCCTTTCAGTCTGGGAGGGTTTCCTGTGAAGCAGGTGGCTGTCTGATGGTGGGACTGTCCATGAGCAATAGCCCCAAAAACTGTTACAGCTGTAAACAAGGGTCCTCACCCAAGTGCGTCAGGACATTGTCTGGCCCACGTAACAAACAAGCCACACCAAGGCTGCCCTGCCTTCTTACGCATGGGCTCTCTGCAATGCAACTCTCACCAGCCCTCTGAAAGTCTGGAGGTTGGTGTCACTCCAACAACAGGAGATAGTCCATGAAACGGCAGTGATCACAAATAAAAGAGTTTCAGGCATTTCATCTTCAGCCATTTCATCTTTGGTGGCTTTGGTGTCATTCCGTCATCCTCACGAAAGGATGGTGGGAACACCACGAGGTTTAAAGGCTCAGCTCCTTCATGACACAGTCATCACTTCAAGGGGCAAGAAACCATTTTGTAGTAGACAGGCCAGCTTGCAAATCTCAGAAAAAACAATTACATTCAGTAGCACCCCCGAATAAGCAAACAATAGGATGCTGGCACTTCTTCCCTCAGCTCCTGGGTCCCATCTGGGATCACAGTCCCCTACTGCATGGCAGAAATTAAGGGCAGCATTCTGCTTCCACCTTCCCCTTTGTGCTCCTGACAGGGATGTGACAAGCCACAACAAAATCAGGAGTCATGTCTGCCCTGATCGGGATCAGGAATTAGGGAGGCAATTTTTGACAAGAGCAGCTGGACATTGAACATTCCTCAGCACCACCACAGCACATCAAGGAAATGGCTTTGGTATGTAGGCAAAAATCCAAGGAATTTCAGCACCAGGTAATTTGTTTGCTCAGTGCAGCAGTATCAAACTGATTCAGCTGCACAGAGGGGTGAGGCCAGCACACATGGAACTATCAGTGGAAAGGCAGGAACTTCTGCATTTAATATTGACTAACTCCAGAAAATACCCTGACTGATACAAAATACCCTTCTAGTCACAACTTTACACTCTATGGGATGGAAGGGCAACTCCTTGTTTTAGGGAATGATGTTTATTTGCATCAAATGTTCTTTCAGTTGATCATTAAAAGTGAGGGGTTTTTAATAAGAAAAAAAAACTTAATTAATGCAATCATTATTACTTTTTAAAGTCTTTTAGCTGGGTCAAGTGCTTTAATAAACAGAGCTACATGAAAGAGGAAGTCATGACTGGCCCTCCCTATAAACAAAGTCCAAACCAGGCTTTTATTAAAGGCTGATGGAGACTGTCTGGTTTCAGCCACGCTCTTGACGAGAAGAAACACCTCATTTACCAGAAGTGGTGGGGAATCAGTCCTAGATAATGCAGATCATTCGCTCCCCAGGCATCTATTGGTATGAGGCTGCTGGACACAGGAAGAAGGTGCTGCAAAAGCAATTATGCAACCCAGTATTGCATTGCAGTATTGCAACCCATATTGCATACTAAAATGCTGGACCAAAAACCTCCCAGTATCAGGCAAGGCATGGGGCACAGACTGGCAGCACAGAGGCAGCAGGGTGGACATGGCCCCTGTAAAAACTGGAAAACTGGTATACCACAAAACTCCTCCCCTTCCCCTCCAGCCCAGGAAAGAGTCCACGTGCCCAGAGGGCAGACTGGGAGCCAGCCACACTGGCCTTTCCCACAGGATGAGTCAGCAGAAGCTGTGGGCTTATCCCTCCTCACGAGGTACTTGCTTGCTTGCACCCTCGCAGCGTGGCACCCAGAGAAGGAAACTGAAAGCAAACATAGCAGTTTCTGGGGCACAAACCTGGGGATGAGGGAAATGCCTCCACCACTGGTACAGGAGAGCAAATGCCTTCCTTCCCCTCGCACAAAACCCCACAGGGCCCTTTCGGGCAGCACTGTGCACAGAAGGAAGTAGTGAGGCTTGCCAGGCCTGGCACAAGATGCAGGCAAATGCCATGGGTGCACCAAGGAAAAGTTAGGACTGCTCTGTGCCATGTGGGAGTGCTGCTGCAAGTACCCAACCCAGCAAAGAGAGAGCAATGCACACAAGCCTGTAGTGTAGATATCAACACTTAAACTCACCAGTCCCTTCCTCCAGCTCAGCCTTCCACAAAGCGACCAGCTGAGACGTCTGTGCACTGCTAGGCATTGCACAATTTTGGGCACCTCTGGCATTCCACACATTAGAGTGGCTGAGAGGAGAGCTTTCTGGGCTGGCTCACCTTTCCATGAGGAAGGCTTGCTTTGGCCTGCTGTGCACTGACTGTGAAGTGACCTGTGTCTAAAACAGTTGATTGCAAACCTCCCCAGTTTGGAGACTGTGGTCTCCACCTCCCAATATGAGCTCCACTTCAGCTCCACTCCGTCCACAGAGTCTCCTCAGCCCAGCCTGTTCCACCAGCACACTGTAGCTTTGATGGAAATATTATCCCCAGAGTAGGTGGGAAACTAGAACAAATACCAGGTTAGGCCTAGCTGCATAAAATCATTCTCTACACATACAATCCATTCTCTACACATACAATCCTCCCTTTCCAGGGTCTGGGCAGGAGGTAGAGTTTACAGGCAGCATGCTCCAAGGACTGCTGCTTTGATGAAAACTCCATATTTTCCTAGAAGATGGACAGGAAAAACCAAGATACTGAAGCAGGTTTTATAAAACACCTCATACCACTTCTTAAATGGCTGGGTCCTCTTCACACTGAATAGCAGTTTTTAAGAGGGCACTATTTTAGTTCTAGCTTAGATACACACCCAGACAGCATTTACACAAAGCCTTTGACTGCTCTCCCTGACATCCTCATTCATGTGATGCCAGTTCCAACTGTGGACTAGAAAGACTCTGGCATAACAGAATGAAATATCTAGAGAAGTACTAAGGATACCATTTATTTTCAAAATCACTAAAAAACCCAAGCAAAACAGTTTATGGCAATACAGATTGACATAGAAGAGACAAAAATCAAAGAATGTACAATCTATTTCATGTTATTGCACTGACTTTTTTATAATATACAAGGCATATTAAACAGTTTTCATTAAAAGAAGTTTTATTTATATAAATAAAAGTGTAAATATACAATATCATACAATAAGTGTATCAGACTAACACACAAAATCTACCTACAGTGGGATCCCCATTTTTCTCATGAGCTAGTCTACTCTTCATCAATATTTTCACTTGTACATTTACATAACCTAAACATAGAAACAGGTAAACATTCCCATCTGGGAACACTTCCTTCAGAATTTGACAAGAACCACTGCAGAACATTTACCAGGGTTAATTTTAAGTGAGGGTCATTAGGAAATATGATTCACTTAACAATTTCTTAATACTTATCTGTCCTTCTACTATTATTTTTAGCGAGAAAATGATCAAATGTTTTTCCCTCCCTAATCTCAGAGTTTTCAATACAGATGCAGTCCCTACAGAAGCTAGAAACAGCTCCCAGGTACAAAAGGTTGCAGAATATGCAATGGCAACATCTCACTGCTCTCAAATCCATGATGTGCACCTTCAGCTGCCCCAGGCCTGGATGCACCAAAGCGCTAAACCTTCTCCATCTAGGAGCAAACTCCCCTTGCCTGGAATGCCTTCAGCTCCCTGGTGAAGAAGTGCATAATTTCATCTTGATTTTTTTGGTCTTCTAGAATGCAGCTGTCAAGTCTCTGCCCTCCTAGAGTTTGGCTAACACTCCAGCAGAGCGAAGAAATCACCATAGGGACTGATATGCAAACAGCAAGGCCAAAAATGGTCATGATCCTACTGAATACTGATGAACTAATGCAACGTCCTCCATCATTTCAGTGCAATCAGGCTCTCCAAAAAATAACGTTTACTTTGCCAGGTGTGTAACCAAAAGTTTACTACATCTGCTTGGTCTACCCATCTTGTCTGTAACAAAGCAGACATCCATACTGCATAAATCCTGGAGCTTTTTCAGGGAATGTCACCCCAAGAGAGATGTCAGGAAATGCTACTGTAATCATACCAACATCAGTGAAGATGATGTTCTTTCACAAGAAAAAAGAAAAGGTATTTTCAAAACAGAAAAATCAGGGTTAAATACAATTCTTTTGTTTGCTCTAATGTTAGTAGAGAAGTGTTATCTTTCTACCCATAGTAACTATTATCAGATTTAAAACATTAAACCTATCTTTTAAATTATAGCCACTACTGAATCACACACAAGAATCCCCATTTCTGCTTGCTGTTACTCAGCCAACACTTATCTACGTGCATGTAAAATAAAATACTGAACAGTATCTGATTACTGAAAAAAAAGCCTTCTAAATCACTCACAATGAACAGTACCTGCAAATAAGCATCTGAAAATATCCACCACATATCATCTTAAGACACCTCAAATTAACTTTAATTTACAAAATGAAGACTTTTACCTTTGAGTTCACACTGGTTTAGGAGTTAGGGAGACATATGCCTCCCTGCGATGGAACCTCTGGAATTCTAGACCATGGACTGAAAAAAACGCCATTTCCTAAAACACAACTGTGATTTACCACATTGAAGTAGCAAAAAGTCAGTACTGCACTTGCACGTATTATACGTATACAGGTATGCATTCACTACGCTGCATTAAATTCCACATGCATTTTATGTATCTATTATACACTCTATTACAGTCAGATTTTCGGTCATTCCTGAACAAGGCCTCACCATTCAGTTGTCACTGCCTAATTGTTATTGCCCTGTTTTTCAGCAAATATGCAGGGGTAACCTCTTCTATCCCATCACAGGCCTGGAATCTCAGTGTGGTCCTCCAGCCCTAAAAGCTGCATCCTCCTGAAGCCTCTCCCACCATGGAGGTTACTGGAGGCACGGACCAGTCCCGACAGAATGGCTGAGTTTTGGGTTCACAGGGGACCCAACTCCACAGTCATCTCACAGCACTGAACCTGAATTAGTGTCAGCAGAAATCCTGCAGGCAAAGGAGCTGTAGGACTACGTACAGTATTGCCTTTCCTGTAACCAAAAGCTGCATCTCTCCCTGGAATCACACGCTAATACGTCACTAAGAAAGAATTAAACCTATTTATTCATTTTTAGGTGAACATTGCACAGCTTTTCTATTCATCTAGTCTCAGGTTGTCTCGCAGAACTGAATTTTCTTCTGCTCATCATGAGCTGCAGTCTAATGAACTTGTCATGGAGATGAACCCAAGCGAGTGCTCCACTAACCTGGAAGCAATTGCTTCAAGCACTGCTGAATAAATGTAAATAAACTGAACTACAGTATGATCTTGGGGAAGGGCCAAGTGACAAGCCCAGACCTTTTTGTAACAGCTACGCAGTGTCTTGGCTCACTGGAAACAGAGGCAGCACTTCAGATTTGGACTGGTTCCAGGCCGAGAGCTCTTCACCCTGGGCATGCTGGCTGCAAGCAGTCTCCAGCCTAATGTGATGAACAACCTGAGCACTGTGGAACAAACAACTTGTTCTCAGCTGATAAGGACACTGGCCCATTTCCTCCTGTATGTATTTCATGTTGTTAAGCTATCCCAGATGTAGGAAGAGAAATAACAGAGTCTAATCTCTTGCACCCATACACTCTCCTCCCAGCACAGCAGACTAAGCAGCATGGCCCGCTACTGATACCTCTTTTGTGAGTAGAGGTGAGAAAATCCAAACTAAGCTCCTGTGGCATTGCAATCCTTTCTCTTTTGCTGTACCCAACACTATGGTTTTTCCCATCTACACAGTTTTCAGTTTCACCACCCAGAACCCTCAGTATTAGCCCAATCCTGATGCAGTTGGGTGTACTTGCATCATCCACACACATCCTGAACCCACTCTCACACAAGTAAAAATAAATACTGGACAGCAGAAAACAAAGAAGACCAATTAAAAGCCACCACAAATATGGCCAGTTCAGATTTAATCTGTTATAATCCCCATTTTTAGATCACCACTTTTCAGCTTGAGTCTTTCAAGTTGGGAAGCCTTAAATCTCTTGCAGACAAATAAAAGCAACCCAACTTGCAGACACTCTTAGTGGTCACTGAAGTCTGTGGGATCTGTAAGTGCTCAGCACTTGAAATTATCCCCCTTTTAAAAATATATATATTTTAAAGGTGCCTAGCATTAGAAGCCTAAATTTGAAAATTCAGACCTTAATTTTTTATCGCCCCCATTTTAGTCACAACTAACAACTCAGTATACACCTTGGTGGACAATCACCTATTATTTGGACCTGATTTTCTTACAGATTTCTACCGCATTAACGCCAAATGCTTTCAGATACAAGTTGCACCTAGAAGCAGATTCACTTGTGGTGGATGCTGAGTCAGTTCATTAATTTTAAGAGGATTTTTCAGCTTTGCAATAAAATGCTTGTATTTTAGGCATACAAGTTGTGCAAAATTATACTCTTTTGTCATGCATTTTTAGCAAAACTGCATTTAGAAGAATAAAGTGAGATTGTTCCAGACATTCTCTTATTACAACAAAAAAAAGGACCAGACCCTAAGGAAGTGTCCTAAAGTCTTATTACAGCTAAGTGATATAGTACAGTCTAAAACCCACCCTTGTCAACAGGATGGCAACCAACAAGTTCTACTACCAACACTCTGCAGATACTAAAAATATCAGGGACAGGCACAGTGTTATTTATCTCAGTCAAAATACTTTAAATCAAACCAGGAGAGGTCTTGAAGTTCCAATAAAACTGCCACATAATACAAAATTGTCTCTAACTTTTGGCTTCCTTCAATCATTAGGTGAGATTTTTGAAGCTCATCACACGCTTGCTCAATGGTTCTCCAAGGCTCTTAGCACCTCTCTGTAAAGCATTAAGACACTTCTGTGTGGCTTTATAAACAAAGACAGCTTTTAGACAGTTTTAAATGGTTTGTCTTAGCACGTGTGATTAGACGTAGTGGTTCCATCATACTGCAGTTCTGTTTTTTCTGATTAGCAATTGAACAGGCCCCTCTGGCACAGATTTAATGATGTTCCAGGCATCGTAATGCATGAGCCCAATTAATGACTTCCCACTAACAGCAAGAATTTCATCTCCAGTTTCTATGCTTCCAGATTGCTCCGCAGCACCACCTAGAAGCAAAAGAGGGGAAAAAGTCAGTGTTAAAAGAAAAAGTGAGTCCATAAAAATCTACTTTCCACTGGGATGAAATAAACCAGTTTTTCCGACTGTAACAATTTCAATACAAGTCACTTAGGTTCATCTCAGCTCTAGCAAGATACCCCATGCTGAAACTCACAGAAAAGTTTATTTTAACTAAGATAGAGCCTTGTTCTCAGAAAAGATGGCTGGTTTTGAAGGAAACAATGTAAGTGTATTAAATATACCAAATATTTTAATTGTAGACATAAGAAAACTGGAGTGATAAAATAATCATAAAGGTTGTATATGGCACAGATGTACTTTCTCAATTTTAACAGGGTAATGGGGAGATAATGCAGTAGACTGTAAAACCTGGGATGAACAAATCAAACACTGATACTTGGGACAAACACCATCCACAGAAAGCTTCTAGAGAAAGGCATACCCTTCACTGCTGATGTTTTCTGTAATGATACTAACTAACTAACA
>VWYP01031247.1:21210-43621 GCA_013400435.1 Pycnonotus jocosus
CCATTTTCTGTAATTATACTAACTAACTAACATGAGCCATCATAGGGAGGGGAAAAGGACTGTAAGGATGTAAATGAATGAGCTCAAAAATTAAATATGCCCTTTACCCTAAGAAGCACTTTCTAAAGATGGGAAAACACATGCACATACATACACACACACACACACACACACAAGAACTTATAAGCAATTCAGTAAATATCTGTTTGACTTTTTATCTTGATAAGGGAATAAATCACTGAAAAATAATTCTCTAAAAATGCTGTACACATGTAGTTTCATCAAGAGTTTCAGCTGCCTTCAGAAAGGGCCTTATTTTTCACTAAACTGATACGTGACATATGAGAGTCCCAGCATAGTTCTGGGACTTGTTTTCCTTCTATGTATGGTTCATACAAGTTTAGCTATCTGCTGACAAACAAAGCACCTAAGACTGGAAGTTTTAAAATACAGATATCCCATATTCTTAGCAAAAGGTATTATGTTAACATTTAAACATTTTTTAAAGGAAGACAAAAACATGGTAAAATTTATAATTGGGCATAATGCAGGGTGGTGCTTCAGTACCACACTGATTATATGCACTATGCATTTCTTAGAAAAGAGAACTGGATAAGGCATGAATGTCTCAGACCACTATATAGACAATTGCTGCTGTAGTCTAATGTCTGCACTAGTGGACACACCCATACTTAGTGAAGCAGATTGCTCCACATTTACTTGCAGATGCAATCCCCAGCCATTCCCAGTAGCATTTTTTTCTTTTAATGACCACTTTGGCCTAGTAAATGATAATAAATGAGAGCCACAAAACCCACTCTTGCTTCAAAAAATGCTGAGTAGAGTAATTGAAATGTCTGTACAATGCATAGACAAAAGGAAAACTGGGATAACATCCACTACATGCATGCAGTACCTTTAAATATCCTTTTTACAAGCAAGGGCTTATCTCCAGCAATGGAAGCTTTTCCACCATCAAGACTGAATCCCAAACCAGCAGAGGTTTTCAGTAATTCAACACAGATGACATCATTCATGTCCAGGTTTGGATCTGCAGTTGAACATACACAGCATCTTGTTATGCAGATAACAGTAAATTGCATGCCGTGTTTGGTTGGTTTTTGCTTTTGCTGCAGTGACAGGACAATTCAGAATTCAGTAACTTAGACTAGAACATGCCACCAAGTTTCTCAGAAGTGAATGTATTCTATTGTAACTGTGAATGGAAGACAGTATAAAATGCATTTACACACAGGCATTCTCATTTTATGTGTCCAACAAAAACCTGCCAAGGTTTTTTGGGCAAAATTTTAGCTGGCAAATTTAGCAAATACCTTAAACACCAACAAAATAACTAAAAAATTACAAAAATAGGGACTGGAGAACATTTCTTTTTCTTTCATTACTCTGTATGCTTATTCAATGAACCACATCCTTTAAAGTAACATGAATGAATGAAATATTTCATTAAGCAAACATGCTCCATTCTGTTAAGCAAAAATCTGTAATCACTTACTAGGGTGAAAAATTGTCTCTGGTCTCCTTTCTATGTATTTAATTATAATTAACTGTAGTTGTACCATGCTTCCTACATACCAGATATTTCTGAAGTGCAATATTGCTGTAGCTGACTTAAAACATGATTTTGCTTAGGAGGAAATAAATCTGCAGTTTTGGAAAACAGGGTCCTCTTTGCCTTGTGTGAACGTAGTAATTATGCAGCCTGCGTTATCACAAATTACTGCTACTGTTATCTTAGACAACTTTAAACATTATCTAAAACATCTGGAGATGTCCTTTGCCTGGAAGGGTGGAATGATGTTCTGAATAACAGAACACCATCTTGTTTATGAGATAATGTTGCCCCCTAGTGCCTGGACCCAGCAGATAGTCTGCATTTGTCAGGGTGCAGGATGTAGGGAGTTTAGGGCAGAGAGGGATTCTGAAGTAATTACATAGATTATATCCATGGGAGCAATTCCAGAAAGGCTGATCCATTAATTAACAGAGTGCTTTCTCTTTCTTTTTTTTTTTTTCCCTTCCCTAAGCTGTGTTACAAAGTCATATCATAAAACCCAATGTAAGCATAAAACAAAAGAAACTGCTACAGAAAAAAAAACCCAGGAGAACAGTAATGATTACAGACAACAGATTAGAAATAATTGAGTGGCAGCTCCATGTCCTGGTTTTGGGGTGGACCGAACTGAGCTTGGTGTTGCCCTGGAGGGCAGGGGAAGCCCCTGGTCATGCCCTGCTCCCAAGCAGCACCATCCAGATAGGTGCTGAAGGGGTTTGAGTCTTAAATCTCAAAAGAAATTTCAGAGATCTCTTCCTAACACACCAGGTGCAGCCTTTACACCAAAATGCTGTCTTGTTCCCAAACAGGAACCTAATATTCCACTAATAAATTTCCACTTAAACCATTTGTCCCTACTTTCCCATGGGATGGCTGACTTCAATAGGCTTGCTTCCACTTGCTGCAATATAAAAATAATTTTTTCTATGTTTCTAGTAGAAACAGTAGTAAATCTGCTTTTACAAAGAACAAGCTCAGTCCCTACGCTTAATAAACTGCAGGACATGAGGTTTTCTTTGAGCTTTTAAAATTTTTTTAAAAATTATTTCTGGTTGTTTTCTTTCTTGCATTGGTTACTGTTATTACGTAAAAGGAGTTTATCCCGTGTTGGAAGAATATGCAGAACCACTTATCTAAGTAAAAATTGGATTCGGCCCTAAATTAGGTCTTCTAAATTTGCACCTAGTTACAATAATTAAAAACAAACAAACAACCAAACCCCAAACTGTATTTAGGTTCCAAAGAGAACAAACAAAATTTAAAGGTGATTTCATTTTCTCCCTTCAATCACATAAGGCACAGATGCTTCTAATCTAAAACACATGGACATTTTTCCCTTCAGTCTGCTCTGCAAAGGAATCCTTCCAACTGTTCTTGGACAAAGATCATACCTGTTCCTATTTCCATGGAAACATCTTTTCCAGACCCCACACATTTTCTGCCAGTAGCTGATATCTCAAGTCTGGACGTATTGTTTGTTTTGTCTTTTTCCTTCTGGATGACAATGACTGCATATTTGTACAGCCTTGCGTGATGAAGAGTATTCAGGACATCCCCATGGACTGAGCTTGCCAGAGATTTGCCATTGATTGACAGAACAAGATCTCCTCGATGGATAGTCCCTTCTTGAGATGCCACTCCCTTTGAAAATACTCTGTGGACCTACAAGAAAGGTTTTTAACAAGGATGTTTTAGCCACATGATCACACATAGGTTCTACAGGCCAAGCTGAACAGAGACACTACCAAAATTTGCAGCCAGTGCCCACTGCCTGGATACAAAGCACACAGCATTTGCTCCAGTGAACACCCTTGAGGTGACTAGACAGAGCTGCATTTGGGGATGGGGGAATTCAGAGAAAAAAAGATGCTTTTATAGCATGGTCATTTCTAAGACAAAGATAACCAAAACCAGGTAGGGAATGTAATATCACACATCACTTATGCTGTCACTAAACTCCTTAAAGGTCTTCAATCAACGTATTCTAAGTGACACAGAGGTTAAATCCACGTCTGTGCCACAGCAACCACCAAGAACACTGTGGAGTGCAACACTCACTCCTCAATTTCCCACTGACTGGGACATGCATCCTGTGCTGTTTTCAAATGCACATTTCTAAACATCTGTGCACTGAAAGGCTCTGACTTGCAGCAGCTGTACAAGCCTTTAATTGTTTGCCTCAATCTGGCTGATCAAATATAATGCAAATAGATGGAAAGGGATGACTTAGCGGCTTGAAATACATTTTTTAAAGAAAAAAATACTCTATTCAGGGTGGATTAAAGTTTGAGAAAACTTCCAGCATGTGTGTCATTTACAAAAAATAACTGACTAAAAGACTCAAGACTCAGTATTTAAGGACTTGCCTATTTGGCACTCTAATTTTAGCAGCCAGAATATGGTTTCCCATGGAGACAGTACTAGGCCTGACAAGCAAATGTTCAAGGCAGCAAGTCTATGGACACAACTCTGCATGGTATCATCTTTAGGGATTTATCCTAATACCCAGACCAGCATTGAGGCATCAGAAGCCTTTTGGCTCCTGTTCCATCTCACTGTAGGGCCATGCTGAGATGGGCATCTGCTACAACCCCACAGATCCAATGAGATAAATTTCCAGCCAGTTTAAACAGGCATTCAAAGCTGGAATAACAGCCTCAATAACAGATGTAGGCATGCAGATGCAAGTGGAGTATAGGGGTCATGTCCAAAAAATCTCTTGCCTTCCCTCAGTTGCTCACCTCCTCAGTACCTTGAAGCTCACTAGGCATTTCCATTTCTGCACCCAAGTGTGGATATAGCAGCCCATCTAAGCAGCTCAGCGCCCAGTGGCAACCCTAAATCTAGCTGGGACCCAGCATCCCAGTAGGTCAAGAACATTAATAAGATCCCTTTACACTCTCTGAACAAAAAGCATCAGGAAAGAGCAGGAACTGACACTGCTTTGGTCTCATGGCTAACAGAATCCAGGAAAAGGACATCATCAGTTTCTCAGTCTGAGAGAGCTTAAGATCTTATTTTTTTTGGCAGAGTCACAGTCTCTAGGTAAGGAACTCTGTAAGGAACTCTCTGGGGACATATCCTTCCTCTAAGCTCAGCATTAATGGATCTCTCTCTTTCAGGACAGAATTTAAATGCATATTTTGTTAAAGAAACCATCACACAGGACACTAGTTTTCTTGGATTTTTCTGCCTTACTGATCTTTTCTTGAACAGCCACCTTATACACACCAATATCTTAATAGGATACTATCATTGGTTAAGAAAGCTGCTAAAGACTTTAAAAAAACCCTAACCAGACAACAACCCTCATTTACTGACCACCCACAGGTCTTACTAACTCAAAACATACTTGTGATGTGAAATCCATAATGTTTGCTGAGGTCTGCAACAATCAGTCTTGAGAACTGAAAAATCCTTCAAAAACTTTGCTGCACAGAGTTTCCTTTCAAGGACTGGAAATGAAAGTCTCCCCTAAACGGCTGTGTGCACTGCAGCTGCATGCAGAATTTTATTTACATGCATAGGATTTAGATCTAGCCCATCCCATCCAGTAACAGATTTTTAAAGCCTGAAAGCATAATTGTTATCCCTCTCCAATAATAAAAATTACACTTCCCAGACACTCTGATTTTACTAGCAGATGGTAAGATGCTGCTTTTGAGAGACACTGTGAATGACTTGCAGTGAGTCTTGATAGACGAGCACTTGATCTAATCACCAGCCTACTTTAAAGTGAGCTTTGTAGAAAAATGACTTGCAGCCATCACTTACTGTGACTGATTTCTGTTCCAAGTCTATCCCTCCAGCAACACTAAATCCCAGGCCAGCTCCTTCTTCTTTGTGCAATACTACAAAGTACGTGTCTTCTTTGCTCTAGCAAAAAAAATGGAGGTGCACAGGAAGGGGAAGAAGAAACACAAAATCAAAGATCAAGACCAAGTACCCACATAAATGACAAATTCTCAGTATCCACAGATTATGGCAGGTGAAAAGAGCCAACTCAAGGAATTAAAACTGAGATATTAAATGCATTTCACTTCATGTTACAGAATGAAGCAGCCATCTAGGAGAACTCAGGTGACAAGAAAAGTCTCTTCAGTCACTTCAAGGCAAGCAAACAAAGTCAAAATTAGGATAGTGAAATGGCATTAAACCTTGGGCAGCCTAATTTTTACAGGCTGTAGTCAGTTTTCCATTGTTCAACATTTTGCAGTCAAAATTCCCATTCACCTTTCTGGACCAAGCATTGTACTCTTCAGAGAATTACTAACACTTTTGTTATCCAATTTCTTCTTCCTTGAAAGAGTAACATGGATGCAATGCAGAGCAGTTGCATCAACCTCTTCTCAGCAGGGCGGGACAATCCTGCAAAGGGCAGTGGCTACATTACTGAAGCTTGGGAAGGTCAGATAGGACAGCAGAAAAAAATTCTTTTCACTTTGCTGGAGCAGGCACATAGTACCTCTCTCTGGGGCAGAGCATCAGATGCAGAGAGTAGAAAGTAGATTTCTCTGCTTTTCCTCAGACCCCATCTAACACTAGTCATTTTAAGAATTTGCCGATACAAAAAGTAACAGCAAATCATTAGAAACTAATCTCTTAATCTATTTAGCATTAAATGATATATGTAGTTCACAAAACTCAACATATTAACTCAGCATTTGTCTTGTTTCAGATGGCACAGGTAGCCATAGATTATCAGATGTTGTGGTGAAACAACACTCAAATTCTTGGTCTCACTCCATGTTTCTCTGCCAAATAGTGTCTATGGAATATTTCCTACACTAGAGGCATCCCTGCAATATACAGAGGCAATGTCAGCAACTGATGTCATCCTGCTCCACATCACTGATCCATCAACATTCAAGGAGAGAGGAGCAGTGAGGGCAGAGCATCTTTGTTGACAGTGCTTTGTAAATGCTAAGACCTGGCTCACCTGTACTCAAGTGAGAACAGGTCTGGCTAGATGTCTGGCTAGAAATAATAAAACCAGTTAAGTAACTAGGCTAGCCCCTTTCCAAGTAATGGAAACATACACATATCTTTGACTGTTAAGTACTATAGCAACCCTTTTTCTTCAAGAGATCAGGCTCTTTCCAACCCTCGATATCTCAACTTAATTTGCTTACACTGGTGAAGGAAGGAAAAAAAAGTCAGAAGTTCAGCTGTTAAAAGAGTTATCCAAGGATCATGTGTATTGGGCCAGTCAACAACACAGTCTGGATACTGGCTTCCCATTCCCAATGTGCATTGCCTCCCTCCCCAGCCCTCAAAGCTGCTCCTTGCCAGCACACATAATATTGTGCAGAGACCCAGGTGTGGATGTTTACTGCTTTACTTGGACACACAAAGGACACACAAGGCCTCCAGGGATCACCTCTGTTTAGACTGTTAACCAAAGACACCAGTCACAGAGACCTAAATAAAGCGCCCATTTTAAAATTAATATTAGTAGCATTTATTAAATGCTAGCAGTAAATTCAGCACTGTTTAGAGCAAAGGATGCTGACAAACTCTTCCCAGGGAAGCTCTCAGTCCAAGTCAAGCAGTCTGTCTCATTTTTCAGCAACTGGATAACTATGAAGAACTGTTCTATTGTACATTCAAAATCCACCATTAGAACAGCATAAAATTTTCCAGAGTATGTGCCACACTGGGCTTAAATATGGATACGAAACTATGCAGACAAGGAGTGCATTCCAAAAAGCATTCAGCTTCATAAATATTTGAGCTCTCAGGCTTTGAAAAGTGGCATAAAGAAATAATCTCTCCAAGACGACATGCAAAATACTTTAGAGAACACTTAATTACGTCTGTCCAGTTGTGCAATCTAATCCTAATTTTATCAGTAAACCTAGCTAGCCATCTTGGCTCACCAAGCTTTTGAGACTTGCATGCTTTAGCTATGCTGTCCCCCGGAAGGAGATAAAGCTGGATATTTTGGGGAGGTCCTCTTCCCCGCAGCCGGTTCTATGTTTGAAATTGCAATCTTTGTGAACAAAACCTGAGAACACTCTAGATGCATCTCAGCCAGCAGTTATGCAGACCAGATGGCAGTTTCCCTTCCAGCACTGTCATTATTTTATCAACTTCTGTTCTGATTTAAAAAGGATGTGGATGTATCCCACAAACAGAAACACAAAAGCAGGGAAGTAATGTTCTGGCTGGAATTTCACTTTGTAAGCCTTCTTCAAATATCTAGATAATGGAGCAAGTTTTCTTGATGCAACAACCAGTTTCCAAAGAAGAGAGTAAAAAGGTCACAGGAGTCTCTTATAAACCCTTCAGCAGCTGCATTCTGGTGTTCAAGTTCAGCATTGATAAATTCAATTTCTGTGATTGCTGCTTCTAGCAAAAGGCATCAGGAACAAAGAGGAGCAGAGCTTCCCCTGCATGGTGGGGAAACTGAGTCTGACCCAGCTGACTGGTGGAAAGCTAAATTTGATGTGCAGTTACTGGGGAGCCCAGACAGGAGGAATACTTTTCCACTTAAAATAGGTCTATTTATTGTGACTTGCAACTGCTTTTGAACTTCCTTATACAAAAAGCCATTCAAAATTATCAGAGGTTTATAGCAGGCATGTAAAAACCAGCATTAGTAAAATAAACATCAACTGCAGTTGATAGTAATAGCCTGTCCCGTGACTACTACTATTGGAGGAGCCCTGAAACAGTTTGGAAAAGATTTTATCTACCCTTAAGAAAACCCTCAAAAACCCAACAATAACCCAGTTTTATCTTGTGGCTTTTACCTTTACTTGTGCTTTGACTTCTTGGAGCATAGCAGCAACATCACATTTTGGTATTACCACTGACAAAACAGATTGCAGTTTTTGCTGGTCCAGGCTTGAGATGAGCAGCTGATCCAAGCTAAAATAAACATAAAAAGACAGAAAAGCTCTGTATTTCCCTATTTTGTAGAGATACATTTCACATATACAGTGTAGGCTGTATTAGGATAAATAACAAAGGAGGAATCTTGAAAACTGGTAAGAAATGGTGTATGCTGGGAGAAGAGTAAGGGGCAGAGAAGATAATTTAAGAATAACTTTGAAAGTCAGTCCCTGTTCTACTTCCCTCATCCTTCCCTAATGGTTTTAGCAACAGACATTAACAGGAGACAACTACATCTGAAGACTGCTTCTGGCTGGACAACAAGCTCATTTGTCACCACAGGCTGTGCTGGCAGCCAGTGCTATGCAGCCTTCTCTCCACCCCTACTGCTGTGCTGTGACATGGCCAAAAAACTGACCGAAACCAGCTAGAGGGGCCACAGAAAAGGAGCCCAGCCATTCCAGGATAAAATGTTTCATCCTGTACTGAAGCCAAGACACGGCAGCATGGCAGCTCCAAGGCATCAAGGTCATGAATGGCATCCCCAGACTGTGAGGTGACAGCAGCCTGGGGCCACAGTGGAAACGTGCTTTGGGGCAGACCTGCAGCTTTGTCATGGGTAGGAATGAAACAAAATAGCAAAGCTGACACTAACCTGACAGACCAGCTGTTTCCCCCATCCAGAGAGCTGCCATGGGGCAGGTCATCATCTGAGGCAGAACCTGGTGTCCCTGAGCCGCTGTCCCGGGGGCTGCGGGCTCCCAGTGCCATTGCACCCAGGTCCGTGGGGCTGCAGCGGGCTGGTGGAGCTGCCCCGCTCTGGGCAGGTGTGCCAAGGGCTCTGTGGGGTGTGATTTCCAGCTCTGCCTTGAAGCAGGCAGACTGTGGAGGGTCCGAGAAGCCCTCTCCACACAGCTTGTCCAGGTCGGGCATACTGAGGGCTCTCAGCTCCCGCAGCCTGGAGCGGGACAGCGGCAGCCGCCCCAGGCCCCGGCTGCGGCGCACCTGCGAGGCCGAGGCGGGGAAGACGGCCACGTCTGCCCCAGCACCATCCTCCTCGCTCCTCTGGGGCTTTCTGTCCCCTTTGCCACCCTTGGTCAAACACACAGGCTCTGTGCCAAGGGGAGACTTCGCCACGGTGTGGGATGGGCTGGGGCTGCCATAGGAGCTCAAGCTGCGCCGCAGGGCCCACGGTGCCTCGGCAGAGCTGGATGCGGTGGCCAACCCACCACATGACCTCCTAGCAAGGGGCAACCTTGCAGCTGAGCATATATCAATGGCCTTCACAATGGGCCGGTCAAAATTTGCCAGGTTTTCAAAGGATTTGATCCTCTGTTTGACAGAGAAGGATGAAATTGTCTCATGTGGCCAGTTCAGCTCATAGTAATAGTAGTTCCGCCTGAAGCTTCTCAGTTTATCAGCAGTGGGGTAGCTGAAGTCACCGGCAGAGGGGGATGTGTCAGGGACCTTCTGGGCAGTTTTGGAGGCGTATGCTTCCTCCTTTCCACTCTGGCTCTTAGGCAGATTCAGGTGAACCATCTTTAACATCCCCGTTGCTGTCTGTGGATATTTCTCCTCTGCAGTTTGGCCCTGGGGTCCTTGCACAGGGTGAACCTCTGCAACATGGCAATGCTCCCTCAAGTGACCCGATAACTGGGATGGCATTGAGTAGGTCCTTGTCACAGGTTTCGACAAGCCACAGAGATGTCTGTGTGCAGCAGTATCTCCTCTTGAGAAATACTGCGTGGTCCCCATCTCCTCAGTCAGCTGAGGCACTTCTGCATTCACCTCTTCTGTTTTCTCCAGCAATGGCAGCCGTAAAAATGATGCTGGTGAGGATGACGCAGAGGAGGAGGAGGAAGGGGATGATGAGGAGGAAAGCTTCACCTCAATGAAAGTGCGTTGGATCTCCTGCCCTTCCAGCTGCTCCTGCTGAACTGAAGGGGACCCCAATGAAGAAGAGCAGGCTCCAGCAGACATTCTTATGTTTTGCAGATCTAATTGCCTAAGGTCATCTGCACTATGGATGCTTTTGGTTGTGTTCAGGTCTCCTCCAGGGTCATCAGTCCTCCCTTTCACATATTCAGCTTTTGGTATCCCCTGAGGAGGTGAAGTGACTATGGACTGACTGTCTCTGGCTCTGAAATCATCCACCTTAGCACCCTTACCCTGACACAATACAGCCTGCATGGCAACTTGCTTCTCTTTTGGCTTTCCCCATGACAGCTCCCCACAGCCACACTTCATTTCACCACTTGTGGTTGGACTGCTGCTGCCATTTAGAAGAGGCAGAAGTGAATCTTCAGAAGTTACCAGAGATGGTTTATTTTCTAGCTCTGATTTCAGAGTCTTTGAGGCTGCTGAAATGCTCTTTCCAGGATCTGAGTTTGTAGGTGAATTACGGGACAATGTTGTTTTCTTTCCCAGGAGTTTGGGGGACAGTTGTGGAGAAACAGAAGCCCTTTTCTGATCAGCCCCATTGACTTTGGTAGGAGTAATACCAGAAGAATCTGAATTTGTCTTTGCTTTGCTTTTGATGGTGAACCCTTTTAGCTTTGGTCCTGCTTTAGATTTCTGATTACTTAAAATGGTGTCCATTATACTTTTTTGTGCCATTGCCTTAGACTCCTGACAGGATTTTTTCTGTGAGGATGGGCTGTGCGGTACTGCAGCTCCTTTGCAGTGATTTGTGCCTGAGCTTTGGACTTTTCCATTTGAAGTCCTTCCTGAAGTTACAGAGTTATTTTTCTCATTTTTTCCTGGCAGTTCATGAGTTGCATTAGCCTTTGGATCTTTAGATCTAGTGGGAAAGGGTGACCTGAGTGATATTCCTCTTGTTGACGATGCATTCACATGACTGCTGTCTGTTTTAGACAAGGTGGACAAACTGTTGTTATCTTTCTTCAGCAAGCAATAATTAGCAGAATGATTACAGTCATCAACTGCCATTTCACTTTCAGATTTGGATCTCTGCTCATCACAACATCCTTCTTTCTCAAACAAGCTGTTCTCCAAGACATTGACATTTCTAGCAGAGCAAAAGTTTGTCTTTTTGCAGTGCAGAGACCCTTTTTCTTCAATGGATTCACAGCATTTCTTGTTTTCATTACTGTTCCCCAAATCCATCTGCTCTTCTGTACGTAAGGCACCATTGTTAGAGAAAGAGTAAACTTCAGGGATATTGGCTGAATTCTTTATGATGTCTTCTTCTGGCAGAAGAACTGAGGAGGGAGAGCACAAGGATGCAGAGGACACATCTGGACACTGTGAAGGACATGGAGTGGGCCCACCATTATCTTCCAAACCTAGTTTGTTGATGCATGTCTCCAGTGACCCACACATTGCACAGCCCTCATTCTGCATAACCTTGCCACTGTAAGGGTGCAGCTGGGACAGTGAGCATGAACTTGTTCCAGAGGTGAGATGCCGCTCCTGTGTGGGCTTCTGCAGCTCGTCATTCATGCAACAGATCTCAATTTGCTCCTCATCTGACTCTGTTACAGTACAGCCTGCAGGGGCATTAGCAGCAGCACACTGCCCAGACAACACTTCATTGGCACTGTCAAAGGCTTCTGTGAGAGACTCTGCATCCGAATGAGAATCCTCCGCAGCCCCATACATCGACTTTGGAAACGGGTCACTTCTCTTACCCTCCACAGAGTTTGCTGGAGGCAACTCATCCTCATTTAAACTGCTAAAATTCCTAGAATAGTTATTTAAAGAGTTTTTATTCACAGTAAAAAGTTTCCCTGTGTTGATGGAGTCCAACACAGACAGCCCCAAAACCCCTTGTGCGTTAGCTCCACAATTCACAGTTTTCTGCAGCTGCTCCTCCTTGGGTGCTGGTGGCTCAGACTCGGGGCAGCCTTCGTCAGTGCCACAGCAGCACATGGTGGTGTACTCGTCCCGGAGGGGACTTTCTGCGCGGGAGGGGGTGCGCGAGGCCCTGCTCTCGGGGGCGCCCATCTGGCTGAGCAGGTCATCGATGTCAGTGACTGGGATGACCGTGCAGTCCTCCTCACGGCTGCCCCTCGGGCTACCCCTGTGCACGTCCCTGATCGTGGCATCAGGCGGCAGTGTTGCTCTCTCCGCCGCGCAGCCGCTGACAGCAGCTTGCAGACCTGGTTTTTCTTGTTTCCCAGAACTCTGCTCTTCCTCCGCTGTGAGTATGCTGTTGACATTGGCCTGATTTTGAGTGTCTACCCCTGGAGACAGGATGAGGTTTGTAAATCTGCTGACAGCTGCATCACGATTGAAAAAAAAGGGGAAAAAAGGCAAAATCCTGTCAAATATAAGAAGTGATATAGAAAACACCAGGTTTTATTACGAAAATAGACACCCACATAGACTACATGTTTTCATTTTGATCTGCACTCCTCCTCTTCTGTAATGATGTTTACAACAACTCAAATTAATCATAACCATGTGTATTTGAGCAGTGCACAGAAGGGAGCAATCCACTTATCCAAGGTGAGTAGTCATGATCTGTTTAACTCTCATCTTTGAAATTGCAGCAGTCAAGCAGCCAACTACCAAAGTGTCAGCATGCAGTAAGTCATGCTGAGCAGCACTGCTTCTCATCACTTCATCTCTGAAGTCTCCAATGGAGATGCTGGGGAGCACAGAAAGCCCTGACATAGCAAAGGTGACCGGATAACACAGTGACAGTCTGTGCACAAGTAACTTGGCTCTGACCCCTCAACACTTCTGCAGGTGTTCAGTGTGACATGCATGGGTGATGTTAAGCACACATTAAGCACATGGGCTTTACTGCATTTCTGGCACAGATCTCTCCTTGCTTCCAGTACACGTTTAACCCATTCCTGGGCAGCACACTGAGCTCCCTATCACTGTGGCACCCATTCCTGCTCACCCATTTCTCCACATCTTCAGCTTTCAGCACTTCACCCTGCATACCAGATTCCATTTCTCTACAGTGCTTCTGAGACATGCATCCCCATTCAAGCTGCCTTCCAGAAGGCCAGCTACTATCACATGGAGCCCAGGAAGTGTATGGAAAAGGAGAAGTTATAAAGTGTCAACATTCTTTCCTGCTCATTCAAAGCTGCCTGCACATCTTTGTACTCACACAAACCTGCAGGCTTATCCACATCACTTAACTTAGGTATCCACGTTAAGATGTGTTAACTCCTCCTGGAGTCAATAGAAAAACACCTCAGGAGGGCAATCTGAAGCAGACAGGTTAGAATTTGAAGTACTCCTCTGCTTCAGCATGGTGGATCACATGCTGAAGAAACCACCTCTTTTGCCACAGGGACAGGACAAGGGGAAGGGTGAAGGGCCTTACAAAGTACTGCCAATGTGTCCCTACCCCAATGCTATTGGTTTGAAAAGCCACAGCAATCTAAGGAAACAAGAACAAGATCCTGCCAAGCCTGGAATTCCTTAAAGAACAAATGGAAGTCAAGCATCTGGAAGCACTTTAGGTTCCCAGGTATTAATAGGTACACAAAGAAGATCACAAGCTAGAACAAAGCAAAATATTACGTTCTTCCTGAATTTGGAAAGTATGCTTTTCCTTTTCAAACACTCATTTCCACACCACATAATTTGTACAGTCTGTGGGGATTCATATATTGCTGTAGCAGCATAAATCAGCCTTGAGCAGAAAGCAAAAAGGTATCAAGTATTTCGACTCACACTAGAAAACTTTTTGTAATGAAACACGCAAATAAACATTTTTATAATATTTTAGTTTTCTGTTTCATCTTTCTGCACTTTAGAGAATTCTGACACATAAAAGGGAAGGAAAGAAAGAAAGGAGGCTTTTAGGATCTTATTGACCATTCATAAAAACATTAGTAGAACTTCAGATTTAAGAGAGATAGAGCAATTTGATTATAACGGGCCAATATATTTAATGAACAGGCACAACAATTAAATGAGGTGTCAGGACAAAAGTCACTGCCATTTTAGTTCCAGGACTGCATCAAATAACTCAGACCTCTGCAAACATTGGCAGGATGGACCTACCCTATGTGGGAGCTTTGAATACCTCACACATGAGTAGGTTTTCTCCCCTTATTATGGTGCTGGAGAGGACCCTGAAGCTTGGTTTGGCGCTGAAGTGCTTGTGCTTTGCCTGGCTCACCAATGCAGACACAATGTCCCCCTGTCCTCTTCTCTGAATCCATGTGGAAAGCTAGGACAGCAGAAGGTCTGGCCCAGTTGATCCAAGGGCGTTATTTTCACTGGTACCTAGAATAAATGGTACAACAGCAAAACTACTTTCTCACCTGATGCTGCCTTCTGGATCTCCAGGGTTACAGATGTGGGAAGACACTGCATAAGCAAACAGATTTCCTCATACATCATCTTGCTGACAGGGATGCTGTTGATGGTGGTAATCTCATCTCCTACAGCCATCTTGCCCATTGATCCCTGATGCAAAGAGAGATTCAAGTAAATTATAAACATGCATCAGAAGCCCTGCCACAGAGGCAAAGATTGCAGGGAAACAATTAATAGCCTACGAGCAACATCCCCTATTCACGTCACTGCAGAGCACAGGTACACTGCTGTCAGTTTGCCAGCACATAAATAAAGAACACACTGTGTTTCTGCCAGGAGGAGAATTAAAGATCAATCTAAAACAGGAAGGTCAAAAGATCTGCTGGTTTCTCTGGGAGATGAGTATCAGGATGGAGGACATAGCCCTCTTAGTTAAATGAAATGGGATAGATCAGCCCTAGCTTCTTCACGACTGGAACACTGTGTGTCATTTTTTAATTCCATGCATGAACTACTTCTCAGGTGGAACTCTCTTAAAGCAGTGAACAGATATGAACTGAGCTCTTAAGGTACAGGTTTGTTTCTAAATACTGCAAAATAAATCTAAGAAAAAGGCAGGAAGAAAACCCAAATCCCCAGATCTCACAGTGCTATTTAAACTGCTATGCCATATCCCCTCTTAATCTAGTAGCCTGTAATGAGATTAAAAATGCTATAGCCAGGTTTGTACACCAGGGTATCATTCTCCTTTCTGCATCTGCATCTAGCAATTCCACAACCAGCATAAAGCACGTATCTATACTTGTAGTGGTGTGTTTTCAGTTTTATCAGTTCCATGTATGTATTTGTTTTATGCCTTTTTTCTGTCCGTATAATTTATAATGGTTTGTTCCATCTACCTCTCTGTAAATTCCCGCCTTTGACTTGTTTTTTGCCTACACCTGCCCCTGTCTGTCAAAGTGTTTGCCTGAATTCTACCTACACCTGCCACTGTCAATCTTCTGTACCCCTGTCCCCGGACCTGTCCATCACTTCGAGACTTCACCTTGGCTCTAGAAAGTTCCAGTGAGACCATCAAGTGATTGGGGAGAATTCTGGCTATTCTCTCCTCTGCTTTATTGATTTGATATGATTTCTGTCTTTTATGTTCAGAGCCACTCCCCCCAATCCTCGGATTGGTGCCTTACTGTACTGTTTCCCTTACTCCTCCCCTGAATTTAAGGTGCTGCACCGAGCGAGATCTCTGCTCTGACTGGCAGATTCTCTGGTGGTTAGGTGGTCCCACATGGATCCCAATAAACCCCAGTTGCTGTTCTTCCCTCTGAGTCCTTCCTTTTATTCCTNGAGCGAGATCTCTGCTCTGACTGGCAGATTCTCTGGTGGTTAGGTGGTCCCACATGGATCCCAATAAACCCCAGTTGCTGTTCTTCCCTCTGAGTCCTTCCTTTTATTCCTTGTCATTGTTCACTTTCTAGCAGCAGAAGCAATTGCAAGAACACACAGGATCAGAAAGGTATCCTTGGATACTGGACCATACCTTTTGCTAGTGCCTGGGGTGTCAGAGCTAGCCTGGTGAGGCAGGAGGACACTCCTGAGAGACACCCTAACAGCATTATATACTAGTATGGGCATGTATGAGATGAAGAAGATTAATGTGTTACTGGTATTACTGTAGCTCTTGGCAATCCTGGCCAGCACCTAAAGCCTCTTGGTTCCAGATCCCTGTAATATAGGGACATGCGCATATAAAATAGTAAAGCATAATATAAATTACCACCACCATCCTCTGCCACCAGGATTTACTTATTCTGTCTTTGCCCTTACTTAGAAAATAAATACAAAAATTGCATTACCTCAAAATCGCAATTTCAAGGGCGGATGAGACCATCTCAATGGATTTGTGTCCTGCCTCTCTTAGTTTTGAATTAGCCTGAGTGCACTTCTGAATCAGAAACATTTTACTGAGCAGCAGCTCCAGAACAACATGGGGTGAGACATTTTGCCCAGCAAGGACAAACACCTCAGTTGCTCTTACTTTCAACAGACCACTTGCTTAATAATAACAATAAAAAGAGTAATAATCATCCCCAAAACCGGAAAGCACATCCTTATAAGGCAACTCAAATCACAAATTACCATTTCTGCTGGTCCACCTGGCCGCATTCCTGTGACGACAACCTTTAAGGGCATGGCTTGGATTTCCAAATCCAGGCCAAATGACTCATGTTCATTGCGAACCAGAGTGACGACTTCAACCTGGCCCTGCCCGACTGCATCAGCTGCTTCACACTTCTTGCTGTGAGGGAGCATCCTGGCAACAGGCTTGTTGTAAGTGCCGTGGTCCTCTGTCCTGTGTCTCTGAAGGCTTCGGCACTCAGTGCTCATCATGCTTTTCACTCTGGTGACTGCTCTGTGCTCAAGTTTTGGCGATCTCTTGGATTCAAGCTGTGCTTCGCGGAGCTCCCTCAAACTCAGGCTGCCAAGACGAACTTCAGGCACACTCGAGTAATCAAACGCTATGATGGGGAAAAAAGGAGATTCAATTTGCTCCAGCGTGCTATCTGCAGTCTCCACAGAGTTGCTGAAGACAGGGGAAGATGTCTCCATGCCACTGTATCTCGATGACTCGCTGTCCTGGCTCTCATCATCGATTTCTACAGATGACGTTGTAATGACAATGCCAGCATCCTCCTGGCTCTTGGCCCTCTGGCTTCTGTGCAAGTGGGAACTTTCATCATCATCGCTGGCGTCACCATCATAGAAAACAACCCTCCTCTGTCGGTGAAAGGGGCTGCGGGCAGATTTGGGGCTGTCACTGAGAATGCCGGGTCGGACAGACTCCACGTGCTTGTTGTGATGGCCAGACGACCTTCCACTAGCTGGAGAAGCCAAGCCATTTGCTTTTGTCACTCCTGCATCTCTAGCAGCTAGGGAAAAAAAAAAAAAAAAAAAAAAAAAAAGCTATACTTAACTGTACTTACAGATGATTTTTAACACCATGCATCTCACTGCAGCAGAATACATGTGGCTCTGTTTGCAGAGGAAGCTTAACTCTTCTTCACAAAGCAAAAAGCAGGTTTTCATGTTCTCCCTCTAACTACAGTAAACATCAAGAGGACTGCAGATAGCACCACAATTTATGGGTAATTCCCAAAGTCAGTTCATTGGTATGTCTAGTTCTATTTCCAGTTCATTTCTAAATTATGACTATGACGCAAAGAAGAAAGGGATGCAAATTCAAATGCGTATTTTAGTTTAAACAACAGATTTTTCTTTCATATTTTCATTAAATCTAAGCTCAGGACTCCTGCATTAGCTCACAAAGACTAAAAATTGCTTTCTTGAACAAAGACTGAAGCACACAACCATCAATTTCGAACTAGCAAGTAACGAACGCAAGAACTCTTTCCACATTTTCCTTAGAAAGAACTGCATCTTACCTTGCGGGAAGTTATTTTGTTTTGCTTTTTTTGGTGGCTAGTTAGAAATGTAAAAATGCTTTTAAACATTAAATAATTCTAACAGAAAATAAGCTGTAGACAAAGAAATCACTTGAGAAACACAAGAAAGGGAGAAAAAATACATCCTTTGAATTTGTGATTCATCCTTTGAATTTACTTAAGTAAGAACACACAAGATTCTTTCAGTCAGTTACTATGGGGAGAAAGACACACATGCAAAATATCTGATGTAAAATTGCACATTTCTTTGTTTTTACACATATACTGACCCTCTCAAAGTTTCTGAGGAAGCTATGAATACTTTCAATAAATGTAATAAATAAGATGATCAGTCACTTGAAAAGAAACAAAACTCTGCAGTGCTGTCAATCTAGTTTCATCCAAATTAATCAAAGTAATTTTCACATTATCAGTGTTTTGAACAAAACACAATTTTTTGAACAAAATATCATGGAAACAGGTATTTCTATGGATTCTTGTAAATTCCTTCCATTCCTGAACTTCATGCAATCAACACTGGCTTGCACTACACTGCCTGGCATTTTTTACCAGCACAGAGACCACCACAGCTCTCCTGGGCTGGAACCCAGCACTCAGTGACTCTCCCCCCACCAGCCCAATGACCAAACACATTTTCATCACTTACTCAGGCTGCCAGGGAGAAGAGACCCATCATCCAACCAACTGTTCCTCTTCTGACGGAGCTGCTCTTCATCACATGAGCCAGGTACAGCATCAGAGAAGGGGAGATGGCTCGGACCATCATGGGAGAAGTACTGGGAAAGTTCTGCTTCGGAGCTGACAGACCCCTGCTGAAGCAAAGTGACCCTGGTGACCAGCTGCCCTCGATGCATAAAGCCCCTGCCTGCATGTGAGCACCACACAGAACACTCATACTGCTATGTCAATAAAAGAATAGAGGACTTGTCAGTGAAGAGACAAAGAGAGCCAAACTGTTGAAATTGGATGTCTGAAACACTGCACATCAACACATTTTTAGGCAATACAATAATTAAAAAAAGGATTCCAAATCCCACTGCTTTACAGGTGTGGTTCAGTGCAGGAACAAGGGATGAAACGATTCACTTTTACAGTTCCCTTTATACACGTTCTAACTGAGAGAACAGAAGGTTTTGTACCTCCACACAGTGTCTATGGGTTCCTTGGCGTTACCAGGAAAAACAGATTTTTCCACTGCAATGACTATATAGAGGGCCTTAGTCTCAGCCTTCTGCCCACAGGCTCAGGTCTCTCTTGCTAAATTCATCTGTGTCCCACAAAGGAGAAGTGCCTTGGAGGTGGCAGGAGGTGGGACCCCACAGCCTTCTCTGCCATGCTCTGCACATCCCTCCCAAAGCCTACAGTCACACAGACAACTTGCTGCTGTTACAATTTAAGTACGTGACACGAGAAACAAACCCTTTTATGCAGCCCATGTGACAGAGAAGGAGCATGCAGGTTTGGTTTTGAACTCCTTGACCAAGCAAGAGCTTCAGTAAAAGCTGAATTTGAGGCAGGCTCTATTTTTATTGCATCTAATCCTTTTACCCGGCTTGCTGGCTCCAAGAAGCGTTTCATAGTCCAGCTGAGGGGAGATGAGGCCTCTCCTTGTTTGGCCTTCACACTAGGAGATGGACTTTTTTGCACAGCTCCTGTTAAAAACAGACTAGTTAGATGCCAAAAATTAAAGTTGTGGTCCATATAACCAAATAGACTTCTCATTTATCTTCTGAGTTGGTGGCTGTGTTTAGTTCCACTTATTAATTATCTAAATTGCTTTCCTAAAGTGAGATTTATTCAGCATTTCACAAACTCTCCCTCAGATAACATAGAATGTTACCACTCAGACACTGTCACACTAGCCAGGTCCAGGGCAGTGCTATGAACAAGAGACGAGCAGGAGATGGTGTCCCCCACCTGTTGGAACGTGCTGCTGACTAGAGGCAACCTCTGAAGACAAATTAGCAGCCACTGGCAAGGTCAACTTCAAAGCAGATCTTAGCTGACACACATAAAAAGGGGATGATAACAAATCTAACATTTCTGTCTCAACATCACCTTATTGGTCACTCTGCCATTGCCAAAAGTTTGCTTTCATCTGCCAGACTTTAGGAAGTGCTGGAGTTCAAACACACCACAGAGATGCCAGAGTATGTATTTTGACATGACTTTAAAGATCAAAATGGTGTTAAAACATACAGTCCAGTATGCAACACTTGGACTTTTTCAAATGGCCACAATACTTTGTGGGGTTTTTTTGCCATTAAGGGCAAGCATACATAGATGGATAGATCCTCCTGTTCTTTCTCTACTCAAACACTGGGCTTCCCTTTATCTTGAAAAAAATTCAGAACAACCACCTCTTGACAACCCTACTTTCAGGTCATGGCAGCCTAGTGAAAGAAAGCAAGCTACATAAGCTGCAGAGCTGATCCATCTGAACTGGATGTTTGTGCTAAAATTTCTGCAGTGTACAGAGTGATGATACTCCCTACACTGTTCTGCTGTCTTGAGGGCTCTCAAAATATTAATGCTGAGGAACTTCAGAGCATGCTCTTCAGTGTTCCTGCATCTGTGATAGAGCACACACTAGAGAAGAGAACATGTTGCTACCTGTGACGTGAGAGGAGCTGGCGTCCTTGTTCTCTCGGTGGGTAGTACGTGCGATTGCTTCATCCATCTCCTGCTCTGAAACCTGCAGTAGGGTGGAAGACAAAGCTCAAACAGGATACAAGAAATTACAAGAGTCTTACCACTTATCATAAGCACATAATTCATTTCATATAAGCCACTATTTTTAAAGATGCAATAAAGAAGACCTAGTTGAGGGCTCCTAAGTCCTTGTCCCCTTGCTCAGACTCTTGATGCTACTTTCCTGCAAAAAATAAGAAGCAAAGCCGGCCAGCTACATGAAGACTGCATCCAAGTGACACACAATACAAACAAACAAAACAGCTCCAGACTCAAAGAAATCAAATGAAGCTATTACAGCTCAGTTTTAACTCAATTAAAAACTATATTGATTTGTTGAGAAAATATGACTTTAAAACAGACAAAGACTGCTTTGTGCAAGCATACATCAGAAACTTAAGCTATTCTACACATAACCCACCGGAAGAATTCCAGACTTTCCATAATATTAGCTGTCCTTTTAATTTTCATTTATCCTTGCTTTTAAAAAGAAAACCTAAATCAGTAATTGGTAACTAATGTTTCTCTGGTTTAAGAATAAATACTGGTTTACCATATTTGCTAATTTAGCCCTTAATTATTGTGATATGTTTAATTCTTATTACTGGAAAACATGATTTTATACAAGAACAACCATGCAGGAATATATATTTAAGAACAGAAAGCAAATTAATTCTGTCAAAAATACTTTACATGCACATTGCTTTACATGAATTAAAATTCAGCATAAATAGAGACTACAAACTTGAGTCTTCCTGAAACATGAAAATTTGAGAAATTCTGAAGCAAACTCAGCAGTTTAAAGACAGCATAAATGCCATATTAAATCAGAATAACAAGCAGAAAGAAAAATCTGAGGTATTTATTTTGGAAGTACATGAAAACACCAAAGCAAACATATTCAGCAGCAAAATATACTATGGCTCTTTTGTGTTATAAAGTAAGAAATTAAGCATAAAAATGTTCAAAACAACATGAACTTTTGTAAAAGAAATCTCTGTTTCCAGCCTGTGTCATGACCTCACAGCAAACCAAAAGTCCCTGGGCTCCTCAGGCACAGGGTATTATTGCAGAGTATGGACCAGATTCTTAGACTATGACCCACGGCCGTAACAAAAAATCTTTTTGTAAAACATATCCCAAGAGTTAAAACAGGTCCCAGCCATACTACAGTACATTTTTAAAGTTAACCAAAAATCCATGCTTCTGCAAATTCTGCCAACTTTGATGTTTACTATCCTTTACGGCTCAGGTAGTTCAAAATGGAAAGGGACAAGCCAATTCCAAACTCCAATCTGCATGCTTGGGTATTATTAAGAGCAAATGAAATTAACACTTCTCTATCTATCCCCCAGTGCTTTCAGAAAATGGGTGACAGTAATATAGCAATAAATACGAGTTCCCATATGGACACTACTTCAGAGATCCAGCTATGAGAGGTTATGGATTCAAAACTGACAGGATTATGGATTCAGTATTGGAAAAATGCTTTAGGGTCTCTCCAGCTTAACATTTAGCTTTTCATACGTTTCACAGCAAAGGATTTGTTGTCAATCCTGTTTTTTGCGTTGAGTGGCCCATTGTGGGAACCAGG
>VWYP01031252.1:0-14147 GCA_013400435.1 Pycnonotus jocosus
TATATATATATATATGTAATGTCTGTTTATATGACATATAAACAATTAAAAGCTCACAAATATGTATGATAGTCTTTGCATGTTGAGGAATGCATCATAATGTCAATATTGCCCTCCTAAATCACACTACAAGTAGGCTGAGGAAAATTGAGTGTGAAAATGAAGAAAGAGATTAGAAACAAGATTTACAAAATGACCATAAAATCAGCAAACAATGCTATTTTTTTCACTAAAATAAAACCTGAACCAATGAAAAATGAGGTTAAAGCTATTTTTATAGTACTTATGTAATGTTAAAATTATTAATGTGACCAAATAGGGAAAAAAGCAGCAAGCAACTTTATAAGTGTGTAAGGAAGGGTTTTCACTGTTCCTATTATGGGGAGTTTCTAGTTTAAGTATATGTTCAAGAACAAACTGAGAGCTGTATAAGTAATTTCTTCTCAGAAGCAATTAAAATTTCAAAATAAGAACATTTCAAAAGATGATACCTTAAAAAGAAATTGCATTACAAAATACATTTTCATTTTTGAAATATATTTTCACTTTAGGAAAAAAATCACATAGTATAAAATAACTTTTTTATTTGAGAATTTAAATAAGGTAAATTTTAATTTTAGTCTTAAATTATTCATTAGTTTATTTATTTTATATATCCTTAAATAAAATTATTCAAATAATACAAATATTTTTAAAAGAAAACAATGTTAATGCATGAGTGGGAGCACTGTGAAACAAAATTCAACCAAAATTTTTTGAAAAATTCCCAGAGATAGTGAGACAATGTGACATCAATCAATTGGTATTTTTACGGTGGAAATCATTATATGTCAAAAATGCTTCTCATCTTCTCTTGAGACTCTTATGAGACTGTTTCATTAGATTCATAGTAATATTTAAGTATTTTCAGAGGAGGTCTGGGCGCACATCTTCACAAGAGAAACACAAAGAGGATTTTTTTTTTCATGTGCCATTTCTCAATCCTTTCTTGTGTATAATAGAGTAATGAGATACATATTTGGATTCTAGATTCAAACCCTGTATTTGAAATCTGGTTTTATGGACTCTGTATTCTCATTTAAAGTTAATGGTGGAGAAGTTTAAATGTGGCACTTAGTATGAACTACATTAAGTTTTAATAATATTGAATTAAATTCTTGCCCTTATTTATCAGGATTTTTAGTCAACACTTTTGCTTACTTATTTGGAATACAACTGAAATGTATTCTGGACTTTTATTTATAAACTAGTACTTAAAATCATACTTTTATTCATTTTAGTATATAGAATGAGTGAAGTAGATAACCAAATTAAGGATATTAAGTTATTTTTAAAGATGTTATAAATTTAATATGGACTAGTAGCCTTCTGTAATCAGAAAATTATCAGAAGGTGTAAAGCTTTTGCTATTTTCAATAACTGACAATAACTAAAGTAAAAAGATTAAAAGAAAGAACAAGAGAAAAGCTGCAATAGTATTATTTATTTGTCAAGTCACTATATTTCCTTCACTCAAGGTAGGATTTGAAGTCTTGACATCTTGATATTTATTCTTTGCATAGTTTCTGCTATGTAAAACAGAGTGTTGTGGCATGGGAAAATGTAACTTCAACTCTCAAAAATTCAGGCTGAATGCATTGCATATATTCATCAGACAATCAAGGATGCAGCTTACAGCTGAGGTAAGGCAAAAAAAGTCTAAAAAACTGTTTAGCTTGGGAGACTTTTCACAAGAATTTAGCTTCTCTTTTGGAGGTTGCTTTATGGAAACAGCATCTGAAATAGTTATTATATCTTCAGGAGGATGATCATTTTAAATTTTCTGGAATTAGTAGTATTGAAGCAATCCGTCATGCAATGCTAGCTTGAGTGTAGGTAGAAATAAAGTATGGAGTTCAACTCTAGTTTGATGACAAAATAGTTCCTGCCTCATAAAAAGTTTGATGAAAATGAACTTATCTGGAGCACCTAAATTGAACTTCTGGAGACAATTTCCAATGTCTATTGCAATATCTTCTTCTCACCAAATGCAACAGATAATGTGTATGACATCTATGTAAATTAATTTTTCATCTTGTAATTCTTTCCTTTCATCCTTGCTTTGTAACCTGCTTTGAATTGCTGAGGACAAATGATGTTATTCAGCAACATATAAACTTCTGGGAGATGTCAGATATAATTGGCATTTCTGCAAAAATGTTCTATTTTGCCAAAGAGGAACAATACATACCAATGATATTTTACAGCAGTACTCCAAAGACTGACGGTATTTTTAGAGCACAGTGGAGCTTTTTAAGAAAAGTGCTATCAAAAGCCCTGGTATTTGCTGAGCAAAAGCAATGAATTGCCTTATTTTTACTTACATGTTTGTTGAACAAGCTTTGAGCATTACCATGTGGTTTTATACTTGACTCATTTGTCTATTCATTTCTTTTCATGGAACAAGCCCCAGAGAGCAATAGAAAAAAGAAGATAAATGCATGAGCAATACTATCTGTTCTCAAGTGTCCATAGAAAAAGAAATGGAAATCGTAATTATTCATTGTTTTAAATAACATCCTTTTAATGTCTAGCATTTATTTTCAATGTTAGAATCCAATTACATGTAATAATAAAGACCTTTACAGTACAATATCTTTCAGCACAGGGGGCTTATATAGCTAGTTTCCATCCATTATTTGTACGTCTCAAATTTGTTTAGTACAAGAGTATAATTAGGGAGAAATGTAGGAAAATAGAAAACAGTTCTGTTTTGTCAAAAATGTATCCAAATACAGCATGATACAGGAAAGCAAAAAAGACAGTATTAAAAAAGAGAGGCCAAACATTTAACCAAAAAATCCCTTTATCTGCAAGTGAATGCAGTTGAAACAGGAGTAAAACAGCTGAGTAACTCAGTTATTTATGACCTTGTTAAAGATGATCAGAATAAGCACCTGAAATAAACATCAATAGGATCCAAAATACCCCCAAGGGATGCCAGGACTAAGGCAAGTGACAAGCTAGCATGTGTCTGTCCTACAAAACTGATGTTGCTCTACCTACTGCTAGAGATAATATCATCCAAGAAACACAAGCTCTTCTCAAACAACAAAGAAAGATGAGCTTGCAGAGAAAAAAGTGTGTAATGACGTTGCTTTTTAAGCTTTAAAATGGGGAAAGAATCATACACGTAAGGTCACAGACAAAAATACAAACTTATTTTATTCCCATCAGAAGGACAGAAGGCCCAACACGCAAAGAAGTTAAAGACTGGCTGAAACATGAATCTCTATTCTATAACTGAGGATATAAAGCAAGAAGAATTACATGTGGTATGGATCCAAGAGGATAGAAGGTTCTAAGAGCTGCAAGAAAATGGATTAATAATCATGAGCAAGAAGAAACTTAATTAGCTACAGACCAAGCAACAAAGAATTATAGACTTATCTCCATTTTAGCCTTTATGTGCCAAATTATAAAGCACTTGGGCTATTAAAAGAAATACTGTTGGCTTTCTGACTTTTTTTTCATGTGTTCCAAAAATAATATAGCTTTGTGGTTGAATGTTGCTGTAATATCTCAAAACCAAACAAGAAAAATAGTGTTATCAGCCTACAGAATAATATTTGATCAGTATCTTGGTTTATTATGACCAGCTATCAAATAAAGTATTTCAGCCCTTATATGTTTTCCTATCTACAGCTCAGAATGACTACTAAACGGTGTATGTTTGATTACAGAATATAAAATCCCCTGCTTTCAGACTTAGGTTATTTTGACAACATCCTTTTGCTCATAAAATGTCATCTGGGACAAGGGCTTAAATCAAGCATTGCTAACTAAGTAATGCCAACCCTCACTGAGAAAAGGGTTCAAAAATTTTTATTTTGTAAAATATGCACACATACATACATACATACAGGACCCATACCATACATACATGTACACACACACACCTATATAAATACAATATTATCTATCTGTGTTTTTAGAATTGAGGTTTGGAAGTTCCAAATAGGATAAATTTATGTTTAGATGCTTGTTTCCCACAACTTAGATTTTTCTGATGTTCTAGTGTTTATGTCTAGCCCCAAAATATCAGGAAAATTAGATCTTTTGAGATTAAGTAGTATAAAAGTAGTACAATCTTATGTATCCTCAGAGGTCTTACAGCCACTGCAATTTGCTTTGCATTGGTTTACAAATTAGAAAATAATTTTAGGGTGAAATGCAAATGCTAATACTTTTTTCTTTTACTATTCTCCTGCTTTTTGATTTATTGATTAGCTTTACTGGCAAATACACTACCTGAAAATCTCTGAAGGGAAATCCATTTATTTTTAATGTTCTCCTTTAAAAAAAAATGTTCACACAGTTTGTTGCAATTGTAAAGACAGCAAACTAGGCTCACTTTATTTTTTATTTTCCAACATGACATACTCAAGTGAGTGCTATGTGATACAAAAGGAAAAATAATTTCTATGTTGTCCTAGACTTCTTCTGCTTCAAGCAGCTAAGTATGTTCTAAGGAACAGAAGGGTAAAGAGGTAATAGCTTATTAAGTAGCAGCTTAGTAATAAATATCTTTTGAATAATTTTTCTCATAGTGTAGTTGCCATTAATACTCTGCTAGCAGAGAGTTTCTAGGGAAGAAAATCATCAGTTTTAGTGAATTTATAGTTCTACACTCACCCACCGCTCCCTGCCATCACTTTATCATCTTATCTCTTTATATCAATTACCAAAGTTCCCCCCCTGAGAACAAACAAATAAAAAATATTAATACAGAAAAAATAGAAAATACGAAAGCTATGGTGATCTTTGTCCCTGGATGTATGTGTCGACAAATGTGCACAATTACACCTGCAAGCATTTCTTCCAGCTTGGCTTACCATGGTGGTTGCTGCTTTTCTAGGCCCCCTTCAGTCCCAGGAAAAAATTCTTAATTGCTTAATGGATATTTCCACTGGTTGTTTCCCTTCTCTGAACTCATGCAGAAATTTTGATGTAGGGAAGAAATTATTTATATTTTAATTTTGCAAAATATCTCAATTATCTATAAACAGCTGAGAGACCTCAAACATAGTCCTGTCCAACCTTAGGTACTTGTAGGCACAATTTTGCCTTGCGTTCTGCTTTGTATTCACAAGTGATAAAGGAGTAGAGTTGACACATGATGCAGCAAGTGGAGCACCACATGGATATCAATCTTAAAAAATAATTAAAGGAGTAAAAGTGCACAGTCTCAGCCTAGTCCTAATGTGGTACAGGTTAAGAAAAGTAGATTTTAACTTCCCTGGCTAGGGAAAGCAGTTTGAGACAAAGAAGATGTTCATTCATGGTTCTGCTTATACTGGACTTGAAAGCATTGGGAAGAACTTTCACCCATGATCATGTGTTCAATGTTTATTTTCTGTACTCAATGTATTTAACAAACGCCACTAACAAAATTTTACATGTAAATTTTTTGATGCCTTTTAATTTGAAATATTATTCCAGTATTCAGGGGGAGGGTGCAAGCATATATAGATATACAGCATGCATATTCTTAATAACTCTTTTCACTTATTCACAACACACATTTTGCTGTTTTATATAGTGTCAAACTTGGGCAAAACAGTTTTGAATAAAGAAAGAAACATGTAAAACTTTTTTTTTGGAAGCTTATCTGAATAAATTAATTGAAACAATTTTTCCTTTTATGTGTCTCAACCATTTCTAGATGTAAAGGAGTTGAAGATTGGAACAAAGACTGTAATAGTAAGTTTTAAAGACGGCACAATTATTCACAGTATTCATTTTTATCCTGTATGACTTCTATACCTTTTCCCTTTCACCACTGGATTCTGAATTAAGTTTGCTTAAATCTCTAAGGAGCTGTTTGAGCTCTTCAGAAAACCTACTATCACAGTTCTCCTTGAATTCTCAAAATTATTCTCTTTCAACGTACAATGATCTAAAGTATACAAATGAAATAATCTAAGCATTCCTCCTCACAGTCTATGAAGTCTTGCAAAAGTTGGAAAAAGTTCGGCAGTTGTTGATGCTTTTCAATATTCAGCTCTGGTATCTGCAGTTTAAAGCACATTCACAAAATGTGTAGAGGAAAACGTGACTCCTGCAGACCTTGTCCAGAATGGTAAATCTCCCAATGCAGACAAACCAAAAGGAAATTTTAATTTGATAGATGATATGTTAGCGACAGGGTTTTTTTTAAATTCTGTGAAGTTCAAGGTTTTTGCCATCAGTTAGGTCAGTGCCCTTACTGCAAAAAAATTAGTTACAAAAGTGATTTTAATAGTGACTGTATATCCCTTGGTAACAAGCCCAAGAAACTGATTTTTCATAGAATTTCTAATACAGTTTCTTTGAGGACAGAAACAAAGGTTGGAAATTCTAGGATAGCTGAAAAAAAGAGAATTGGATTTAGGAACCTGTTTTCAGACTACAAACACTTGGAACTACAAGTTTAGAGCTGTCTCAAGGATTCCAACTACAATTTCTATTTTATTTGGAAACAAAAATGCACTCTTCTTGTTTATAGTGCACACACATACATTTCCATGCAACAAATACTGGAATCAAATGGCATGTGAGTTACAGGAATATGAGCCATTTACCACACAGTATAATTCTGGAGTTTAGACAAAATAGAGTCATCACTGTAAAGCCAGCAGTTAGTAGATTATTCTGAAGCACACACCATCATGATATTCTGAGATGAATACTAAATAATCACATGGGGGGATACATTAGGTAGTTTTGGAAACAGTAGATATATTTAAATTAGCAGGCCGATGCCTATGCAGACAGAAATTTCATTAAAGACAATCACCTTAAATGAAACACTGTGCAAGCCGATGAATTTAAAAGCAGCATGGGAACTGAAATTTCTATTCTATTCTATTCTATTCTATTCTATTCTATTCTATTTTTTTTCCTTTCTAGGCTAGTCTAGTTTAGTATTCTATTCTAGTCTCTTCTATTCTAAATATGTGTTAGACAAAAAAGCTCAGAGGTTTCATAAACCCTGCACAGTAAAAGGCTTTAAACAGTAAGCAGATCCCTTTTTTGCTCTGATTAAATTTGGAAGGAGACACCACAATTATAACACCTCCTATTTGAGAGATAAAGTCTTTCTAACTATAGGCATTTCCCAGTTTGCACAGGATATAAGTAACAGGTGTTTTGAGTCAAGAAAATGACTGTGGCTCAATTTACTATGGTATCTTGACAAAGAATAATGGGACTTTATTCAATTCACTAAGTATTATTTACTGTAGGAGGAACTACAGCTGAAAAGAAGGAATCAAAGACTTTAAGACAGTGATCATCTTAATCTTTCTTTAGCAAAAGGAGAATACTAATCTTATGTGAATGTGTGGGGGAAATATGCATTAAGAAGTCACTTTGTAGAGAGGTTAAAGCAATTGCAAAATATCAGTTCCAGGAATTGCTCAGAATATTGTGCAAGAAATCCTCTACTTTATGCTGGTAAATCCAGTGGTGGGAGGATGACAGCTTGGGGATTATTTTTTTTTTTAATGGAAAGTAGGTTTTTTTTGCTAGGAAACTACTCTAACCACAAAAAGAAAGATTCACAGTGAAAATATGAACTTGGTTCCGTTACATGACTAGTTTCATAATGGAGGCAGTTTCTCTTAAAACCCTGGCTGCTGAAATAAAGAGTCTACAGAAACATCTCAGCTTTCATTTAAAATATGAGTATATATTGATCCTTCCTATCCATAAGGGAAGTCGGAACAATATTCAAGTTCAAAAATAAGTATGGAGGCTTACCATTTACTATTTCAAACCTCATTAATTTTAAAATCAAACTCCTGGCTTCAGAAGGTCCAAACTCAGGGTTGGGCAGCATTAGGAAGTGGTAGGTAAGCTGTATGCTTACACTCATGATAAACTCAGAGGCAATCAGGAAGATGTTTCGGCATGCTAAAATGTAGGTCAGATTGGAACAGTGATACAGGGACACCTTGATTGGGAAAGGAAATGGTGAAGAAGCTGGTAACTTCCCTCACACACACACAATCTAGCAAATGACTTCTGTGTCACATCTAATAATTCTTTTTCAAAGGGAAAGGAGCATCAGATTTCAAACACCAGGCAAGGGAAAAAATGGACCATTAAACATCAAGGCAGAATTATGAAGTCAGGGTTTTATTACACCAAGAAATCCTAGAAGAAACTACCTTAGGACACTTCAGTGTAAACATGCAGACACAAACTCATTGCAAAACAGCTTATTGACGCAGGTGAAGTGGAGTACAAATTTATACAGCCTTCAGCTCTGATCCACCTCTGCTACAGGAGTTTGAGGCAGTATTATGTTAAACAATCAAAGTTCCTTCTGTGTGCTAAAGGGAACAGCTGATATGTGGAGAAGGAATAATCTGTATCTTGGCCTTACTATGGCTTGCTTTTTAATAGAGAATGCAAACGTGGTTGATGAACTGTGCAGAGAGAAGTTAGAATCATCAGCAAAATGTAGAGATGTGTTGAATCCGATTTAGCGGACATCTTGCCTCAGACTTGACCTATGCAATGTCTCATAAATAATCTATATGATAGAACACAGGCAGCTTTTGTATATTAAGTCAGCATGAAAATTGAAGGGATTTGATTAGATACATGTTTCGTGGCAAATAAGACAAATGTCCTGGAAAAACAAACAAAGAACAGATAAAGAGCAGAAAAATGGGGACAAGTGCAAAGCATTTGAGAATGAAAGAAATGAAGACTGTTTAAGCATAGAATGAGCAAGTCAAGTCTAATCATAAAAGAAGAGTCAATAAATGTGCCAATCTTACAAAAGTATTTGTGGCAGGAATTAAGCCTGCATTACATGTGACATAATAGTTCTTTGTTTTCTGCAGCACTGGCAGTACCCCAGCAAGTGTATTGCAAATACATTAGAACATGACACCTCTGAAAAAGTAAGATCCCTTGAAGAGCTTCCAGAGGAGAGCAGTGAGAATGATCTGAGGTCTCTAAAAATTTTGTTCCAGAATGAGAGAACATGAGACTCTGAACAGTGTGATCTGAACAAGGGAAGAAAGGACAGGAAGACACAAAACTAGGTTTTAAAATGTGAAAGACTAAAACACAACTGAACCCCCACATCTGATTTGCATATCTCCACCTGGATGATATAGAGATAGTTGGTCCTGCCACTGTTTATATAGACTCCATCCCTGCAGTCATGTTTTTTCAAGACAATTTTTTTTCTCCCAAGGAATGCTCCTAGTATTGAGTTGATCAGAAATGAAAGTGATTAAATTGGCAAGCATGAACTGAGATGGAATTTGGGGGGAAAAAAAGGAAATCAGAAAACGTTTAACATGCTAAAGATAAAAAAAACATAAAACCATTCTCAAAGTTTGCTGAGAGTAATTAATAGCTTTGGTGTCTCAAAAACTCAGGTTTATGATTATTTTTCCCCTAAAAACCACATCCAAAATGTTTTTATATTATATGATTCAATAATGGCTCATATACACAATCTAATATATAACGAACTAAAATCTACATATAGATCTTTACATAATTTTGCCCCTTGCTTTCTGTATTCTAAAGTGAAATGGTAAGATTCATTTCTATTCTACTTCTCTATATCAGAATAATTTGAAGGGGAAATGGCATAGCACTCATAGATATCTAAAAGTCAAAAATATTTATAATAAGTATCTTTCATTGCTATACCATAAATAACTCACCAGACTATTCTGTGAGGTAGTTTTTAAATGTTCAAATATTTTAAAATATCAATCATATGCATTACATAATTAAAGTAATTAACTCCTATTCAGTAAAAAATTGGAGAAAATCTGCTTCTTTCTACTTTATCCTCCAAATATGAAAAGTGGTCTTTGGCTCATGCTTTCTTTCTGTATTGATTTTAATTAAGAGCATTTAATGATTGAAAGCTAGAAGGAGCTTAGCAATAACACATTCTATTTGTTCTGCCACTGTTGTGGTATAGGAGAGGTATTCTCCAATCCAGTGCTCCCACCCAAACCAAGCTGGCACCCTTCCCCTTCCCCTTCCCCTTCCCCTTCCCTTTCCCTTCATAACATTAGGATTTTGGCCCTCCTCACATGAATCAAGGCTCCATCTCCTCATGGCTACTGAAAAAATTAATCCTGTCCTTGGCCAAGACCAGGACAGACATATGAAATGATACCAGCTTGAATCACTTTGTTATATTCTCCAAAATAATTCAAGGAATAATTTATAACTCTAGAGACATTGCAAAAGTTTAATAAAGAAGAAATGCCTAGTGAAGAAGCAATTATTGAGTTACATCAAATACTGAGAGTTTCCCTTTTTTTCCCACCCGAAATGTTAAGTATACTCCATAAAAGCTTTAGTAAGTTTTTGAGTGATCTAGCCAGAAATTAGGCACTTTAAGAATCCCACTGGATTTTTAATACATGTATGTCATGCTGGCAAGTGATATCAAGAACTAGACAGCAATGGAAGAGAAATGCAGGGACTTCCTTATCCATTTCTGGCTCACAGTTACTCAGGTGACTGAGAATTCTGTGGGTTCTCTGGCAGGCAAGGACAGAGTCCTCCAAACATAGCATTGTAACCCTCTGAGTCTGAACAAGCAATCTAACATGGAACATGGATTGAACATGGTAAGGAAACTGGGTTTCTCTAACTCAGCTTAAATATTTGATTGAACCTCTTTGCTTGAGTCCAAAGGCTGAAGTGCTAGGGAGGGAAGATAAATAGTGAATGCCAAGGTTTTCTCATTTCTTGGATAAACAACCTGCCAGCTCAAGCTAGTTGAGATGCTTACCTGGCACTCACAGAATGGTACTATTTCAATGCCAGGGCAAGACTTCTCAGTTAATAAAATAAATCTCTGCCTTTGAAATTCAAAGTAAGTTGTCTATTTTCAACCAGAGATATGACAGAGACTGTAATTTTAGCATATTATAACTTCAGTGATTCTGATTGGTTTCTGGTCAGTACATGGTGGAAATATATGAAAATAAAGTAGTGATAGTACAAGCTAGAAGACCGTGGTTTGGGACTTATTTAATAAATGTAGTTGGGGTTTTTTGTTGTTTGTTTTGTTGTTGTTATTGTTGTTGTTTGTTTGTTTCTGTATTTAAACACCTGTCCATAAGCACAATTGAAAAGAAACAAATGCCGGTACTACTATCTTTATGTGTGCATTGGCAACTTGGCTAAATGTAGACTTGGGTTCATTTTCTTTACCTTGGATTCATACTGGGCTATGCCCATGGTTTTTTTAATAGCTACAACTGAAAATCTGTTCTGTCATGTGCAGGTTTTACTTTATGCAGTTTATTTATTCAACAGCATAATTAAAATTCAAACTACTCATCAAGGAATGATTTTTAAGATTTTAATTATTGTATGTTAGTGCAATTAGGGTAATTGATTCATTGAATGTTCAGATAAGCAAAGTGCCTTAACAAAAGAGGATCCATTTTAAAGTAAACAGAGTTTGAGACAGTGAATATAAAACAATGTAACTGTATTATCAGGATGCTATGTAACATATATTTTTATATTATTAAATTTTGGACCTTGATAAAGAATTTTTCAACTCTATTTCCTCTTAATGAAATATCTGTTAAACACTGCTTACATTTCTCTCTCTGTGTACATGAGTATTTACATAATAATGGGTAGAAAAAAAGAAAGGCATATATATACCAAAATAATATAAGGGAAACAAGTTCTCTCTCACAGGAACTCCAGACAGCCACTGTGGTGCTTCCTGACAGAGTAAAGCAGCAGGAGACAGCTAATGAGGCAAGTCATCTGTTATCATTGCAGTGCTTAGCCTGATTTAGTTATCTGAATCAAAATGACAGATTCAGGAGGAAGGCTCCTGGGAACCTGCCTGAAAATGTTGTGTTGATGTTACCATGCATTGATCAATCTAGTGGAGTGCCTCTTCATCTCCATGCCAACAATGAATAGAAACAAAAAGCAGAGGTTAAAGGGCATGCTTTAGGAAAACTGATATTGGGGGAGATGTTTTCTTTATAAACAAGTTTTGTTAAACACTGAAATAAGCTTCATGCCTGGGACAAGTCATGGCTCTTCAAAATATGGGAGGCTTTATAGTGTAATTTCAGCTTGTCAGGAACAATTTTCCTCCTTCTTTTTAAGATTACTTAGAAGCTTAGCTTCAGAAGCTACACTCTATGTCACTGGTTGCTTATTAACTTTACTCTAGCATTAAGAGAAAGAAAGACACTTTAAGCATTTCAATACCAGCAAAATGCCAGTTGGTAAGTTTCTTTAAACTGTGATCATATTTTTGTAGAATATTCATATATTGCTGAATACAAGGGGGACACTCCCTGCCCTGCTCCTGCTGGCCACAATATTTGTGATGCAGGCCAGGATGCTATAGACTTGTGTCATTTTTTTGTGCCTCTCTTCATCATTTCATTCATAGTAGTCCTATTTGTCATCCTGTCTTTGAAATCTAGACTTTAGTCTGCCTCAACTTTCCATAGTAATCTAACCTGATCAATCCAAAATACTTCATGTACCTCATAGTATGGATATGCACTGCTTTGTATGGAAGCTCACAACTATTCCCATGTGACAGCAGATAGAGATTAATCTTGTGCCTGGATTTAAAATTTGAAAAAAAAAAAAAAAGGATCAAGTGAAAAATATGTAAATATGTGCAGAANATCAAGTGAAAAATATGTAAATATGTGCAGAAAGAGAGAAGGAGGTTATGCTCTCCTGTTATGTCACACTTGGTTTTTTGTTCTGCTCATAACTAAACTGCAGATCCAGTGCAGAACTTGCAGCAAGCTAACTCTGGTGCATTTTCAGATATTTCTTAACATATTTTAAGGTCCTGCTTCTTTTATTGTGGAAGGTTGTAAGGATATTATGATGCTGAAAAATACAGGACTTTTACAAACATGTAGCAATTAGACAGTATACATTTATTTAGAAAATTGCATTTTTTAAAAAAAATATTCATTAGATATCCTTTCCTAGGAGCACATTGTGTATTTCCATCAGTTCTGCCATTTGAGTGCTCTGTGACAAATATGGAAAAGTGCTCTTTACTGAAGCACCTCTGTGACAGAGAAAGAGCTGGATCTCTGTGGATCTGCATGCTCCTGCCAGAATGCATTATGCATAGTGCTCCAAGGGAACTCTTTGCACAAGTAGGGTTTGCATAAATGGAAAAAACAACAGCTAAGAGCTCACAGAGATACAAAAAGTTTGGATTGTAATATTGTAACCATGTTACAAAAGTTCAGACTTGTGATCAAGGCTTATAGATTGGAAGATAGTTTTCTTTATGTAAGGATTTTATTGTAACTTGCTTGAATCCCCTTGTACCCAAAAGATAGGGGTGCTGGGTTGTTTTGGGGTGCTTTTAAGCAAAATCCCTTATGGGGTGAAATAAATACATAATAGAGGAGTGCTATTTCTGGAGTGGATTTATCTGCTTTCCTAGCACTACTTGTGTTATTGCTGGCATTAGTAATGCAGTATGCAGACACTGACACAACTCAGTCATTTGTGACCTGAATAAAACTAGTGTTTTAATAGTCTAACCACTGTAAATGTCATGGATGGGATGGAGACCTGTCAAACAGGCAATGTACCACCAGAAGGAATATGAGTGAAAATATATTCCATGATCTTATAGGGCTGTAGAAATTGTTATATTTTAGGTTTTTGAATTGAACAGCAAATGAGATATAGAGAGCAAATTATTTTTGTCTGTCACCCTTAGTTGCAGATACACTGGGCAGAGTGAATGTGAAAACGCAGCTTTACTTCCTGTCTTAATAAAATATTTCACAATATTTTACACCAGTACTGTGGTAGATGGGAGGAAGGATTGACTGACTCAAAGTGACTGGGTGGAAAGTGTGTGTAGGGGGTGTAGAGAGTTCTGTGGGACAGTGTTTAACAAATACTGATGGTCTGTCTAATCCTTATACACTGATGGAACAGCACCTATACCTGTGACTAAGGGATTCTAAAAATATCACTGAGCAAACTCAGTAACAATGAGAGTTTTACGTTAAATAGGCTGAGTACCCAAAATGCAGAGTAGACACATATTACATAAAGAAAGCAAAGCTTACGTTAAAGAAATTCTGATGAAATGC
>VWYP01031258.1:7083-17863 GCA_013400435.1 Pycnonotus jocosus
TTGTGCTAATAGAATCTAAATTGCAGTGAATTAGAGGAGTTAAATGGAATAAGACAAAGGGTATGCTGGAAAGACTTGAGTTGGTCAGATGCTACAGTCACTCTGGTTCACCTTGAGCTAATAATACTTTACAAAAGACTTTAAAACATGGGGAAATTATTTTGCTCTTTGGTGACAGTGCAGTACATATTTTCCATTCTCTGGCTGCTGTCCATGCAATAAGCTGTGGAGTAGATGCTGAAAAGCCCATGCTTCTCCAAAAAATGTGCTTGATTGGGTAAAAAAGTGTGTTCTTGCAATACATGTGGGCTTATTTATTGTTAGTATTTCTAAAGATGCCAGTCAAGATCACAAGATTCAGTGACTCATGTGCAAATACATCTGGAATGACACATCCTCTGTCGAACCACTTCCTGTGAAATGAGATGTGAGCAATAGTAAGGAGCATGTCAGAGATGAGGAGAGATGAAATTACTCTCTCCAGGGCGTGGAGTTGCCTGCCGCTCTCCCTAACACCATGTCTGTTATGCAGCAGGTGAAAAGGGAGTTTAACCCCACAATGTTGGTAATGCATCTCTTGATAAAGAGACATTTGGCTGGACACTGCACATTCTCCACCTGGACTAGCCATCTTGGCTCTTTAAATTGCATTTTCAGAGTGTTGCCATCACCGGATTCACATTAAATTGTGTCTGTTACCTCTCCATCATTTCCAGGGCAATACTCTTGTAGCTGCATTTTGTGGCACACAGAGAGTTTGAGAGGGCTTTGCCTGCTCTGTGTGGCTCTTGCTCTGCTCAGACATGAGGCTTCTGAAATCAACCTTTAATGGGTCACATTGAAGGTGTGTTTTCCCCTTAATCATGCCCATTCGTGCGTCACAGAAATCCTGGGCTGAATGCTATGTAAAAACTGCTGTTGGTGTTTTGTATTTATCCTGACAGGTCATATCTGTATTTATAGCTTGTTCCTTGAGACCTACCTAGGCCACAAATAAATTTTCAAAATCTATTATGAAAGAGTACTGAAAGCACCAAATAGATGAGTCTTCTCTTAAGCATGGGACATTTTCTTCTAGTGCTACCCAGAACCTCTTTTTACTTTCACAGAACAAAACTTCCCCCTGAATTACTGCCTAAAATTTTGTTTTCATGTAACAAGGTTCCTTTTTTCATACACTAAGGGAAACAATGCATTAGGCCAAATGACCTAATGTTTTTTGGAAAAATGTCTACTACTAAGGGCACTCTTTATAGAGGTTCATCTGATTAAAACCGGTAGAGAAGCAAATCTCAGGATGAAAGGAGGTTTTTGTGAATTTTTCCTTGAAAGCACATTAATCCCTAACAAGATACAGTGTGATAGAGAACCTGTTACTGTTTTGACCTTGAGTAACACTTCTGAAATAATTCAAAGGATGAGTTTGTCAACATTAATCTGTAATCTTTAATTATAGGCAGAGTTGAAATTGATTTTATTGTGTTCATCCTCACTTTCCCTTCTCCAGAAGCCCAGGAGCCAAAAAAGGAAAAACACTTGTGTGGCATTAGTAGAACTTGCCATAAGTGACAATTTCAGTTTCTTTTCAAGTCATACCTCAAAGCAAATCTACAATCTACAATCTCCCAAAACCTAGTCCTTAGCAAACCACTGGTGATACTGCTGCAGAGGGAGGAAGCACCAGTGTGAAAATCCCAAGTCCAAACAGAACCTTTCCCCATCATGAAGGGAGTAATTGACAAAAACTTCTCAGAGGAATTGAACATCTGATTTGGATTCTTCCTTTGCAGACCATTTAATCCATCCATGCCCAGATGGGCAGATGCCTCATTCAATTTCATGAACTCTTCTCTGCTTCTGTGCGGGACACAGAACCATGTGCATTATTTATTTATGTATCTATTTTCTCTGTTTGTCATATCTTTTTTCCTCTGTATTTTTGCCTTTAGTAGTGTCATAATCCCAACCCTTAGTTTGAACTGTGCTTCTTTATCTAGTCAAGAGAATTTTCTTTGGTTATAATTGTCATCAAAAGCTCATAGAAAGTATTTGTTTCTTGCACTTGTCCTCCAGTTGAGCCAGTCTGGGGTCAGCAGAGAGCAAGAACAGCACCAGAATATAGTAGGTTTATGTGTGAATTTTATAATATTTTGTTCAAGATATCACTTTGCAGACATAAACTTGATACAGGTACTATGGACCCAGGTGGAACTGAAAAGGAAGACACTCTGATTTTCACATATCAAGTAATCTTTCATATGTTCTCTCATTGCCCTTGCCTGTGGGCAAAAAAGTGAGAGGAGCTGTAACTGGGTTAATCCTCTGTAATGTGCTAACAGGCATAAGAAAACACGTCCTGCTCCAAGATACCTAAATAAACTCCATTTATGATGTTCTGACTCTGCAGCTAGATTTTTTTAAAACTTGACACCTTTCGGGGATAATGCTATTAAAATAGCTTATCCTCTTTTCAAAAGGGGTAAATTCCTGCTGGCTTGCTGTTAATCCGAGTTTTGCCTGCACCTTTACGTGATTTATTTAGTTTTAGGACCTGCCCTTTCCGAGTCACCTTCTCTTCACTTTGTATTTTCATCCTTTTAGCAATATTTTGTGTCTTACAGATGCGTTATGCACCTTGGGATTAGCTCACTGTGATTTCTTCCACCCCTAAATGTATTGTGACAGTTAATTTTGATCCAGAGCCTGTAGAGATTAAAGTTCCTCTTTGCAGCTGCTTTGTTTCCTTGCTCTCTCCACTGCCAAAATCTCTTTATTATGAATTTATTCCAGCTTTGCCTTCTAAGAGGGGGCTTGACACTTCCTCACCCATGAATCCTCTTCCTTTATTGCCCTTTTACTTTTCTTCTAAAATCCTATGTAAACACTTCCTCCACAGGTTATTCAGGAACTGTTAACCCAAGCCTCCAGAACATTGCATGTTTTCTCCATAGAAATGTCATTAGTTCTTGAACTGATCGCTGAATTATGTTTTTTTCCAGAAAAAAAATTTGAACTGGTCTCTTAAAATTTTTTTCATGATGCTAGAGAACTGCAAAATAAGAACATGCAAATGTTTGATTTTCTCCCAAACTTGCATGCTGATTAAATTACTACACCTAGAGATCCAGTTCATTATTTCTCACCAGTGAACTGAGAAGCCTTTTCTCCTTTTACTGGGGGAAAAACCTAATTGTGGAGTGAGTTATGGTAAGTATTGAACTTGTATGTGTGAAGACAGACTGAGGACGCCAAACACGAAATTACACCAGATGTCCTCTGTGAACACAACTGGCTTATTACACAAATCCAGAGTTCCTTCACTGTAGTTTTAAGAAGTTATACTGAAGTCTAAATTTCAGCCAAATTCCTTGTGTGTATGTGAGCTTGTGTGCAGAATCTGGTTCCCGGCAATTCCAAGAGTTGCATCTTTCTTAGTCATTTGAGCTTTTCTTCAGATTTGATAGAATAGGAGCAGTGGCTTGGATTTTGGATGCAACCTTTCAAGATTTTCCTTTGCTTGAGATTTCTTTTATCATTGTACTTTTACATATATTTTCTATACAAAACCTGTCTTTCCTGGTGCTTAGGCTGACCAGTAATGTTTAGCTGCAGACCAATTAACCTGTTTGGAAACTTGAACTGAAGGTTTGGGTACACATTTGACAGTGCTCACAGTCTCACAAGTCTTGTGAGGGCTTACATCTCCAGTTTTAATGCCATTTACAAGACTGGGAACCTTTGTAGAGTCTCATCCATCTCCTAATGGCGTCTCAGCCAGAAGAGGGGTACACTACATTCTGATAACTTCAGGGCAGCTCTGCTAGCTTCCTGGCTCAGATTCAAGCTTATTTCTCTGTCTCAATGAGAGTATTTTGGCCAGAAAAATAAAAATCCTTCATCCTGCACTACTTTTAAGGACACTGGTTTCGTTCATTTGTAGTTGATTTCATATTTTCTTAGATATTTTGGCTTCCAATGCTGACTTTACTGGAAGCAGATTCCAGCCAGCTGATTCAGATATGGGATCATTACAGCTTTAAGGGAAAACACGTGATCCATTTCTTCTTTCTGAGAAAAATTGTCAATGCAATCCCTGAATTCAAAGGCGATATTTTGGTTGAATTCACAGCTCTCGATACTCTAAATTCAGGTCTTCTTTGAATGGAAATTAATGTGTTGAAAAGCTAATTCTGAAAACATAACCATGAAATTTCAGGAGTAATCTTTTTTTAAGCCATTTATTCCGTGGGTTTTGTTCTGACAGATTTCATACATTTCCTGTATGATTTATTAGGTTTTATGAATACTCCAACCTTCAGACAAAACTGTCAGCTCTGTGCCTAGAAGATGAATCTCTGGTTTGAATCTCCCAAAATTGTTTGAATACCATCAGTCTTGTGATTAATACTCATTCTGGCATGGGATTTTTAACTCCTGTATCCATCTTTTCTTAACCCAGCTCTATTTTCATGCATGCTGACTTGGTGCAACCTTTCTAGGGCATCTTTCACTGTTACCTGCTGTGGTGCCACTCCTTGCCAAGGGGTATGGAAGGGAAAGGAGCACCTTCCTATTGTGTGACCTGTTTTCTCTTCTCCAATAGCCTGCTTTAATTTTGTGCCATGTTTGGCTTCTTACATCTTTTGTGATTAACAGGAGTAAGTCTTGGCTTGAGCTTCTGCCTGTAGGGCCCCTTGCAATTATCATCAGGCACCCACAAGTCTTGCCAACTTCACACAAATGTATGTTACACAAATCTCAGGCCCCAAAAGAATCTCTTCTCTTTCCTTCCTTGTTTTCCCTTTCATTTTTTTGGTAGCAATTCAGTTACCACTGTCTATTTCTCCAAAGAAACCCATTTTTCACATCCTACACTCTACTACTTTACAAAGTGAACATTGTTAAGCAGAAGGCACAAAAAAGTCATTGAGCTGACATTGCAGAATGATTTCTAGTCTCGTTTTCTCTGTTTTCCTCCCTTTTTTCCAAGCAGTGTATTTTTCCAATTGCTTCTGGGCTGTTTTGCTTAGTCTCCTCCAGAAGATAAAACCTCTTTTCTTCAAGATTTCTGTTACTAGAACATGTAAGCAGAATCCACTTAATTTTTCACATTCATCGAGAAGACATTCTACTAGACTTGAAGAAATTTGAGATATTTTGATGAAATTACCTATGATTTGACTTGAGTCATAGACCTCTGAAAAGCTTTCTCAGAACATGTAAGGAAAATATAATTTTCATGCTCATTTCCTCAAGTGCAGTGTGCTGTAAAACAGCATTTTTCACATGGTCTTGACTTGCAGACACGGTGACTTGAGACACAACTGTGCTCCCCAGTCTCACAACTGGAGAACAAAGTTAAAAATTTTCCTGCTAAAAGGTTTAGTGATCCAAAATGTAGGTGTTAAAGTACCAGATCTCTAAAGTGTCACCTCCATGACAGGAATACAGAGGACTGTGTGAGGTATTCAGCCTTCCTATAAACTGCTTGGGAAGAGTAATGCCTTCATAGGGAGACAGACACAGAGTTGCACTAAAGAAGGAGGCACAATCATGGGCAATAAAAAAAGCTGACATGAACTGTGGAAACTGTCTGAAACCTCACCATTGCTAGTCATCAATGTTTTACACAGATTTTTTACTCAATTTTACTGATCTCTTGTCTCTATAGAGCTCACTCGACAACACCAAAAGTCAAGTTCAGTACTCTCATTTCTAGCATACGTCTCATTTCTTCCTTTCAAATTTCAGTAGCTATCAAATAATGGAATGAAAACATTGATTAAGTTGGAAAAGACCCTCAAGATCAGTGAATCCAACCATTAACCCAGCACTACCAAGCCCAAGACTAAACCATGGCCCCAGGTGCCACATCCACATCTTTTAACTCTCTTCAGGCATGGTGAATAACCTACTTCCCTGAGCAGCCTCTTTCCATGCTTGACCATCCTTTCAGTGAAGAGATTTTTATTAATATCCAATCTACATCTACTCTAGCACAACTTGAGGCCATTTCCTCTTGTCCTGTAATTTCAAGGGTAATCAGAAGCAGCCCAATATTAAAATCTGGAGAGTGAAAAAAGGAGAAATTACTAGCTATATGCCAACCCTTAGCAAAATGGCCCTCCCATTTAAACAGAGGTGGCAATTTCAGCAAACTAAATGTACTTCAAAAGTCTGTGTTGCTCTGTCCATCACTCATCAGCATTGCTTTTTTGTATAATTATCATTATTCAAATAATCAAATTGTTCCATGAACTAGAACTTCTTGGAAAACCTCTGCTAGGAAATTAGATGTTTATCCCCAACTGCAGGGGATGTATTTGTAACATGGAATAAAAAAGCTGTCCTGAGGAATTCAGTGGTTCTGTGATCTTCTGGCACAGGATTTAATCTACTCTAAACTGATTACACCCAAAGCAGAAGCAGGTTAGATAATGGCAGAAGCCAATGGACGAAACTATGTTGTATATATACTTTGCAATTCTGCTGAACTCACCTGCCTGCACAAAGTATGGCAGAGCAGAATTCATCCTGACAGCCCTCAAGTCAAACACAGTCTTCAAAGAAAGTTTTGGAGTTTGATGCCCAGGTCAAGTTTTTTAATGAATGCTTTAGCATTCGTCATTCTCTCTTCACCTCTGGGACAAAGAGTTTTGGAGAAGGGTGTTCAGAAATGATCCAGGAAAGGAAGGACCTCAGCATTCAGTATTTCAAAGGAAAAAAAAATAATAAATCAGTGCAAAAAGTTAATATGTATTGCAGTTGTGTAGTTTGAAAGAGGTAGATTTTCTAGCCCTGGCATTCTTCCAGTGCAACTTGTCAAACCAGGTTACATATGAAATGTGCCTGCAGCCAAAAATGTGAGAACTCAGTGTGACGATGTGCAGAGACTTGTTTGATTTGGGGTGATTTTCACTTTTCATCAAAGAAACTACATGATCCTCTTTCATGGGTAATATTTCCAAGGCTCATTATTATTCCCTTGTTTGCTTTGGTTACTGGGGCCCATTGGAGGAAACATTTAATTTAGTTTCTTCATTATGAGACACTTTTTGTCAAGGTGCAACATTATGCTTTCTTTTTTAGACTTCTGATCCATAAAACTCTCCCTGGCTTTGCCATGTTTATTGACACCCAAGGGAATCTGCATTGTGTAACATGTCAGACTTGATTTGTTAGTTTCCCCTTCCCAATTGTCTCTATTTTTCTAGGGAAATATTCTCCAAAATTATTTTTTCAGACACAAGAACAAAAGCCTATGTTTGAAGCATTACTGATTTCACAGTATGAAGAAATTTATTTCATGTGACAATATCAACACACAAGAGATAAATAATAATTTTACTCTGTTTCTGCTTAGAGGTGGGAGCACGCAGATCAAGGATTGTAATTTCTTTAAACATGCTAGCTCAACAGGCTGTGATTGTTCAAGCACAGTCCTAATTAATTTTTAAATAGAAGGAACTATCAGAGGTTTTCTATTTGAATGAGAATTCTGTTTGTCAGCCAAAGTAATTGCAGCAGCTTAGGTATCGTTTTAGTGGACCTGTTGTTTTTATGCAGTATATTATTTTTATCTTTCACTAGTTCATGGCTACAAAGAGATAATTGTACCAAAGAGAGAGAAAAAATCCACAGGTCCATGCCATGACAGGTTTGTGGAGTTTCTGTGTGTGAAAAAAACCAGTTCTACATAGACTGTTTTACATTTTTATTTAAGTTCTTGATTTCCAGTTAGTGGAAAGTTGTTACAACTTGTCAGGTGAGAAAGTAATGAATAAATACTGAATGTTGATTAAATAAATATTATGGTTTTGTAATGTCCTTTCCATCTGTTCTCGATTGCTCTTCATTGTACAAACATTTTCCCCTTCCATTGCACATTACTTTTAGTCCTCTGAGTTTCAGTTTTCAGTCCTCCTAATTCACACAGGATTTATCATTTCACCTGAAAGAATCTTCTGTCCTGCCCTGATTTCCAAAGACTATAACCAAAAACCTCTTTCCTTTTTTGGCTTTAGAGGTTGGAATCACATCTTATCTTTTCACAGCCTTCCTTACTAAGTTTCCTTGCAGACTCTCCTCTTGAAATTGCCCTTTTGCATCTTCAATCCCCCTCCTCCCTTGTTTTGTTAATGGAATAAAAATCCAGCTTATTACCCTTCCTTCATGTATTGTTTGACCAAGTTTCTCCTGCCTAGAGTATGTTGCTTGTGGAAGTTAGTTTAGCAGACAATCTATTTTCCTGGCAGTTTTGTTTTTCTCTTTGTTGGTTAGGTGGAGGCTGCTCATGTTTTTAAAATAATTTCTGCAAGGTATACAACTCTCCATATTGATTGCTTCTTCTGTAATAAGCATTTATCAGTGCAACACTTGTCACCATCTCTGTGCTGAAGTTATCTGCAACTTCCAACAGCAGGGTGGAGATAAAACAAGTTTAGAGATGTCAGGCTACTTATTCTGTAGAATAGATGTACTGTGAAAGGATGAAAAGTCTAGGGTCTCCTAAAATCACTAGAGGTAGCTCTCTCATTTTTTGAGAGAGAGGAAGGAGGAGAACAACCTAACAGCAGTGAAGTGGGGAAGCAACCTTCCAGAACAGGTTGGAGCTGATTGTTTTGCACCCAACAACAGCTGATTGTGCTGTGCCAATTGGCTGCAACCCTGACAGCAGGTGAAGCTCATTTCTGTCAGACTTCTTGACTCTGAGTGGTTCCAGCAATGTAGATACCGGTGATGGACCAAAGAGAGAGAGAGAGATGGGATCTGCTCCATTATTCTGCTTGGAGCAGCTTAGGCCCAATTTTTTAATTAACAAAACATTAACTACAGTCTGGGTATCCCTGGCTGTTTGCTGTGCAGGGAGATTATTCAAATTGCCAGGCATACTCACACAGAGTGAAACCACTGGAATTGTCGCCCCAGGTCAATGCAAATGAAGAAGGGACACTACCAACAAGAGAACTGAGATCAGGAAGTGATTGACGTGGAGGAAGAGGAGGGAAACAGCATATAAGGAATGGAAATCCTCCTGAAGACAGCTTAGAAACACCACACTACTTTTGAGAGAGCAGTGGTCTAAACATCCAAAATACAAAACATTATTTAGAAATAAATATCCCTTATGACCAAGCTAGATTTGATCTCATCTGAGAACATGGAGAGAATACATTAAAATGATATCTTGCCTTTCATCCAGGGACAAATTGGCTTTTGGAAGACAGTGAGATATCAACAACTTTTCACAATGTTGTCCCAGACACAAACAGAGTGAAAACCCTCTCCAGTGAAAGGATCCTGATCTCCATCCAAGTCCCACCCATTATCCTCTGCAGAGTGAGTCAGAGCTTCCCAAACATCCACAATGTTATGTCAACACTTTCTTGTATGAAAGGAAAAGTGTCCTCTACCCTGGAGACAGATAAAAATAGATAAAAATATTAATTTTTAAATAAATAGATTTAAAGATCTATCTCTTGTTGTAGATAAAAATAATTTCAAATACATGTTGAGCTGGATTTTCTAAAATGCAAGTGTCCAAATAAAAACTCAAGTTTAGGAAGCAGGTTCCTGGTGTGACCAAGGAGAAGGTAGAGGAGCAGAGCTGCTAAGAAGTTCTTACAGAAAGCAAGTTTCTGGCTTTCTCAATCTACAAAATCCCTCCTTCCTTCTTCCTCATCCCTCCAGCATCACTGAGCAGTGTGTTCCAATATTATTTCAATATATGACTAACGTAAGTCGCTTAATGTTTCAGTCTTTCCTCACAATAAACCTGAAAGTAAATTATAATTCCACTGTAAGTAAACAAAGGATGGCACATGAGGCCTCCCTTGAAAAATGCTGGTGAGAAAGAAAATACAGAATTTTGTCGGTAGCAAAAGCAGTAACAACTGTTCAGCTTTATGCATTTCTTCTACTCACCTTCATTTCCAGCAGATATATTCAATTCCAATGAAGAGATGTGCTGTGGGCAGGCCTGCAGACCCTCAGGTCTTCCCTCCTGAGAAACATGCCAGAAAAAGTGAATAACTTAGTGGCAGACAGACAGACAATTAGAATTTTCAAAGGCAGAAAGCACCAGCTTCTCCTGAAAATTGAGACACATAATGATCTATTTTTCTTAGAAAATGTTGCAGTCAAAGTATATGCATGAGTGTATGAATATCGACATAATATGCCTCACACATGCACACATGTTTGTGTATGTATACAAACAGTACATAAATAGGTTTTGAATACTGTCCTTCATTTTTTTGTGCTTTTTATCTTACCCCTGTTGAAGTGCCATTAATTTTTACAGAAAATAATGTAATGAAGCTTTTAAAATCTGTCCATTTAGCACTCTAGGAAATTCAGAAAGACTGAAAAAAACAATGTAATTTACAAGCATTTCTTCAGCTAATGTCGTTATTTGCATTCATGCATCTACTTGGGAAACGTACAGAAAATCTTTTTAATGTAGTTGACTGGCTGACCACAAAGCACTACCACAATTTTGTAACAGACATTAAGACAATGAGTACTATTAAAAGCATATGCTGTCCCAAAAAGCCACACAGAATCACAGAACCATAGAAGCATGGTTTTGGTTAGAAGAGACCTTTAAAGGTCAGCTAACCCAGACACCCTGCCATGGGCAGGGATGTCTTTCGCTAGATTGTGCTGCTCAAGGCCTGTCCAAACTGGCCTTTAATATTTCAAATAATGGTGAACCCATGACTTTTTTAGACAACATGTTCCAGTGCCCTCACCCCTCTCATTCAAAAAAAAAAAAAAA
>VWYP01031258.1:17918-32727 GCA_013400435.1 Pycnonotus jocosus
AATCTGCCTTATATCCAGCCTAAATCTACCCACTTTCACTTTAAAATCCCTGCATCTTGTCCTGTCACTACATGCGCTGCAAAATTCTTTTTCTGTCTTTCTTTCCCTGTAATATATTTAAAGGCTGGAGCAGGTTCTTCCTAAACTCCTCTTGTGTCCAGGATGAACAACACCAGTTCTCTCAGCCTATCTTCACCAGAGAAGGGTTGCAGCCTTCTGATCATTTTGGTGGCTCTTCTGTGGTCCTGCTGTAATAGATCCATGCCTTCCTGTGCTGGAACTCCCTGTGCAAACTTACTGAGGGTGCCTTTGATCCCTCCATTTACACCTTGGTGAAGATATTGAACACTACTGGTCCCAGTGTGGGTTCTTTAGGAACACCCCTTGCTGCTGGCCTCCATTTGGACATCGAGACATGAGCTGCCACCCTCAGGATGTGGCCATCCAGGCAGTTCCTCATCCATCCGTCCATCCATTCATCCATCTGTCCATCCATCCATCCATCCATCCATCAGTCAAATCCACATCTCTCCAATGCAGAGGCAAGAATTTTGTGTCCTTTCTACCTTTTTTCAAAAATGGGTGTAATATTCCCTTTTCCTCAGACACTGGGAACTTTTTTTGACTGACATAATTTTGCAAAATTGACAGAGAGTGGAGTGGCAACTACAAGGTACTATGGGCTCATGTATATTCAGGTTCCCCAGGTGGTCTCAAATCTGGTTTTCTCAGGATACTCTCTTCCCTGATGAGACATTCTTTTCCAAGAAAGAATCGTCTCAGTTAAACCACTGTATTTCAAGTTTTCCTCGGAAGCTGTTTTAAGCATCTTAAAGGAAATGTGTTTCCTCACATCCTCTCTGATAAAGATAAAAAAGAGACTATCCAAGGAAATTCCTGGAATTATTTTTATGAATCACTGCATCTCTATTTTTTTATTACAGATATTCTTATGTATTTCTTTGAACAATTTACTTCTTGTAGTGTTCTAAAGGTGGGTATAGCCCAGTCATGCCTAATAATTTTATTACAGGGAACTGATTAATTCATCACATCCATATCAGATTTAAAGTTTAGGCACTCTGTACCTAACTATTATGGTGTTTCATAATTTTACAATTGCTGTTTCAGAGATGCAGTCAGTCAAAAAATATGATTACACTTTATGTGTATCCATCAACCTGTGTGTAGATTCATGGAACCATAAAATTATTTAGGTTGGAAAATACCCTTGGGATCATCAAGTCCAACAATTAACTCAGCACTGCCAATGCCAAGGCCTGTTCCATTGCTTCACCACCCTTTCAGTGAAGAATCTTTCCCTGATGTTTAATCTAAACCTCCCCAGCCGCAGCCTGAAGTTATTTCCTCTTGTCCTGTTACTTGCTACTTGGGAAAAGAGTATATAAATTGATTTAAATTCCTCCAAATTTAAACAGTATACATTTACACACTATCTTTTATAAAATATGAAATCCACAACAGTAAATTTCTGGTTATCTTTCCAAGTTTTAGAAATTAATAAAACTTATGAATTTTTCTCCTTGATAGTGAGAGCATTTTACAGTCAATATTTCCACATGACAGACACCAGTATCTTTCTCTGTGTCTTTCCTTCCCATGACTCCTTTATCCAACCAAGCCAGCACTTTTCTAGTCTATCCTGAAAAGGTGATTCCACTCTTTTGCAGAAGCAACAAGTCAGTGCTTCTTCTACCACCTGTATAAAGATCTGGAGCTGTGTGGCATTCTCTGAAATCACATCCCTTCTCCTAAGGCAGCTGCACTTCCAGTAGCCACACTTGACAAACTTTGGCTAAACTTACCCAGGAGGTTGTGCTCTCAGTGAGCTGAAGGCATGAAAAATGTCATTGATAAAACGTGAGTCAGGGGTGCTTCACCCCAGCGTGCGTAGAGCCTGGTGAGATCACCTGGCACCTTCCTGCATAAATACATCAAAAGCATATGCTGAACAGGTTTGATTAGATAAATCCATTACACAATGATGATATTTGCTGGAGCTGAAAGAGGAATGAAAGGTTGGATTGCAGAATGGATGGACTAAAAAATGTGTCAAGTTGGGTTTCCATCCTTGCTTCAAGGATGTGGTGAAACCTGGAGTATTTGAATGGTGCTCAAATTACCTTCAGATGAGGCCACTAGCACAATTCAGAGCGTGGCACCACCTTTCTAACAGCTTCAGGATTTTGTTGGATATTTCCAGCTTGCCATTACTCCCTGATATCCCAGCATATGGTTTGATGAATTATTTGAATTATCTTCAAAGCTTGTGTAATTAGCTCAGTTTCTTCTGTGTCTGCAAATTTTTGGTGAGTTATGTCTTGTAAATCAATCCCTTCTTTTCCTCCAGCAAAGCATAAGGCAAAAACTGTGGAACATATAAAAATCAGGTGAGAACAAAGCACTCCCTTTTCAACACATGACATAGAAAGCGACTGTAGATATTAATTTTATTCATATATGCAGTAGTCACTATAAATTTCATTCATCATAAATGCTAATGGCTGTTATTATCAGTGGAATCAACCTTTATTTTTGCAACTCTAAACAAAATTGCAATGATCAGAATGTCTTTCCCTTATGACAATATTTTTTCATTTCCGTCTCAAATTTTTTATCTCCTGCATTTGACCTATCAGGCTTGAATGGCAGGAAGGACCTTGCTGTGGTCTATGACTAATTTCAGCCACTCCCTGGGTGTGTTTTTTGTTTTGTTTTGTTTGTTTTTCAACAGGAGCAGCTCTTCTGCAATCTGAGGCTGTACAGCTCTGTAAAACGACATGGCATCACCTGCCTGCCAGGGGCAGGGAACCATTGTGATTAACAGCTTCAAGAGGAAAATGTGACACTCTTTCACAAGGGTTCCAATCACGAGGGTTCCTGGTACAATTTTGACATGCTAAAATGCTTTTAAAAGCATCCATCCAGATGCTCTGAGAAGTGCCACTCCTACAAACTGAAGATGCCAGGCTTCTGTGTTTGGTAATTGTTTATTATTTGAAAATGCTGTCCTTTGAAGGATGTTGTGTGCACAAGAGTCACTCAGGCTGAAGTTTCTGCAGAATCAGCTCAGTTTGGTCATGATGAAGCAGCTTTGAGCTACAGAATATCCCTCCACATTTTTGGTGAGGGTTTTTGTTTCCCCAGCCTTTACTTTCACAGGCAGATTTCTTGAGACAAAGGTTGATTCTTTCTGATAGCATTTTGGAGCTCAACATATGTGGGCGGGCTAATTTCTCAGTTGGTACCCGAAAGATTAGGGATTGAGAAAAACCTTAGAAATAATGACATTATGCAGTATTTTTCTGGTACCCAGGGTCAGTGTTTCCTATTTATTATAGCTGAGATGGTTCATTAAGTCCACAGATGTTTCAAGTGGCTGCAGTGGTCCAAAATGGAACTAAAAAGTCTACACATACTTCTAGGGGCTCATCTAGTTTCCTAAGAAGGAATGATGTGAAGTGAACAAAATATGTGAGAACAGCAGAACAAAGAAAAATGCCCATCTCCAGAGTAGCTCGACATTTCAACATGAAATTACAGGCTTGCCTTTTCTTCTCTGCGTGTTCTCTGCTTCAGAGCCAGAGGAAAATGTGTACTTAATCTGCAAACTGCCAAGGGAAATATTAGATTATGGTAAGAAACTGAAAAAAACCTTCTTAGTGAGAGCACAGAAGACTCAGATGGCACTTGTAAGAAAATGAGTTCTTACATTTGACTTTCTATCTGCAGCAAAATAAGTGTTCTTATGGCTATGTGGTACAGCAAGCAGCTTTTGCTACATGAATGGCCAGTCACTTGACCAACAAACAAAAAGGCAACCCAACCCTTCAGCTCAAAATACTGTTTCAAGCGTAGTGATCAGGCAACTTTTTTTTGCCATTGCATGGCTATTAAATTTCAAAGTCTTCTCAGCCAATTGAAAAGTGAAGCATGAGCCAGGAGGAAGATTTTTTTCCAAAAAATCTCCATAAATTGCAAAACTATTAGTTTTATATTGCCCATAATAATTTTCATTAATAAAAATCATCTAAATTTTGTGTTCAGAGGAAAGCATAATAAAAAAGCAATTTTGATGGAAGCATGTTAAATGTCCTACCAAATTTTTCATGATGGCAAACAAAATTCAGCCCATACAAAATGACCCAAACACCAGCACTACTTGAACATCCTTTGGGGTCACCTGTCAGGTATGGGCAGAAATTTATCCACCATATCTGTTAACAGAAATCACATCTCAGCCTTCAGTGATATTCGTGCAGCAACACTCTGATGTCAACAACTTGCAGACCAGCCTGGGAGATGAAAAGATTTTTAATGGATTATTTGTGTATTATCCCAACACCACCTTCAGCATTTTAGGGCAATCAAGATACTCCAATCTCAAGCTTACATCTTCCTTGATACGTCAATTGTATCTGGCTGGGTAATTTATTCTCCACCATGCAGCCTTGACTCAGGGAGAGACGTCAGCACATGTGTAATCTTGAGCAGGCTCATTGTCCCATTGCTTTCAGCAGGTGATTCATAAACCTGTGGAATTACAGCCGTAGTCTGGCTCTGTTGGTGTTTGCCAGTGAATAATCCCACGCAGTTCAAATCCCTTTACACCCCCCATCAGCTTGCTAAGAGCATTCCATGCTTTTAAAACATTGAGCAGTGGAGCCTTTGGGGACCATTCATTTACAGCTTGTGGGCCTTTGGGGAAGAAGGAGAATGCTAAACTGAAAGTTAGTCAGGCTGTTCACAAAACACTTACTCCAATTTTTTTTAATTACTTTTGTGCCACCTTCCTAATCCAATCACTCTTTAATTGTCATTTTATTTTTGCTTTTGTATTTTGTGGTTTTTTGTTGTTTTTTTTTTTAAGGTGAAGATAGCAATTCATTGTTGTTTGTTTTCTGTTTGAAAATAGAGCTGGACTGTTGCTTTTGCAGGGTAAACTCCCTTTTGGAAGTTCCGAGTCCATGTGTTTGTAGGATCCTCTTCTGCCCTAGATTTTCTTCACACAGGCTTTGGTAGATGACCTAAGCACAGCCTGCTCATGCATCCAGGTAGGCATTTGGTAGGATAACAGTTAAACACCAAGCACTGTTTCTGCTGGGATTAGAAGGCTCTCTCCACCTGCTTTTTGCTGTCAAAGCGGAGTTGCTGCAGAAGGGACCACAAGATGGCAGTACTGCTTGAGCAATTGGATGAAAAACCAGCATTTTTCAGAAGTAATTTCTAGAGAAACAGGTTTTCCCACTGGCACCGTCAGAGCTCGTTGCAAATTCAGTCTGCCCTCAGCCTGCTTTGCAAATCTAAACCCCCAGATTATGGAGTGAGGCGGTTAATGGCTCAAATTCTTCTGCTGACAAAATATTGTTGTTTGTTTTAGCACAGTAAGTACCAGCGTGAAGGATGACATGATGTTTTGAGGAACCACAGAAAGCCTGTAACTAGGAGATACGATTTCTCCTTGTCTTCTGTCTTGAGGGTGGAAGTGCTCAGAGGAAAAGCAGTGCAAAAATACCAAATTTCATTGCAAAGCAGCAGAGAAACGAGTTCTTTGCGAATATTTTTAGAGAACTGTTCTTCCTCGGCAAGAAGATGATCTTTAGTGTCAGCACAGCAGAGTTAATTACAGAAGGGAAAATAACGTGCTAATGTAGCTAAATTGTTCTCAGTCTCCTAAGGCTGAAGAACCTGGCAATTTCTGCATAATAGTCAGTCCTGCATGGCAATGGGTGTAAGGCTGACTCAGAAGGCAGCTCTAGTAGGAATGCCTGAGCAATAAATGCTGAGCTTTAAATATCTGAGGAGTTGGATCTTTCCTTTGCCCGTTCACTTTGTAGTGTCGCTAAGGCCTCTTGTGAATGAAGTAGTCATAGTGAGTTGTGGAACATCATTGCAGGAACACCTTGTCTTCCCAAAAACTGTGACTCCAAACCGTTTCCTTCTTTCCTCCAGGTGAGGCAAAACAGCCTTCAACTTGGTCACTTTGCATTATGATCATGTTTCATGTTGATGTGGCATCTCCAGCCAGCCTCCCTAATTTCTGGTGCCCAACAGCCTTCTGTCTGTGAAAGCAGAGTGAGAAATATCTCCTTCTTTCAGATGCAAAGAAGCAGGTGTGCTGTATAATGAAGGAAAAACAAAAAAAAAGTGAAATGGAAATAAATCAGGAATTATCCAAAAGGGCAGGAGCTACCACCTATGCTGAAAGGAAACCCTGCCATTAAATCCTGGAGATTAATGTATGATGATACAATGTAATATGACCTAGCAAACAGAAGACTAAAGCACTCAGTGAAGGTGGTTTTCCTTTCCTCAGTAAAAAGAGACAGAAGGAGGAAAAAGATAGTGGGTTTTGTCGGCTTGATATTTAACAAGTAACAGACACCTTTCCTCACCTTTTCTTCTCAGGAGGATGCAAAGCAACCATTTCACTGTTTGCTCTGAAGGTATTCCGCCAGCTGAGGAACAGTCAGCACTGAAGCACACACAGGAGACTCCTGTCAGATCCATCACTTCACCCCCAGCATGGTTAAAGGCTAATCGAGAGAAATACATTCCTACACAATGGCCAACATGAACAAATTCATGCATGTGGGTGTTTGTTTACAGAAATACTTGTACATTCATTTTATTATATTTTGCCTGGAGAAATATGCTGAAGTAACCAAACTTGTGCTGGGAACAGTACACCAGCTGTTGAAGGACACGGAAATTTACACTCTGTCACATAAATGCTTTGTTTACTGTAGTTTAAGAAATGCCATGAGAGGGAAATCCAGCAAGACTGAGGACAAGTTTTATATTTGCAGGTTCCCCTCCACTTGCACTGAAAATCTCCAACATTTGAAGATTTGTTTGAGCCCACCTGGATGGTGGTTTTCTGTCTTGTACTGAACATTTAGTATTAATTTCTCTGCAAGGTTATTGGTACACTAAGGAAGGAAAAAATCCTAACATACCTTTGAAATCCTTCCACTACCAGAGCTCTGCCCATTTTTCATCTGAGGGAATATGAATGACAAACTGATTTAGATCTTGCAGTATCTAACACCACATGGAGGAGAGTGAGATCCAATAGCATCCCCTAATTACCCGTTTTCTGTTGATTGTCACATCCTCTGGCTGGTGCCTTCTCTTTTCTGGCAAAGATGAGTGGTTCCTGCTGTCTTTGTTTGCCCTGGTCACCATGTGTTGGTCCTGCACCTCAGGAGATGTGTCCTCCATCAAAGCCAAAGTCCATTTCCAAGTGCAATTCAATTGTGGCCCAGAAAATGACAACGTAAAATGCAAGGGAACAACATTACCTCAGAGGAAATGATGTATTCAGCAAGTCCTGCTCACATAGCTTCCACAAAGCATTACTTCTCCAGGGCATCACGGCTGGACTTGGTAGCAGCTGTGACCTCCTTCCTCTGCAGGACATTACATTTTTGGAACTGTCTGCATTTGCGTTGTTTCCTGATCCTACATTTTCAAATATTGAATTCTTTAAACTGAAAACACATGGCTGTGTCTAATTATGATTCCCAATTCCTGCTGAGATAGCCTGAAGCTGACATTTAAATGAGCTTCCTCACTTTGGAGAAAAAGCAATCAGCAGGTAATGATAGGCTGGCCATTATAACGTCCTTCTTTTGCTGTTGTCTAGGTCACTTCCAAACTGCTACTACCACCATGAATACTCAAAAAAACCCCCAACAAAAGTCCCAAATAAAAGGAAATACTTGATATCTGCATTGTTGGTTGACAACAGAAAATTCAAAAGCTCACACGCGCCACTCACTCACGCACTATTTTCATTATACAAACAATGGGATTAGTCAATAGTGAAAAAGGAACAATTTTCAAGACATTTTAAAAATAAATATATGTGTGACTGGAAGTTGCTATCTGCCATATCATACTGCATCATGATTCACCATGGAAGTTCTCAATATTTTCTCTTCCCTTCTGCCAGTATCTATCCCCCAACCAAAATTCTTGCGTGGGGCAATGCCTTGGCTTTCATCAGCCGTGTCAAAAGATGACACAACAAGATGTGTAAATCTTTGCTGTGCATTTTGCTTCTAGGAAAAACTTTCAGGAAAGCACACATGCTTGCTCCATACATACTCAAAACTCAGCAGATGTATCATGATGAGTTGCCTTGATTTGTCTCCAGAATTAAATTATAGCCATCAGCACACACCCTGCCAAGAACGGGGTATGAAACTCTCTTTAGCCCAATCATCCTGCTTTAGCTGCGGTTGTGATTTTTGTGTCCTTTGCAGAAATATTTCCTTCTAAAAGCGTTCTGCTAATGTTCTTAATGCAAGTATTTTAAAAATACTTACAGTAGTTGTTCTGTTGACTTGCAGGGCTTTCATCTCTCTTTTTGTAGGTTATTACAGCTGATTGGAACCGAGCTGATGAAAAACATTTCACTGTGAAAGGCTGATTGATGAGCCCAAATGATTTCACTGGAAATGTTTAGTCTTGAGCAGCCTCTACCAAACCTCAGGGCTGGCTCCAAAGTGACTGAGCAGGGATTCCTGATGAGCCTAATTCCAGAGCTGCGAAACACGGTGGTAATACATAGTCCAGGTGATCCTGACTTTGGCTTTTAGGAATATTGTAATTCTGAATAATTTATTGTCAGCTTGATTTGGGTTTAAATCAAAGTTTTCTTTAAGGTGCAGAATGAAGGAACTCTGATTAGCTGTAAATCTTGATTTTTTTCCTTTTTTTTTTTTTTTTTTGTGAATTCCAGTACTCTTTAATAGAGTTCAGATCAATTACTGCAGAGAATATTTCCTGCTAGGATCCTCTTGAGTAGGAAAGAGTCTAGAAGTCATGCCCAGATTGCATTCTTCCATTTTCTTCTATTGTTTTATTTATGGAATACAGCTAGGTTAGTTTTGGAGAGATGTCATGTTGCAGGAATATGTTCTTGTTCCAGCATGGCAAACTCTTCTGAAAGACACTGGTTTCATAAAATTGTTCTCCATCAGAACTAAAATCTGAAAAAAACATATAACGGGTAATTTAATATTAAAATATGGCAGACTTTAGTGCACCAACTATGAATGGCAATAAAAAGACATTTTTCTCTTTTTGCTCCCTAGTTTTGCTGTCTCTATGTAGATGAAGACTTTCGAACCTTTACTTTGGTACACATGTCCAAAAATAAAGATTTTCAGTTTGGGATTTACCCATTCATATAATCAGAATATGACTGGGAAAAATCAGCGCGATTTCCCTGGGAGGAATTCTGCTCCCTTTCAGTCCTTCAGTGCCCTTCTGCAGCTGAAAGAAGGACTCAGCAGCATCATAATTATTCCACCTCTCAGCACAGTTCAAGAAACTAATGAGGAAACTTGAGTAGTGGAAAGATGAAACATAAGACAATGCCACAGTTCAAAAACTGTCTGAGAGGCAGAAAATAGGGCAAGAAGCTGTAATTGGTGTCAAATCACAGACAAAAGCAGTGGCTGTCTGTAAAACTGCAGTCTTTGTCTCGTGGACCTGTAATAATGCTTTTGTCAGTGTCACATTTTGTAACAAAGCAAGCCCCAGACAATACAGAAGATGGGAATTGTGGAGCTGCCCCAGCCATGCTGCCTCCTGTCAGGCACACCAGCCTCAGCGGAGCTTCCAGATACTGGTGGCAACAAATAACAACTCTTGAACCTTGTGGGGTTTATTTTTGTTTGTTTTGTTTTGTTTTGTTTTGTTGTTGGGGGTTTTTTTGTTGTTTTTTTTGGTTGTTTTTTTTTTTTTTCATATCAGATGCCCAGCATTCTATGCTGCTGAGACCTCAAAAAGGCCCTCACCAGGGCATCTGGACACACAGATTTAACAAATGCATGACCAGATGTGGCAAAAAAATTCTTGCCAATGCCCTGGTTTCTGTTGAACTCACGGTTATTTCAGTTATCCAGCATTTTATGTGTTTTCTGTCTTTCTGACCCTTTGGACTGACTGATTTTCAATGGATGTTGTTCTCAACTTTTTCTTCCATGGAATGTCTGGTTGTAGGCAGGTATTGGTGTAATATTGTGGTAGATTAAAAAAAAAAAACCAAAACATTAAATGGCAAGTGACTGCTATGAAAAAATATATTACCTGAAAAGGATATTTTACACTTTTTCAACAGGCTTTTCAAAAGAAATTATTACATGTTAGCAAAGAAGGTTTTGCCTAAGTTTCACTGGAAAAAGGGTGAGTGAGAGGCAGGAGACCATTTCTGTATGGGCACCATCTGTTTCGTTATTAAGCAAGACTACGGATTTGTTTGGGAATTCTGTGATTTACTTTTGAATTTTTGTTTTCAGACTGAAAGAGAGAGATAGCAGGAGAGGCAGGTGCCTATTTAAGGTGGAAATCAGGCTACCACCACATATCTAATTAGAAACACAATGATGTCTGTTTGCTGCAGCTACAATGCATTTTTCAACGAATTGTCTAGCCAACATCCCAGCAGTGAGCAAATGACAGCCAGTTTCATTTTGTGTGGCAATCGAAACCATTCTGTTTCAAAGAGCGATTGAAGTTTAATAAAGCGTTTCATTGCTAACCACCAAACGGTGTCAGATTTCCACTGGCAGGTTTAGGCAAAGAAACCTCCTGCCTTTTTTTTTTTTTTCAGGACCAACTGAATCAGGGATGTGTCATCAAGAGCCTGCCTTTTTTTTTGTTTTAGCTTTACAGTCACCCCACAAATAGCTGGGAATGGCAGGCTGTGTGTTGGTGAAGTGAGTGCTTATTCAATTTCCGCATATCCTGGAAGCATCAGGTCAGGCTTCTGGCGACACTGCTATAAACTGAACCTTTTTTATGAGGGAATGTTGGAAATTAGTTGTGCACAATGCTAGAAAAGCCAAAGCTGTGGGATGTGACAACACATGCAGGGCCAAATGCCACGTGGTGGAGTTGATCCACTGGGAGAGCAGATCCTTGATGGAAGCACTGGCCATGCACCATTCACAGCCAGACAGGCTTTAGGAAGGCTTTGGGCAGCAAAAGCAGGGCAAACTTGGAGCTTAATCCATGCTTTAAATCCACTCTTTGCTGCACTGTGTGTAAGTGGCAGTGCAGCATATGCCACAGCTCCTGTGTCTGAGCTCTTTGCAGCCCACAGGCTTCTCTCATTAACCCACTTCAGCACTTCAAATCAGGCTTCCAGGGCTGGGAGGACAGGTCCTCAAACCTGGGCTCACATTACACAGTGAGAGCTTTATTTTATTTAAGTTTATGTGCCCCAAGTCCTTGGCAAAGGACCAAAGCTGTGTTTGGTGTATGGAGCTGTTTACAAACAATTCAAACAAAGCTTGAGCAGCTGGCTTGCAAAGCACAAAGGCTCCAGTTATGTATTGATGAAAAGTGAAAAAAACCCCAAATCACTCTTGTCCCCACCAAAATAAGTCATCGCCAGAAGCTAATTCAGAGGCTGGGAAAGCTAAAGTCCACTTCAAAGTTAATTCTGGGGTTGCCCAGTGTGTAAATCTTATGAAACATACTGGAAAAAGTCAAGATATGAGTCATTCACACCAACCCATCAAGACATTGTGGGAATCTACTGCTACAGCCCTTTGGGCTAAATGACTTTCCAAAGAAATTCCACTGAAAGCAAGTCACAGGGGACTGCTTTGGTCCTCCATGTTTCGTTCTTCTTTTCTTTTATTTATTTCCTTCTTTCTTTCCTGCATTTTCTTAATTGCTTCTTCTCTTGATTTTACTTGATTTTTTTCTTTCCAGCTATTTTGTTTTTCTGCTTGTTCTTTCTCACTTTTACTCATTCTTTCTCTCTCCTCCTGTATTTGTTCCCTTTCTGTCCTTTCTCCCTTCCTTGAGCCTCAGCGCAATGTGAACAAAGGATGGAATCAAAGTTTGGGTGTTGATCTGAGGGTCTGGTGACTGGGAGGGAGAGCTAAGGCAAATAAAATCAGTGCAGAAAGGCACAGTGAATGGCAGTGATGGACCAGGGAGATTTAAACATGCCTTGCACCAGGCAAAGGATGGAAAAGAATGGCAGTGAAGTGACAATTTCAGCATTATTCTCTTGCCTTCTTATATATTACTCGAGCCAACTGACTGGGAGTTTGCTGTCACAAAATCAAGCTGTAAATGCAACTAACAATTTTCCCAGTCTCCTATCTCTACCAGCAGTTCTATGCCATTTACTCTTATTTTTCACCCCTGCAGCCCTTCTGTGTTTCTTCACCCCAAAGAAAGGAATTTTAAGGACATCAAAGCAATGAAATCTGATAAAAGTGCACTATGAAGTGTCTTCAGCTTTTATGAGGACTGACAGAAAAATATTGATGGAAACTGACTGAGAGGAAAATTTAACTTTCAAATCCCATTTCTGGTCCCCAGACGGTGTGGTTACTTTCCACAGAAAACTTAGTATTTTTTCCCTGAGAATTTAATAGTTTTAGAAGAAAAGACAATTCTGATGACAGCTGAATAGGAGCCATTTTATGTTATTTTCCCTCTACTAAAAAGCATGAAAAACAGTGTTTTCTTGATAGTGTGGCCTGGAATTGGATCTAGACTCCATTGAAAATGCAAATGCCAAGGAAACTCAAAATCTTGTGAAGGTTTCTGTAGGCACATTTCAGAAAAAGATCTTCCATTTACTGGATTTTTGAGAAATTAAACAAGCAAGCAACAAGAAAAAGCCCAACTCCCAGATATTTTTATTAAGGTTTTTTCAACAATTTTGAAATTATGCTATTGGGATTTTTTTTTTTTTTTCCGAAATGAAGCGTGGAGCATCAGACATCTCAACTTCTCTGGTAACCCTTATCTCTGAGATGATGAAAATAATTGTTATACCTATGGGCATGATATATCTAATATCTGATTTACAGAGAAGTGAAGGCTGGCATCTCACTGGTTCTGCTTTACACTCCGAACCCAGTAGGATGAAAAGTCAGTTAGTTTTCTGTTCCTGTAAACAAACAGCTCTTGCATCACCAGCTTTGTGTAGTAATTTACATTTTTTGCTGCATATGGCTGGAGATAATTACACATTAGGGCTAAATTAATTACTAACTGTAATTAATTTGTCTGAGGGTTAAGGCCGTCCTTCCTGGCGTTGGGAGTGACTCCCTCTTCAACTGGAATCTGTGCTGGAAGTCACCCCTTTGTCAGCACCAAGCCAGCAGTGCCTCTTCTCTAACCCCTTGTACCTCCTTGCACTCCCCTGCACCACAGAGATCCAAAATCTCTTCAGGATGTGGTTCAATTCTAGTAGAACCCTTGAATAATGCCACTGAGAAATGTTTGGAGATTTTTTTTTTCCTCCTCTGCAGAAATCAAGAACCTCCTTTGCCTTTCTGCTTTTTTCTCACCAAGCTGACAAAGTTTTACAGGGAGAATTTTCCAGAGGAGTTTCACATAATCGGTAATGTTTTTTCGTCCTCTCACTTTTGGAGCAGAGATTCTCCAAGGGGTTTTCTCAGTCATCCTCTCTCCAAGTACTGCCCAAAGGCTCTGGTTTGAAGGGAGCCCCCTTCCAGCCCCTCTGCAAATACAAAGAGAGGCTTTGTGGGCATGTTTCAGTCCCTTCCAAAATCTCTGCCTCCTCAAAGACAGCAGGCACCATCCTGCCAGGGTTATTGTAAGACTCAGACTACCAGATTTGCATTATGAATATGGTTATGTAAGCCTGCAAAGTATTGTTCAGCTCACACCAATGCTAACAAACTGCTGTCAATGAAACGTTTTGCCACTGGTGAAGGTAGTAGGAGACGAGAAAAAGGTCTTGGGTTGCTGATCAATTTTTTAAGTTACTCAGTTCAAAAGACTCATCTATGAAATTAACATATTTTCCATTTTTTCAAGTGGAATTTTTCAGGAATTAAATTATGTATACCAGTAGAGGGCTGGTTTAAAAATGTAGACTGAAAGAGGACCATGACCCTCTGCAGACATTAAATCACATGCAAGCTGAAATGTTGACCCATTTATAAAAGAAAATTGTCATCCTAAGTTGAGAACACTTGGAGACAAACTTTCTGTGATTGTAGAGCTTATTAGTGGCAGTCAGGTTCCCTAAACATCGTTATAGGTATAGGGCTATCTGAATTACATTTTGTCTCAACCAGGAAATAAAAAATTAATAAAAATTATATCTACTAATATTTTCAAAGGTTTTTGTAACTTTTTTATCATTGTTATGAAAGTTTCTTCACCACTAGAAATCTGATATCTTTTAATAATTTACATTCTTGTTCATCTGCTGGAAAGACCATGTGCCTAATGCCTTTTTTGATGTTCCAATAGCTAAATGCATCCAAATTTAGGGGTACCTTTGCTAGCAACAATTTTCTTTCCTAATGATTGTCTAACATTGTATATTAGGGCAAAGCCATGATGTGAAATTACACTTTCCACCACTCTCAGGCCCGTATTTGCTACTGAAAACCAGTGCTACTTCTGCCAGATTTGACTTTTCTTCAACCTCTTAGAGCTGAAAACTTATTTGATTTCTGATAATCTGAAAAAGGCAGGCATGATGATACAAAAACTTTCTGTGCTGCTACCTCAAATGAGGGTTGCAGACAATATCTGCTCAATTGCTTCTTATTTTTTATGACAAGTAGTCAAGAACTCATTATTTGCATGGTGTTCTGTGGTCTCTTAAGAAGGGGATTCATAATTGGAGTTTATCTTTGCTATTATACCCTGCTTTGTGACAGAAAAATTAATAACTCTTTGTTTAAGCTTTACGTGCTTACAAATGAACACATAAGTTTACATTGTTAAGACAATAGGTTTTTGTGGGGTTTTTTTCTTTTTT
>VWYP01031258.1:32785-62647 GCA_013400435.1 Pycnonotus jocosus
TTTTTTTCTTTTACCAGTATTACCCAGATATTCCCAGCAGGGTGGAAAACACTGGCATCTAGTGAGAGAAATTTCGGGGAGGGACTGGAGAAACTCACAGATGGCACATAGCTGGTTTCTAAATATGATACCTGAGATCTGAAATTCAGCTTACACAGTTCCTGATCTGCTGGCCCTGATACACTGAAAGAGCAGAGCAACCATAGGGTTTTGCAGTGGCTCTGATATTCTTTGTTCACACTGGTGGGCAATGAAGGAGGCAGAGTTTCATTTAGGGAAATTGTCCCCTCCAACTACTCCCATGTGTAATTATTCTTCTGAAGCCACTTTTCCTTGGGATCTGGGTTTGCACTTCTGATTCTGGAGATTTAAATGTATAGTATGGCCAGAAAAGAACCACTCCAGTTACAGATTTTCTTCTTCCTTCTGAAGTTATGTGCCAGAAGTGAGATTCTTCCTTTTGAGTTATAGCCATTAAATCTATTTTGAGCTAAGGGCATTACTACACGAGGTTTTGCAAGTGACTGAACAGAACTCAGCACGGGGAGCCAGGTCCTGCCTGTTCCTACAGAAAGCACAAGGAACACATTGACTGGATTGCATTATCTTAAATCAACATAAGACTGTGGCTAATTGTTTTGAGATATTAGTTCCGTGGTATCACACAGTAGAAGTTTAATGATTCCCATGAACACAGCACCCTGTAACTATTGAAAGAGCTGGAGACATGACAGGTGACACACTGTCCTTTGCTGCACTAGGTGTGGAAATAATTACTTTGCCACGCAGAGGACAAACCAGAAATTGTGCAAGAGCAATTAACTAAATCCTGCCTTCAGAAGAATCTGTAGACACACCTTGCTCTCTGCAATGAGATCAAAGAGCTCTAGAAATATGTTTGCCAGGGCCTCTCCAGAGCATTATCCCCAGATCACCTGGGATGTGAGTGACATGGCAGAGATGTAGTCTTTGCTGGCATTTCCAAGCTCACATCTGGGATGTCGTGCAGCTCACATTTGTGTCTTTAGAGAAACGAATTAAGCAGCATTAGAAAGCAACACAACCAATCTGCTGTTACTCAGTGGATTCAGGACTAAGCAGAACCACAGAACTTTGCGTTATCTGAATAGTCCTGCCTGTCACTCCATTATTCTCTTTACTGTCTCTCAAATTTAGTTTACATTTGTTGACCTGCCTTTGTCTGTTTGTTTGTCTGTTTTGAATTACAAAAGCATTTATAAAATCCTTGTCTAGGCAGATTTTCTTTGTGTCTCAAGACACAGCTGCCTTTTCAAAGATTCCCAGCTATTTGCCAAATACACAGGTCTGTATTGTGTAGATTTTTATATGTGCTCCAAATGGAAAAGAATCAGCTTCTGATGTGCAGCATTTACAAAATAAAACACAGAAAACAACACCTTTAATAGAACAATGAGAATAAAATACTCCTAAGTCTTTATAGGATTTTACTTAAATATGTATTTTATTTCTCTGCAGATTTTATCATTACATGGTGAAAACACTAAGCACATTATAAAAAGACAATGAGGGTAGTAGTAAGCTTTTCTAATAATTCTATGGAAAAAAAGTTGTAATTGTCATTTTAGGCTCTAGGTGTCTGTAATCAACCTCATATGATACCCTGGGCACTGATGGTTCTGTTGTGTTGCACCCTTTGGTTACAATTAACAGAGAACTCATGGAGGTGTAGCTGGGTAGGCAAAAAACCAATGTGTGCTACAAGTTCAGGATTTAATTTTGGAGGTATACTGCACAACATTAAAATAAAATAAAATAAAATAATTAAAAATTTAAACCCAATGTTCTTAGCACTGGATAATTTTGACTAAGAGTCCTTTAAATTCAGTTACAGATTCCACTGCTTTACAGTGCCAGCCATAACTCTCTCTAAATACCTTGGGCCACCTTGGGCTCAATTTCCAGTGCATGGGTTAGAATTTCCCCTTCTCATCAGGCACATGCACCTCTACTTTCCCTTTGGCTGGCACAAATCTAAACATTTACAGAAAATCTCCTTTCTGCGGAACAAAAAAGAAAAGAAAAATGAGTGGACTTTTTAATGAAACAAAAATGATGTCCAATCTACACTCCCAGGCTCATTTCCATAGCAGGTCATGTTCATCTCCTGAAAACTCACTTCTTTTGCAACCAGGAGTGGTCAACAACATCTTTTTCTTACTTGTCACTTTTATTTTCTTAATTTTCCTTTTGTCTGTCCACAGATGGATCCAGACTGTTCCAGTCCTAGTTTTTTCCCTCTTCCACAGGTGTGGAATAGTCTCACATTGCAAACTGATGGTTCCCTTTCCTAATGGGAATAGATGGTGCTGTTGAAATGCCAGTGGACTGAAAAAAAATTGAGCAGTAAAATTCTCTCAATTCTCCATAATTCTGTCTTGCTTTGAGAAAACCATAAATGGCAAATGCTATTGGGTTTTCTCTTCTATCTGTGCTTGTCTCTAGGAGGGAGATGCTTATGTTTTTAAAATATTCATGCACAAATGTCAGTGAATCAGAGATTTATCTACAATCAATCTGCAACTTTCCGTGTAGTACAATGTGGCTAACTTGCCCAGGACATTCAAAGAAGTAATTATTTCAGGAGTTAAGCATAGGTGTTAACCTAGATAATTGCCTTATCAAAGTGTAAATTGACCAAAGTAATTTTACAATAATCATGATCACCAAAGCAGATCATCACACTGACATTAGAAAGGGAAACTGACACTGACAGAAGTCCTGTGCCCTCAAAAAAAAATCGAGTGACTTCTGATTGTGTGCTGATAAGAAAGAGACTCAGGATTCTTTAGGACAGACTCATAAAAATAATGAGGCATGTAAAGATATCAAATACCTGCAAATTGTGACAGAACAAGAACTTCTGAATACTCATTATGATTTCACCACAGGTTTTTATAATAGTATAACAAAACTCTGCACTCTTCTAAATTAAAACCTTCACGCCTGCTGATGTCTCATTCAGTGGAGTTTTACCATGAGGAATTAAAGTCTTCAGGACTTACACTCACTGACAGTGTCTTGAAATTGGGAGGATTTTTGTTATAAGAAATGTGAGATGTGGAACTAAGGGTAACAGATGTTAAACATAGCCTGCAAAAATATCTATTAACTGAGCTTTGAGTAAAATTAGGAAGACAGCTGTGATCAAACAGGTATTCTGCCACTCATCTTTCCCATTCATACTCCTGCCTTCATGATATTCCATCCTTTGATGTGCATGGAAACATTTTACAGCAGATTAAGCAAGGTTTGGCTTAAAATCAATGCAATTTAACAGGGGGAGAAAACTGAATTAAGGTGAACCAACATGAGAAGGCTTTGATGAAGCTTAAATATGAAGTAAGTAGCTTGAACATTGATTAACTACTCCTGTATTGGAGAAAAGTAATAAATAAATAAGAATTTTTAAAAGAGGCAACTAAAACCAAACAAAAAGACCCACAATCAAACCAAACTAAAACACAGACTCCCCATGAAAAACAACACAAGCACAGTGAAAAAGATAAAGAACCATCCCTGAGACCCGAGCTAATTTGGGTAATGAGACCAAATTTTAGAGTCCTTATGCATAGAAGATATTGACCTTAACTTGTATAAAGCACTGCCTACAGGTGCTACTTTTCCTACATTTACTTTAATCTTCACCTTAATTAGTGCAGATCACTAGGAAAAGGTATAATTTGGTCTTTGATTTTCAAAAAAATCTAACAAAATTATTAAAGGATTGGGCCTTTTTGCATGCAGGTAATGGTCCTTCGTGTCCTTCTCTAATTTTCTTCAAAATGCATTGGGCTTTTTCAATTCTTCCAAGGTCAAGAAACCCACAGAGAATGGTCAGATGGTTACAGTGCAGCAAAGGAAACAGAGGTGTTAGTGAAAAGCAGATGAGATGTCTTCCAGTCTTGTCAGACAATTGAGATATATCCATTAATATATATTTTTTTAAAATTGAGGACACAGGCAGTGAAGCTACTCAAAAAATCAGTAATTTGCCTTAAGTTTTCTGCTGCCACTAAAAGCAGCATTTCTAAGCATTCCTACGAGCAACATGGCTTTTGCAAGGGCTCAGGACAACAGTTACAGCTCTGACAGCTTCCTGCCACGTTTTTAATTCAGGTCAAATGGGATTGTAATTTTTTTTTTTTTATCATCTGTATTTCCTCCAAAGACAAATAACATTTTTATCAAAGAAACAAGAGAGAGAAAGGAGAGAAACTGCAAAAATATACCACACAAAAAAATTTAATGTCAGGTTATTTCTTAGAAGACATTTTCCATAGCAACTTAAAAAGAAATTGCTGTATTTAGCAATTGCAAGTGCTAAGGAATGTGCAGCAGAAGACAGGGTGGCACAGAAATAAGGTCTGAATCTTGTTCTATAGCTTAGTTCCCTTAATACCCAAAGAATTTCTGCCTCAAATATCTACAATCTTGGTCAATCTTCAAGTGTTCACTGGATTTCATGATATTTCATCTGACTCACTGAACTTCCTCAGGAAAGGGCTACCTTTCTTTACTTTTTTTCTTTAATATGTTTATATTTAGCTAAGGCTAAAATTTGAAACATAAAGTTTCATGGAGATTTTTCCACCTTTGGAAGAGTAATCCACATTCCAGAACATCTCCAGTAATAATACCAGGTTACAATGCTAAAAATCTTAATTTGTGAAAGTCAAATTTTTATGAAACTCAAGTACATAAAATCACACATATTCATTTAGATAGGGGAAAATTGTGTCTATGTTTAGTTTTATAATCAGAGAATTAAAAATACCAGCTCACCTGAGCTCTAATACTGCTCTAGTAACAAATAGAAATAAAATACAAAGATTTGGGGTTTTTTAGCTGCATGGAAATGCATGAATATGTCTTCCACCACATTCACTGCATCTAAGAGTTTCATCCTTTTGTTCCCATCTATAATATAAAAATTTTCAGTTGAACTTTATCCTGTGTTTTGGAAAGTGATTTATCCTTGAAGTGGAAATTCCAGGTGATGGAGATTACAGCTTGTTGCTGAAAAAAAAATCCCTTAGAGGAAATTTCAAATGAAATATCTGAACTCAGGTTTCTTCAGATGAGATTGAGAACTGAAAGTCTCAAATAATTGTATAAGAGGAAGTTTCAACCAATCTTAAAAACAATAGTGTAGAGATTGGGTGTTAAGCCCCTAATCTTTAACTGGTTATATATATTTTTTTTTCCCAAAAGAAGACTAATATTAGACATACCTTTAAAGAAAGTTCAAATGTGGGGAAAGGAATGAACGTTCTCCAATCACTGCAAAAAGGAAAACTGTCACTGAAGAAAACCTTGTTATCTGTTAAAAAAACCCCACAACAACAAAAACCCCCTTTGACAGGTTGTTTTAGTAGTTAATTATTCTCATTTAAAATTTACATTTAAATTTAATTTTTTCTATCACCAGCTGCCAGACAATCATTCCTCTTTGCTTCAGAGTCAGGGAACCTCTTCTATCAGGCCCTGTAGGAGCTATTTTAGATTGTAATCAAGTCATATTTAAGATTCTCTTGTTTTAGTAACCACAGTTCTAAATCCAGTCTTTTACCAGAGAAAAACTTTTTTAAAAAGTCAATTGTCCTCTTTAAAGGAGATAAATATGGTTTTGAGAATTTCAGTCAAGGAATCAGTGAACAATTCACTGAGGCTCTGTTGGCACCATTTCCCTAATATCTGTGGATAATTATCTTCACTTTTAAACCAAGCACTTCTCTGTGTAGAGAACGTCATACTGTAATTCTCAATCTGCACTTAAAATATCTGTTTACACAGTCGCCAGAGTGACGGTACCACGCTTAGAAGATGAACTAAACCTTTCATTATCCTTAATAAAACAAGAATCTGTTTAAAGAAGATCTATTGTGGTGTCTCACTGCGCTTTGGAAGGAAACAAAAGAAAAAAAGATTATTTTTTAAAGTAAGTTTGACAGGAAAAACATGTTCAGCAAAGAAGTGTCTCTTATTTAAAGAGCTCAAATTGTGAACAGACTGCTACCAGTATTTGCAGATTTCATTTTCTTGTGTTTCTCCTTCTTCTATAAATATCAAAGGTGTCTCCTTTAAATACTATTTCAAACCGATTGTAAGAAAAGCTTTGTCACTTGCAACTTATGAGTAAGGGAAAAAACACTTAATCAAACTACTTCTGGTCTGGTTTTCTTTTTAACTCCTGTTTCATGCTGGGATTACAGGGGAGACAAAAAAGCAGAATTCCTTCCTGCAGCATCATTTCTATGCTTTGTAGAAATACAGAGCTATACTTGTATAGAACTGGGATAGCAAAACATTTTTGCTTGGCTTATGCACGCATTTTTGCCTTGCTTGTTAAATTGTCTTTATTTTGATCCATTTATTTTGATTTTGCTCTTCTGATTCTCTTCTCTTTCCATACCACTGTGTGGGTGGATGGGGTTGGGAGCAAGAAGAGGGCTGGTGAGTTGTTGGTTGCTCATGTACGTGATGAGAGAGCTCACGGAGACTGTTTTGCCATCCTCTGACTCTGCAATTGGCCTTGCCATGCTCTGTGAGCCCACACAAGAAGCGAAATCCATGAATAACACAGATTTAACAGCCCAGCCCCTCTCCCTGTGGGATGCTGAGGCTTGGCCATGTCAAATTCCTGCTTCTCACCCTCACCTGGGCAGGCAGAGCAAACAGCCCTGAGCAGATTTATCTCCTGCACAATGCACAGAGCTGGTCAGAACTGCACCACCAAACAAGTGTGGGCTGGTTTGTTTCATGACAGGGTAATCACAAATCTAATTTACCTGGAAACAGAATGTGGAGGATGCTGTGGTGGGCAAGAAAGTTTGATCTGAAACAATGAAGAAGGAAATGTGTATTGCTTGAGGTTCACAGGAAAGCTGAGGGCACATGTAGGAGAAATAGTTCAGTGCAGGGTGTAAAAATGTCCAATGGCAGTGCTAAAAGAACAGCAGTGCACACCAAGCACATTGCTTTTCTGAGACATTTACTGCTCTCTCACATTACTTCACTGTCTTGTTGAAATTCAGCTTGCCCCTTGGGAGTCAGAGAGAGCTTGCCAAGGGTAAAGCACTCCAAGTGCTGAGAGCATGACCTCTCATTGTGACAGTACCCAGAAAACCACTGAGGACCAAAATCCCATTTCCTCCCCTTCTGCACGGTCTGTTACAGGCTTTTCCCCCTCACCCCTTCTCTGGCTGCTGAAAGTGATGATATCCCACAAACCTAGCATTGCTTTGCTGAATTTGCAGATTCCTGGGTTTGCCTGTTGGTTTTTGGCTTTTTTTCCCCCCTGTCTCATTTGATTTATAGGGTTTCTTTCTTTATTTTTTTTTTCCTGTCTCATTTGATTTATAGTTTTGGAATTAGAAGCCTCACAGCCTCTTTTCTGGAGGACTCTGTTTGAACACATCTCTGGTGTCCCTCCCTCAGTTCTCTTACAGGGCAGTTCATGATAAGGCTGCAATGCTTTCTGGGAGCCTCACCAGTTCTGGAAATGCACTTGTCCTTTCCCAAGAGATGATTCAGTATGGGTAATAGATCAGATTCTATCCTTTCTCGCTTTATGCCTAAAAGAATTTCTTGCTCAGCTGCTGAGTTCTGTATTACTCTATATTTCTCTATAATTTTTTTCCTGGGAGCTAAGCCATTCTGGTACCATTCCAATTATCTGTGCCCTGGAAGAAATAATGTGTAGAATAGTAAATAGTTATTGGTCAATGGAAACTCCTAATGGGGAAGGAATATTTAGTTTCTTGTGAATTCATGGCAAGGCAAAGAACAAAAATTACCTAGGAGGTATGGCAAAGTGGCTGGAAGTAGATGCAAGTTTAGCAGGTTTGCAAGTCACTTTAGATTTGGTTTATCTCTTCTTTCTAGCCTTTTGATTTGGTCTTAATTCCTTTTTTGTTGTTTATTTTTAAAAACTTATTTATTCTTTTTATTAAATATACACTAATTTACATATTGTGCTTACCTATTAATCTTTCTGAATCAAGACAAATCTCTCTTAAATGTGATATTTCNTCCTCTTTCCCTCCTTCCTTCCCTCCAAACTTCCGAAATTCCTTCCTTCTGAACTTCCTGTTTCTCAACTGCAGCAAAAACTTTGTAGTTTTTGTCTTTGTCATTATTTTACTTTTTATTCTCTTCCTTCTTCACTTGTCCATTCTCAGTATTTTGTGCAGAATAGATCCCCAGCAAGCCCGGCATAATTTACAATAACTGCTTATAAGTACATTTTTTGTGTCAAGACAGAACAAAAGGGACTAGTATTGATTGTAAACTTCAAAAACTGGTGTAGAGATATTTCCTGTATTTACTTACTCTAACTGATACTTACCTCCAAAGAGATACTAGTCAATGGAGTAGGAATGAGCATGAAGTAAGACACAATTTCTCTCAGCTGCAAAATTACTTTTTGTCAACACATTTAAATTCTGTCCATGCTTGTATTCCTGAGAGCAGACATGAATTACTTTATTTTTTTGCTTCTCTAGCAAAAAATATGTTCCAAGGTAAATCGTGAATGACAGTGGCTAAATGGGTTCAAAGCAAGTGAAAAAAACATTAAGGATGTGAATCAACAAAGGGGAATGGAAGGGCCATCCAGAATAAAAGCAGCTCTGCTGTGGTTTGAATCTTGCTGAATTGCACGGCATTTTTCAGCAACATGTCAGTTCTTCCTCTGAAATTCCTCTCTTGCTTCCAGGCTATTACAGCTGTGGCATACTGTAAACCTTCTAAAAAAAAAGAAAATCCAGGAAAAAGGGAAAAATTAAAACATGCTCCACAGCATATTTTAAGACTGGCACAGCCCTAATCCACTTGCTGGGCTTGAACTGGTGTCAGAGCAAGCTGATTCAACAGGAATTTTTGCAGAGTGGATGTAGGCACACAGAACCAGGTGATGTGGAATCTCGGAGGAGCCCCACCCACAAATAACAGAATAGAAACACTGCAGAAAATCTTAGCTGCAGGTCAGAAAATGACACAGCTCCTATTGTTGCTCAGGATTTTGTAACTCACAGCTTAAAAAGCACACAGGCACACCGTAAATTTCATAGATGGCGTAATGATATCCTAGAGCATCCTCGTGAGACCCTAACACAGCCCACCCCCAAACACTGGGCTGAAAAGGTTGGCTTCAGCCTACAGAAATGAAATGCTAAGCACTTGACTTGAAATTGCATGCTGTATCAGTAACACGGTTCAGGAAAAAACACAGTTTATCAAATTCCAGCTGCCAAGAAAAAGAAATGCCTCCAAAAGAGACATAATATATAGGGCAGGCGTGTGCTGAGGACCGGTGTTCCCCCAAACAAATTCTCTGATAATAATGCCTGAATAATCTCCAGCTGTTTATATGAAGCGTGCTGAGGGCTGAAAAACCTTCATGAGAGGCCAGATAAAGTACTTCACAGAACATCTGATATTCCCTAAACCAGGCTGTTAGCAAGAGCCCTGCCTGAAATTATCAAAGTTCCTAAACTACTCTAGATCTGTTCACCCCAGGGAGGTTTCATTTTAGGTGGAAAGCAATACAAATATTCTCAACAATCCTCAGTAATCTTTGTGGGCTTTCTAAGTCTTCTGCATAACTTTTTTTTTTGTTGTTGTGTTATTAAAAAAAAAGAAGAAAAGAGTTTGTACAAAAACTGGCCAAAAGACACAGCTCATTTGTTGGACATCTTTAGAGCTCCTACAAGGAGCAGCATTGGCAATATTCCTACAGCTGCAAGGGACCACTGTGGGTGATTTAATCTGGATCATGATAAACTGTTTTTACTCTGGAGTGATGGAGAAGTTTCATGTGCCAGCTTAGCCTGAGGGCTGTGCTGCTTGAAAGAGGGGAAGAAAGAAAAAAGTATCAACTGCATAAAGAGGCCCACAACAGGTTTGGAGCTTGGAAAGTTTTTTGTTTAGGAGTTTGTGCTCTGCTCAGACCTAGGAAATCTGATTAAAGACATCATTCTGTCTTCAGAAGTCTGGATGCACCCAGCTTGAAAGTGACACTGGAGTTCACATTAACCTGGGTGCATGAGAATTCACCGTGAACAAAATGCATGCTTTAAATTCTGTCCTCTGTTTTAATGCTGCTAATTTATTCTGAGTGCTGATTTGACTGGGGCTATGAAGAAGTTTATAAATAGGCATTACCATTCCCCCAAGAGTTAAAACAAAATTAAAAAAAAAAAAGAAGAAAAATAATGTGCATATATTTGTATTTCTTTTTGGTAATGCATATATCTACACTTACATGTCTGAGTGCTCCTGTTCTTGACCCATTGTTTTTTCTTAATTCTTCAAACCATCTTCTAGGAAGATTAAAAAAAAAATTGGGCTGAAAATTATAGATAACTTAACAAATATATTTGTATTCTGAAAAAATTCCATGCTTTCCAAGCTTTCACTGATGAACACGTAAAAATTACACCTTGTGCTTTGAGGTTATAGCTGCCTTGACTGAATTTTTCATACTATGTACACAGAAAGTATACATATTTTTATTCAGTAAATTATTTGGCTTTAAAAGTATTTCAAAAGATATCATTGCCATCCCACAGTATACTTTGGGATAAAAAAGTGTCCTACCAAAGGTGGTTTTTTTCGGGGTTTTTTTGTTTTTTTTTTTTTTTTTTTTTTTAATTATTAAGANTTTGGGAAAAAAAAGTGCCTACCAAAAGTGGTTTTTTTCGGGGTTTTTTTTTTTTTTTTTTTTTTTTTTTTTAATTATCAAGATCTAACATCATCATAAAAGTTGTACATTACAGTATTTCTATGCACAGAAGAACAAATGGGTAATATTTAGTTAAGCCAAGAACATTATTTTCAATTAAATAGATTGCTGTATCTCTCTTCATATTTATATATTTATATACATAAATACAAACACACATATATATATATACACATACACATACATATATATGCACATATATATATATATATATATATATACATGCTTTCTCATTCTCCNTATATTTACACATTTAAAAAACCCCAAACTCCCCAGAGGAATAAAATACAGTCCAAAATAAGTAGTTATTTTTGTAACTATTTAGATTCTCTACAGTGTGGTGGTGAAGGATTTGCTTTCATGCTCTGGTTCTTGCTGGCAAAAAAACGATTTACCACAGATGTACTGTTGAAGAGCTCCCATGTCTGCAGAAATGAGTCTGAAATTTCACAGGAAAAGCCTTCCTTTGCAATGCTGCACCATTTTTATTTTGGCTATAGCTGAAAAAGCCAAGAATTGTGGCCCTGGCAAGAAAATGGCTGCCCATATCCCTGTAGGAACCTCTCAGCTCAGGGCTCGCTATCACTTGAAAGGCAAAATTAAGTTGACTTTTCCTTCCTTCACATGGACTCTGCCTGTTCTTGCCAGGGGCATGGTGAGGCTCCACTCAGCTTGGCTCCTGTTCTGCACTGTTGCACTCACTCAACAAAAAAAAAGTCATCACAGCCATTATATTGGCTGAATCACTCCTTGGCTGGATGCTGGCGTGGCCACATCTCCTTGAGCAGGTGCTGACAGACCTGAACTCATTCTGCCTGCTTTCCTCCTCTTTCCTGCCTGGGTGAAAGCCAGGTCCAGTCTAGGAATTATTTTATAGCATTGGGTTTTTTGTTTGTTTGTTTTGTTTTGGGCTGGTTTTTTTTGTTTGTTTGTTTTTTCTTTGGGTTTTTTTGGGGGGAAGGTGTTGTTGTTGGGGTTTTTTTGTTTTGTTTTGGGTTTTTTTGTTTGTTTGGTTGGTTTTTTTGTTTTGTTTTTGTTTTTTAATCCTATAGATAATAGTCATGACCTGCAAGTTTTGGCAGGGAAAGTTATCCTAAGGTCGAAACAGTCTCCAGGCAGTGGACAAAGCCAGTTGTCACACAGATGGGACATCTTCTGAGCTTAAACTAAGACAGGACAAAGGTGCTTCCAATGCCAGGAATTCCTGACAACCACTCTAGAGCTTCACACTTCCTGCAGTTTTTCTCAGTTTTGTGTATCACACAAGCCATAGTGAAAATGTCATTAGGTCAGGCCTTCCTCAAAGCTGTGTGGCACCTGAAAGTGCCCTGAAAGCTGTGGGGCTTTGTGGTTTTGAACTCCCAGGAGGCAGTGTCTCCTTGTCAGCTCCCACTGTCACATTTCTTATCTCTGCCTGCTGGAGACACTTTGGGGAAGGGTATTTTGTTTTTCAGGTGGTACACAGGCTGTTACAAAAGTAAATCCAAATGCTTGCAACTTGTAGGTGTAAAGAGGAACCATTGAATTGGAGTGGTGATGCCTCATAAGAGAGTCCTTGGCCATCCCCTGAGTGGCTGGGGTTGGTGAGGGGAGGCAAAGGCACCTACTTGTTAAACAGAGTGACAGTCCTGCCTTTTGTGTTATTTAGTTGGTATCTCTCATAATTTATTTCTTTGTTTTCTCTCTGTCCCACTGGAATACAAACCAGAAGGAAAAGAAGCTTGTGCCCTTATTTGACCACTCACAGCACATATTCAGTTTTGAATTAAAGGAATACTTTTTATGTTCAAGAGCAAGTGGGAAAACCAATGGTTTTTAAGCAGCTTGAGATGACAGTGGCAGTTTATCTCTGTCTCCAGGAAGTAAACATTTTGAAAACACTTTAAAGTATTATCCATTTTCACTGCAATATCTGAAATGTCAGGTGATTGGATTATGGCCCTTCTACAGCTTGTACATTGAGCAGTTTCATTCATGACAGCTACACAGTGGAAATTACACATCTCCAAGTACATTCAAAACCACTGGCCTCTTGCTGCCACAGAATGCCTGCTCACAGTGAAGAGGAAAAACCCCTAAAACTTGTATTTTTTCTAAAATTCAAGAATTTATGTAAGGGAATATGGGTTAATTCACAGGTGCTTGGGATGAAATTCCGATCCCTTTTATCAACATCTCCTTGCAGGAGGTAAAGGAGGAGTGTTAGAGGCACCAAGCTTTTTCTTATCCAAGGACAAGGCAGGTGTTTCACTGGACACCACTGGAAAAGGTTTTCTTCTCTGCCTTGACTCTGGTTTTGGTCCAGCAGCAGATTCTGCAGCACACATTTCCCAGAGGAGTGATATGAGCCCGAGTGTGGGCCATTATTAGCAATGGGCTCATGCAAACACTTTCAGAGGAGGGTCACAGGAAATTCACAGGGCCAAGAACTCCACACTGAGCCAGTTCAGGTCTGTGCTGGAGCTCATAAGCTCAGATTGACCTGATCTGTGCAGTTAGCTTGGAAATCTGCAGAAACTGGGAAAAACCTGCTGCCTTATCTTTTTTTTTCAGGGATATCACTGTAAACTGCTGTTGGAACTTCACTTATTGTAATGTGTCTGGCTGTTCCTGTGAAAGACAAGGTCTTTTCTAAATGCAGGTGAAAATAGAGGACAGATACTCCTCCTGCTTTCCTCGGTGTACCGTACAGTCCTGGCACTAAAGCATATTGTGTGGGTCTTCTCTCTGTGGGAGGCAGAGGATGTTGGCCAGTGCTGTTTTCAAAGCAGATTCCATCTCCACTCCACAGATCCCTGCTTTGATGTGCTCCAGGATCTGACCCTGGCTGGCTTCTCTTTGTGCTCTACACTCTGCAGATGCTCATGTTGCATTTACAGAAATAGGAAAGCATCAACTGGAGAAGCAGCAGAAGTTAGGGCCTCAGGCAAATGAATTATGTTGATAAGCATGGCTTTTTGCCTTTTTCTTGCTGTTTTAATTCATGTATTCAAACATATTTGTACATAAATTCCCTCAGACACACACTCAACAGGTAGTTATTTATCTCTGTCGGTCACTGTGACTAGGAAAGTGACTTTCATACATCTCTCTTGATTAAACTGAGATAATTTTGGCTTGAACACACTGAAAAAACCAGAAAAACACAATTAAATATGGGACACTTTTAGAAAAAAGTACCATTTCTGAATTACAAATTTTTCATCTTTGCATGTGTATACTAGAAAACAAATTAAAACTGAGGATTGTCAAAGTTTTTAATTCAAAGTTTTAAAAGAACAAGTCTCCATATGAGATACTGGACAGTTTTTCTTGCACAAAATTTCCCCAGTCTTCCATAAAACAATATCTGTGGATTCTCATGAGCTTCCCTTCTATGGAAGCTATTCCAATATTTGTTTAAATAATGTCTAATTTTTTTCTCCCCAAAATTGTGTTTTCACTGCCTATTTATTCATCACATCCATCTTTTTAACAATCTCATATTAAGGTAAATTCTCACAAATATGTGATTGTCAGAGATTTAAAAGGCTTAAATCTCTACTTTTTTTATGCTGAAGACACTAGAGAAATCATCCAGCTTTTTCAGGATGTCAGTCAGGCACATCATCCTGTTTTGACTGTAGGAGCCTATTTTCATGGAAGGGCTCAGGGGGAGCCTCTGATGCCAGACACGTTTGATGTGCACAACGCCCTGTGGTTCATACATTTTGAATATTTTGATTATGAGTGCCTAGGCATGGTGCCAGTGGCACAAGTGATGCTTGGACATGTCTAGGCCATTCCTAGTGCTCCTATATTCACCTGGGTCCATGCAGTGTCACAAAAATAAATCTCAATAAACTGAGAATTTCAAGATAAAGAGCAAGCTGTCCAAATGTGTAAACTTTTTTTTTTAATTTTTTTTTAATTGCATGAACATCTTTCTGCAATATTCTTTATGTTTTGGGATTGTTGCAACTTACTGAGTTGGTTTTCTCACGGAATAACTTCTTCAAAGCTATGCATGAGGTAGTGCCAGTACTGCAGGAAGCAGGAGGAGGTTCTGTCCCCTATTTTCACCCATATCTAGGAAAGATCTTGTCTTTCACAGGAGCAGCCAGACAAGCTATAAGTGAACTTCCAGCAACGATTACAGTGATACAACTGAATACTTCATACTATAATAAAATAATCAGTGTAAAGGATCCCATAGCACACGTTGTCACTGGTCAGCATATTTGGTTATCGTAAAATTTCAAAGATTATTATTTTAAAAGATGCAAACACATAAGGATAACTGCAGAGCTATCCTTCCTTCACAGCTAGTCTAGGATCCTACCTCGATACCTCATTCAGTAAAAACCTTGAGGTGCATGTTCCACCAATAATTGCCTATTCTTTATTGTGTCTTAGGATCACCTTTGAAGACATATCCCTAGAAATAATCTATACTGGAAGACTAGAGTGTACCTTACATCACAATAAAACAGGATTTTTTATGAAAAAATCCAAACCCTCTTTTAAAAAACAGTACATGGGATTTTTTTTTACTTTGTGTGGAGGGAGCCCCACTCTGCTCTGACAAAGGGAGCCACAGCCCCTGCTTGCACGGGTTGTTCCTCTCCAGATCAAGAATGTGTCAGAGGGATCTGACTTTCCCACCAGTGGGTGAAGCTCTTAGTCACCAACCCAAACAAAAGGGGAAGCAGCACTCTGACATTTTTGAAGGGAAAATGGAGGGGTTAATCTGCAGATTGGAGATAAATCTTTCTGCCAAGGTTTTAATTTTGCTTGGGTTCTGTGCATTGGTTTGCTGTTGGTGCCTCATCCTCTCTCTTGCCCACTCTTAAGGAGAGATAATATGCACTATTATGCTCAGATAAATTAAACCAGCATGAGGACAAGCACTCCACAGGATTAGCCTTGGGAAAGAATGACTAAAGCCTGGCTTTGCTCCAAAAGCTTAAAGTGCTCTCAGTGCCTCGGAGATACTGGCTCGTACCTGTTACACGCCCGCCCGCAGCACAGGCTGCCTAACTGTCTGTTTCTGAGCTGCAAAATGCCACACAGTGGGCATTTAACCCCTTGTGGAGTAAACTCACACTCGGCAGGATCTGTCAGAAGTGGTGATTTTTGTACGATATGGATAAGTGTGTTCACACACACGGAGGAGAGAGACTCGGGTGTTGAGACTGTTTCCAACACCTCAGCTAGCCTGTGTAGAGGGACCAAGGATCTTCACCAGGCAGGGCTGGGGGATGTCAGCGTGGCCTGCATGGCATTTTGTGTCTAACCTCACTGATCAGATCTGTGGCCTCTCCAAAATGAGGAGATGCCATGTGTGCACTTACTGCAACAGCACCCACACACCTGGCAAGTATTCAGGCCATCAAAAGATACTGAGTAGCAGAACTTAAGTGAAATCCCTGGTATTTTGAGGATTCTTTCTTGTAAACCAAGTTGCATCTGTCCCTTTTACTCCAATTCTAGACAATCTAGTCTAGATTCTAGGTCAAAGAACCACATCCACGAACACTTTTTCCTTCCTTCTCTGAAAATCCCTTTCCACACAAACTGCTGCACTTGGAGCATGCTTGTGTTCCTTTCCATACAAAGTTTAATCCCCTTTTTGACTGTGATCAAGAGCTGTCATAAAAATGATCTCTCCTTCTTTCTTGTTGGATTCAGGGTAGTGTTTACTGCTCTGAATTTCGGCTCAGTGATGTACCAGAGAAAGCTTTGCTAAGTGAGAAAACCAGTTCATGTGGTCAGGTGGTTGGCTCTGCCAACTCAGAGAGCAGCAGCAGCCCTCATTTAGACTGTGGAAAAACTGCCCTTCCAGGTTTTTCTAATGGTAGAAAAAGCAAAAACCTTAAGCCGAAGAATGAATAAATCAGGTGTTCACAGCAAGGCCTAAAAGCAACCCAAGGTCCTTTGGAGGGAGAATGCAGGTAGGCTTAAGAGGAATGAGAAAATTAACACAAAAGTCAGCAGAGAAAAAAATTTGTCCTGCACCAATGCTGAGGCTGTGACTGTGGAACCTGATCTGAAGAGTTCTGTATTTTGGAGGACATCAGCAAGAACAGACCCCACTCATTCATAGGGGACTGTAGCAACCCCATAGCTGTAAAAGCCTGAATGCACGGTCCAGTGGCAGAGGTGTGGCTGGGAGTTTTCTCACTGAAAAGAAATGTGTGATACTTCCTCACAGTGCCCTGCAAGTCTTTGCTCTCTCTCTCTGCACCTTTCTAATGGGGCTTCTATTGAAAGAAAAAAATGTAAGCAGTGCTTTTAAGCCCTTCTCCACTGTCCTGCACATCCTACCTTATATATAAATATCTGCTATTTCGTGCCTGCTTGTTCCATGGAAACATTTTTACTATTTACTCTGAGACTGGCTTTTGCCTCCTGAAAAAAAACCCAAGCCGCCACATTCCCTAAATTTTAGGACTCATAACTAAAGAACAGATTTAATGCATGTGAAAAATAAGACACATTTAAATACAGACTTTGCAAGGCAGCCCCTGTTCCAGTGCAGGATTTTTTCACATGGCTGCTTGTTCAGCACACAAAGGATAGGATCTTCCCATGCCTGTCTCTCAGGGGTATTGGGGAAGTACAAGAGAAGCTGTTGGCCAGTCCTTGCACCCTTCCCCATCCAGAGAGGTGACTTCCTTGGAAACCCGAGCATCAGCTTTACCTCATAGAGGCTGAAGGGTGCATTTGATGAGCTGTCACAGTTCTTGATGTCTGTGGCCTTTTAAGCTTACTCTAAATCCATAACTCTGGAGTCTGCTCTTCACCTCCCAGCCCACAGTTCCTTCCACTCCCCCCAAAAATGTAGAAGTGAGTTAATTACTGTCATGGTAAGCTGTGAAAACCTCATGAATAAGCTGAAAGCTCATTGCCCATCCTCAAGCCCTTTATTTTTCATAACTTCCTGAATATCCTAAAAGCATGCATTTTTTAAACAGAGCACACATCAGCTAAATAAGTGGAAGAGTTCTTCTACTTTCTTTCAGCATGATCTGGACTGACATGCACTCACTCTTCTGACACTCAAGGTGGCTGCAAGCCAAGATTGTGCCAAGGAAAAAGGGTAAAAGAGAGGCAGTAAGTTGTGGCCATCTTCCAGAAGGCAAAGTCACGTCCCAAAATGGGGAATGTCCTCATGCATTCATAGTTCCTATGAATGAGCATGTTTCCACTCTCCCTTCCCCTCCCTGACTGAACTCAGACCCTTTAAGAGTCCAAAATTGTTTTATTTGCCACAGATTCTAAAAACTCATTAAATTTGGGTTGAAATCCTGATTTTATCACAGATTTTTTTAAATTTTTTTTTTTTTCCCTGTTATGACCTTGGGCATGTCCTGTAATTTTCACTTTTTCTATCATGGCTGTGAAGTTTTCAGGATGCATTCATGAAGAAGTTTTGCGTAGCTTCCTTGGCCCTGATTTGAGTGTGTACATTAAAATATACTGTCACAGAAGTGACAAGCGTATTCTGCTTTCTTTCCTGACTTACTGATTTTCTGGCTCTCTTTCCTTTGAGACTCAGAGCACAAAGATTTGGCAGAAAAAAAAAATCTGTCTAGCAGGAATAGCTTAGTCCAGCAATCTTACCTGCTTCGCAACATCACCAACAAAAAAGTTTTGCGGTTAAATTGGAGTTTTGTTTAGAACAAACTCTCGTATTAAAAACCTAGTTTTAAACATTAAGAAAACTGGTTCTTGGCCAGAAGAGGGCATTTGACGTCAAGACTTGGGCTCACGGCTGTGGGCTCCTCATCTTGAAATAAAGAAAACCAAACAAACCAACTAACAAACAAACCCATTCTGCATTACTAAAAATTCATACCATTAGTGGTTCCTACTGTGCTGTAAAAAGTGTTTAAACTTTTCAGTCAAAGCTCCCCCCGACACCAGCAGAGGCTGAGAACATGTCAATGAAATGGAGAGTTATTGATTCATCCTTCCCTGAGTTACCCACTTCCTACTTTCTAGCACCAAGATAAGCAGGAGTTTTACTCAGACAACATTCAAGGAAAAGCACCACCTACAAAGGATCTATTTTGTCACATAGTACAGGGATGGTCTGAGCTGGTGCAGTTACTCCTTTTTATTTCCTTTGTTGTTTGTTAAAACCTTTGAAGTGGTGAGCACACAGGGGTTTTATGTAATATTAAGGCATGCACTGGGGGATATTTACACCCTTGTAGTAGTCTCATCCTTCTAAATCATCACAGCAATTAATAACAAGACCCCAGCTGTGTGAATGTGGCATTCCACAGTGTTGACAGTGAGCAGAGGAAAAACACACTCACTGAAAATTGTGGAGTTTTGAGGTCTTAATTTAGAGCAATCAGAGGTACCAAACAAGGGAAATACTCTCCTGTGGCTGAAGGTTCAAGAGTGTGGGTAAATTGCAGATTTGGGTGCAATAACAAATCCAAGATTTGTGTGAAACAACAAACCCAACAAATCCAACAAATTCTGGAGATGCAAAATTTTATGTTTCATGATGTCACATCAACTTTCCTGTTCTGCTTCTTCCTTGAAGACACTGAAATTCTCAGCTTTGTTACTTTTTTTTAAGGAAAAAAAAAATTTTTCCCTGGTTTTCAATGCCATTAAGTATATTGCCATTACAAGAAATTTGAAACTTGGTTCTAACTTGGGTCTTATTGATGCAAACAAAACACAAAAATGTTTCTGATCTCTCCAAAGTTTAACATATTCTTTGTTCAACTTGTATGAACTGGAATTGTCCCAGATAAAATTGGTAACAGTCAAAACAAATAAATCTGCTCCCACTTCCCTCAGCTACATATTTTCAATTGAAATTTTTATGAATACTTACTGCTCGATTGTCCTTGACCTCAGCAAAGCCTCCAGTTTTATGTCATTCCCAGAAGAAATTCCAGCCTTGAATATGTTAGGATGTCCTGCGTGGCTAAAACAGAGTCAGGTTAGCTGCAGCTCAGGCAGTGACAGCAAAAAGTAGATAAAGCCAAAAGCAGACCCAGGAGAACAAAAAGGGGAATTTGAAGGTGTTGGTAACATAAGAGTTTAGGATCAGGTTTCTTGCAAAAATTTGTCTTCCAAATGGGTTTTGGACAAGCTGGGTTACCTTTCCAGGTGATGTCTGAAATAAAGAAAAGAAGTTGTGGTTTCAGCATTTTCTAACAGATCCATATTTTTCTCTTGAGTTTGCTATAGATACACACATGTTCCTGTGAATTATAGGAATTGAATGTTAGATGTATGTTAACATTGGAAAAACCAGAACAGCAATGAGTTCTTCAGCCCATTAAGGAGATCAACACTTTGGTTTCTGCATGACACAGAGAATTCCCTGACACCCTGAACCAACCCTGCCAAGTGCCCCTGAGTAGGTGGAACTGGCAGCTGAAGCAACTTGACCAAAAGCAGGACAGACAATTCTGCAGATAAAGAAACCAGTCACAGGAGGTGGTGATGATGATGATGATGATGATGGCAGGGCACTTTAAGCACTCAATCAGTGTGGTATTTTAAGTTGGAGCTGGCATGCCTTCCCCAGAAAAAAGCATTTGCTCAGTCACCAGTGGCCAGAGAATGAGGTGGAGTCACCTGGAGAAATCTTTGTGGTTTGCCTACTGCAAGGAGACAAAGTCCATGGCTTGCTCCTGGCCTAGGTTCTACTGCAGCAGTCTTCCTCTGGAAAAATGAGCAGTACAAGCACCTGGAAACTTGTGGTGCCTCTTAGAATAACAGGGAAGTCGTCTCATTAGCAGATAAAGCAATATGCTGGTTAGTCAGGATAAACAGTATTTGAGGAGTGCTTTTTTAATAATTGTGGGTAAACAGATTCCCCTTGCACACCACAGAACTGCTTCAGCCCTTGGCCATCACTTTTCATTATCAAGTATTTCACCTCTTTTAATTTATGGGTGTGGAAACTCCACCACAGAGCACTACCAGAGGCATCAGCTACACCTTCACATCCCTCATCGATTTTGGTATCACAGCAGTGCTGCACTGCTGTGCACCTGTGTTACGGTAATCTCATAAAAGCCCAAAGACACCACATAAAATAATGATATAAAGCAGCCTCTGTCCTAAAATGGCCATCATTTACTACAACATGGAAGAACTAGAAAGAAAACAAAAAACAGTCAAACAAATAAAGTAAAAAAGCTTTCATAAAAGCAGTGATATATGGCTTTTTGAAATATTCAAAAAAGTAGTAAGGCACGATGGATACGATAGACATGTCCAAAATCATGAGGGATAAGGAAAAAAGATATCATCATACAGAAAGAAGTATTTTTTTCTGTGCATTTCATAAAGGTACCTGGATGTTAGAGATCTACTGAGAAATAAGAAAGTTTTTGTTGGTTTAATTTCTAAGCTTTTGGATTTTATATACACTAGTAGGATTTGGGGTCAAAAACATCTGATAACTGTACTTGAAAAAATGAAGGAGTCTGACCATGCAGTATAAATGAGGAGGGACACACCTAATTCTCCTTTCTTTAGCTGCCTATTTTGTGAAAAAGATAAAGGAGGCAGAAAAGTCACCTTTCTGAAGTGCAGGAAGAGTAGCCAAGTAATGCTGAAAGAAGTGAAAATGGGCTAAGAGGCAGAGAGGAAATGTTTTATCATTGAGTTTTATTAAATCTTCCCAAAGTTCTGCCCTTTTTCAAGAATAATAAAACTGTAGGGAAAAAAACCCCTGTTCTTTCTGCAAAGGCTTGATGTGTTTCTGTATTCTCACACCCTCCTCATGGGCTGTGTAACCAATCTGAGGGATTCCCTGCTCTCAGGTCCATAGGAGAAAGTGTCCGCTGGAATGGACACTGAGGACGTGAGGTTCTACTCCCTGACAACCACAGCCACTCCGGCCCTGAGAGACCTCTGCATCCTCAGAGTGAGCTGAGAGACTGAAAAATGAATGGATACACACACTAGAAATGTCATATTCTGTTTTGTAAGGTCTGCTCTCTCAGCTGCTTTCTAGGTGGTGTGCTCCTGGTATCTTCCAGAGATCACCACTCTCTTCTCACTGAGCTGGTGGGTCCCTCTTGTTTTGCATGTAACAGGCTGGGTGTTTACAGAACACAGCAGGCCATTTCTTTGTGTTTATAAGTGGTATAAACAGCCATTAAAGGCCTCTCAAAAACCACAAGTGATTCACAGTAACCTCTTCAGTCAAGAAGGTTGCTGCCGCTCATTCCGTGAACTACCTATTTTGAAGCAATATTTTCCAGCTGAAGGTGTCTGTCAAGCTACCAGCAAGGCAGGACTGAAGTATCTAGGTGGAGCTACAGTCAAAATAAAATTTTCAGTGAAGTTTAAGCTGATTTGGGGCATGTCAGCAGTTGTACTTCATATATTTTCTCCCAGGAAAACTCTTAGGTACATTACTGGGACCAAACAGCTGACCGGAAATGCAGTGAGAGTTACACACAAAGCATGGATGGAAATGTTGCACTCTTTATTTCCAGTGAGGCACTTGGCATCCCCCTCAGCAGCCATAGGTGTGAAATGTGGGACTCTGGTGCACAGACACAATCCAGACTGATCCTCAAAGAAGGAAGGAGCAAGAGAAACAAATACATTAAAATTCCAAAAATATATTCAGTGGCAGATACACCCAGCTCAAAATACCTCCTATTATACTCATTCAGCTCAGAAGGAAAAAAACAAAAACAAAAACAAAAACAAAAACAAAAACAAAAACAAAACCAAAAACCCACAACAAACCAAAACCAAACAAAAGCAACAACAAAACCCTTTAAAGGAAAAAGACAACAACAAGAAGAAGGCATATCCAGGTCTAATTTACATACTTTAATTAGAGTCATAGTGCTTTTAGAGCTTGGCCATGTCTATGTGTGACTGAGCTAAACAAGTATTTATGTACTTTTGCAAATAATTAAACTGAACTCTAATGTAAATGGTCAAGCTGTAGATAATTATTTCCAAAATATACAGTCATTTTCAACTTCTCTTAATGCATTCAAGTCCATTAACATCTTCTTTTTATTTCTTCTTTCAGCATTTGGGCTTTACATAGACAGAATATTTTCATGTGTATATAGATGTATTAATTCTTAATATTTAACACAAATTCTGGTGAGTTACTGCTCAATGCAGGCAATATACCTTCTAGTATAATCCATTTAACATAGAGTGGTTGTACAGACCTTTCCAAAACTGGATGCACAGTTGTTTTAAATAGATTCATAAATGATTAATTTGATATTCTCCACTTTCTGCTGCTAGGCCAAGAGTTCTAAAACACAAGCATACACGACTGAGAATTTTCTCTGGGTAGTAAACTGTAAATCTAATTGGTAAAAGCACTTGCTGTTGTCAAGTTGGATTGCAGAGTCATGAGGACAACAAATAAGATAAAAACCAAATATTTAATGTGACACACTTGTTTTCGCCTAAAATTATTTTAGGGGCTGATGAGGGAAAACCGTCCAGTAATTTTTTTGAGTTGGAGAGACAGGGTAGGAACATCCTACATGCTGCAAACAAAGACTGTTATTGTTAATACATGGCCTATAAGATTCTGAGAGCTGACATGAGGTTCAGTTCCTGTGTCTGCAAACATATTTGCACAAGTTAGTGAAAACAGAAAAAGGTGTGTTTTTTTCTTCCACTTACTGCAGCTGCAAAATTTGTCCAGCTTTGATATCAGCTGTGATTTTGGCACACCCCTTTATCACTTAGAAATTTTACAGGAAAATCCACTTTCATTACAAAACAAACTAACCAGACTATTATTTTTACTCCTAAAATATAACTAGTAGTTTAAGCTCCTCAGAGAAGACTGAGATGCAGGAAACTTGGAAAGAGTTTTTTTCTACCACAAGTTTGAGAATTCAAACCTTCATTGTATCTCCATTTATAAAATGAAGTAATATCCATTGATAAAATGTAGCAAAGAAATTATATGCTGAATTTTGTAACCCACCCACCTCTGCTTTCCTCCCTGGCCACTAACTGTCCACAAAAAATATATATATCTACATATAAAAAAATAAAGTCTCCCATTCTCAGATCGTTTGTGATTTTCTAGTATACAGTTCTGTAGATTTTTCAGTTTAGGAAAAAACTGAGAGCTTTCAGATGCCTGTCAGGGTATACTCTCAAAAACATCAGAAACTTCCACCCAGTAATATGTGCCTTGTTTAACTATCATTTTTGGCTTTAGATCTCTAAGATACAACCCATAGAAATTTAAGGCAATGATGATCTACCCCAGCTGAAGTTCTGGCTCACTTTATCTTATTTTGGTTCCAAGCCATTTGCTGACTTTGCACACACGCACAAGAAAAGTTCAAACCCTGGCACATCCAGCATCCATGGAAAAGATACTTTTATTTGATAATGCTGGAATTTCAGGAAAACCTATGAACCACTTTTTTCCTTACAGTCTTTCCAGGACATAACATGTGGAGGGCACTTTATAAATGATAAAGCATTTTTAGATAATCCTGTTATTCAATTTGACTAAATATCAGAAATATTTTTGGTCTCACACAATCTGTCTTGGGCATTTGGAGTCAAACAAATACAAGGTGGTTTATTTGTGTTTTTTTCTTACTTTTTGCCTTTCTTTCTTTCCTTTTTCCTCTTCAATTGATGAACTTTTGCCCTTGTCCTTTTCCAAGGCACAGAGTGAGGCTTCTTTTCCACATCCCATGTTCAGAAGGGAGGACCGAAAGAAGCAGTTTGAGGGAATTTTATAGAAAAGTTTCTGACGGTGTCAGAGGCATTAAGTTCTCATATCCAATAGGAATGTGCCACATGAATAAAGCAAAAACCTACACCATCAGCAAAAAAACCCCAACAGATGGACAAAACCTCATGAATCTATAACAACTAATTTAGGAGGAATTTAAATTTCCACCCAAAAATTAAATTTAAATTCAGATCGCAGCTTTATCAGGGCTGTTTAGACACATGATGGAAGAAACTTTCCTCGACTCATAGAACATTCTTTAGGGATTACAGAGAACTGCAGGAAAAATTGGTGGGATGAATCTCCAGGTATGGAAATAAAAAAAATCACTGACCCAAAGTCAGCAATAAATCTCAGCCCACTGTTTGCCCAAGCAGTGTCAGAGAGAAGAACTGAGAACTGAGAACACTCAGTTTGGCACAGCTGATGCAAACTTTAGAACCCTCATGGACACTGAAACTACATAATCTGAAAACCTCCCAGTTTTTTGTCTCTGTCTTCAAAGGTAGGGAAGTTCTGTTGCCCTTTTTTAGTAACTGGGGTAGAATTGCAGCAAAAATTGTCTAATGGGAACAAATCTTTTCTGCCAGCTGACTTTCCCCAGGTGTACTTTTTATGTTCCTGCTTTTTTTTAGTAGAGCAAAGACTTCCACAGAGAGATGTTCTTCTACCGGTTCAATCAGTATAAACAGATTTACCTGTGCAGCTTGTTCTACTGCTAAACTAAAATACATAAAATTCCACCCCANAAAAAAAAAAAATTCCCCCCCCTCTTTTTTTTTTTTTTTTTTTTTTTTGTGTGTGTGTGTGTGTGTGTGTGTCTGGCAGAACTTAGCATAGTTTAAAAGAAAATATATTCATATATTCAGCTCTTTTTCTACCGCACCATTTTATCCTGAAGGTTCATATTCATTCTTATTGTTTTTCGATTCTAAACTGGTCTAGCTCTCAGAAAGAGGAGCACCACTACTTGCTAAAATTAAGCTCATGCTCAAATATTTGGCTGACTCCACCATGGATTTTTCATATTATCATTTTGGAAAGTGAACATAAGGGTCAATGAAGGTACAGTCAATGAAGAATTGAAGTGAAAAGGGGGAAATAAGCACAGTGAGAATTAATGTAGAGAGCAGAATATAGAAGCACTGCCCTGACAGTGTACACATATCCTGATGGTTGGGTAAACTATATGAATATGCAGTTTTCTACCACTAATAATTTTGTGGCAGAACTAATAAATAATTTTGAATAAAATGTCTTACACTCTGTGTCAAACCAACAAGACCTGAATCCCCAGTCAAGCAACAACACTAAGCAGCAGATTTTGGCAATGTTGATCTTCCTACAATTTCAATGTGTCCTTGAGACTACTAAGTATGAAATGACATGAAAAACTTCAATCAAAATAGTAAGTCCTGGTTTCTGCCAAAATTAATTAACCTGTGATATATGTTATCTGGTCCAGAGGTTTGTCCTACCTTTTATCAGTGAATAAGAAAATTCAGTGCTTTGGTCCCCATGTAAATCTCAGTTTTATTTTCCCAGTTCCCTGCAGAGACAACTGATAACACACCTAATACCTGAAAATGGCAGGAAGGAATTAATTTCCTCTACTTTTGTATAACTGTAGCATGGGAATGTGGAATAGAAGTTTAGATGGACAAGAAAACTGCAATCCTACATTAATGTTCTGTTCTGTTATGTTCAGGGCAGGTATGGAATGTGCAGCGTGTGTTCTGGTGCTCTGACAGCTGCATCTATTTTTAATGAAAGCAAGATGCAAATTATGGAGCCAGCAAGGTGTGCGTGAAACAAAAATGCATCTAATTATAAATTTGTCCTTCTCTTAACCTATTATTTAGATAAATCTGACGAGACCACACTGAGTGTTTTCCTTACTTTCTCCCATCCTAATTTAGTCTTTGAACAGGAAGGCATGTTGGTAACTCAGTTAATTGAATTGGACATTATGTTTACTTGTTCAGTTGAAAGCATAAGAGCTTAAATTGTGCTCCTCTCTTCATAAAAGAAAGAAGATCAGTGGAGGAATTAAAGTTGACAGCCAAATTCCAGGGTGAATAAGAAAGAGCCACAGAGGTTATTTAGGGTCCAGAACTTCAGTGGAAATTCTGATTTTTATTTTTTTTTTTTAATTAGAGATTTGAAAAATAAGTAGTAAAAATTCTGGAGGTGTCCGTATTTCCAGGCTTCCAAATCCCTGTTGCAGGGGAAGACAAGTGTCTGTCTTTACCCTGGGGGTGCCTGAGGAATTTCTGAGCAGTTACCTCTTAATCCTGCTTTGCAACAGGAGCCTGTGATGCAAGAACTGAGCAAAAGGTTTTCATGTAGCAAAGAAATTACAGGGTTGGTAACACACTTGGGAGCAATGGTGACTTGACACCAGTTAGAATAGACAGAATTTTCTGTGTGTGAGTTGTACTTCAGATTGCCAAAACACTATGGGAGGTAAATAACTTACCTTCATTCAAGAGCTCCAAACACACATACTGAAAGAAATTACATAATACTATAAAATCTCCCCAGCAAGGCAGTGCCACAGGAATGGAACATCACAAGACCTTTCTTGGGGTACACAACAGCTTTTACAAAAATTGTCTGTTGTTTCATGGAAGGGATCAGAACCAGAGCTAATCAAACAAAAAAACCCAAATTAATTAAAATTTTATTTCTATTAGTTTGGTTAAAAGAACCAGGAATGAAGTGCCTACATTAATTAAATTTAAAATTCTTCATTGGAAAAAAGAAATATGTCCAAAACTGTGAATGGTTATTGTGAAACATTTGGTTTTTTGGCAAAACCTTCTGTTTGATTTCGTGAGTAAACTAAAAGATAGGCTGTAAAGCCAGGAGATTTGAATCAATGACTCCAAAATATTTCACCATTAATATGTCAGAAAAATGAAAAGAGAAACACAAGAAAGTTCTGGCTTAGTATCATATTGACTACTACCATACTTTGGCCCTCAGTTTTTTCTCTGAGTCTGAAAAAAATTTACTAAGTTTGCTGTGTATAAGGAGCTTGGTTCCCTTTTTTTTTCTTTTCTCAGTTTGTCTGAACTTTCCATGTAGCTTAGCATTTTCTACATTTTTGGTAGCTGGGCATTTTTAAGTTTCTGGAAATTTCTCTCAAAATGAAAAAAAAATCCTCTTGGCAGTCTCAAGAGGGAACTGAAAAATAATACAGATAACTTTCTATGGCCCAAATATAGAAATTAGAGTCTTTGGCTAATAAATTACTTGAAATTAAGATAGTGATCCAAAATATATTTCCCATTTCTGATGATCTGGTTCACTTAGGAGGCCTACACTGACTGCAGAGAGAATTTTGTCACGGGAAATTGAATGTTGGCTTCCCAAATGATTTTCATAAGAAACAACTCACTTGTATTCCCACTGAATTTGAGTTTTGTCTTTGTTTCATCAAAGTCTTTTGTCTTTCCTCTGTCCCAGATGCTGAACTGTGGCCATGAGTGTGGAGGACTCCTCTGTGTCAAACCAAAAGGTGACACAGGCTGAAGTGCATTATCAGCCCTGGGAAGGAAATGAAACAAAGAAGGTGGTAAGAACTAGCAAAAATCCTATTTCAGGCGTCAATCCTATTTATTTTGTAAAAACACGCTTTTTGTCCTGAGTCTCCCACATGGGCAAGCACCTATTTAAAATTATGAATACAGTTTGGATGGCTTGTAGCACTAAAGATACTAGTATTCTGGACTGGCTCTATGTTGCTTTTAAAGAAAACAGAATAAAAACCTCAAACAACACTAGAAAGAGCAGTCATCCCAAAAGAACTATGACAAATCAGATGACCCAGTTTTCACATGTTAAATTTGAAGTCTAGGAGGGACATAAGAACTTAGATCTCACCAAAAGATCTTCCTATTTAAGCTGCTAGGTGACTTCCACATTTAAAAGTTGTGTTACATTTGAATAAGAATTTTCCCATATTTGTGGAAAAAAAGAATAATCCACTGTTTAACATTACAAACAACAAGTGCAATTTACTACAAGGTTTATGAGACTAATTTATAGTCCAGTTCTTCGCTCCCACATGTCCCAGATCACCTTTGTCTGTGAGAGATTACTTATGTGCTCCAGTGTCTTCAGAGAGGTTACTGTGTTTGCTGCCTGTTTTCTAAATAATTTTGTTTTTCTGTTGTTGGTTACTACTGGCCTAGGAGGGTTGCCTTAATTGCTCTATGCAAATTATCAGTAGATTAATTAATTTGCTACAATATCCAGTTGCAACACTGTTTCCAGCATCAACTAGTGCCTAATTTCCCTTGGGTACAGGTCAGTAGATGAGGCTGTGTGACAGACAGAGCTGGTCTGTGTCTGCACGGATGATTTGCCTGAACAGATACCAGCTCGACCAGCCCAGCTGGAAGTGAACAAGTCCCTGGACACGATAATGATAGGTCAGATTTAAATCCAGAAAGAGGACCTCAGCCAACCCCTTTGAAGCACAGATTCACCTTATGGCCAGTGGGACCCTTGACCAACCACGTCTGTAAGCATGGGAAATTTGAAAAGCCCTACAAAAGGAGCTGCAGGACAATAAACTGGGGTTGTTGCTGCATTAATTCAGTGTGTTAATGTCACGTCCCTGCCTCCAACTCCATAGCAACAATGCTGTTATGGGGTTGAATACATATACATATGTTTTATCCATTTTATAATATATTTTATTTCTATCCCTGAATATACACGGTGAAGTGCCAGCACAGCTTTTCCAAATGTTTCATTGCAATCTTAAATAAATAAACAAAACAAACAATCAACCCCCTCAAACCTTAGAACATGTTAACATATTAGAACAAACGTATTAATTTTTTTTTTTTGTGCAGTTGTTTCTCATAGAGTTGCACTCTGGATAATATTAAATACTGAACATGTGAAAGCAGCAGGTCTTAATTGCCAGTGGTTTGAAGCCCTTACTATTTTCATGCTGGTTCACAACAATCAGCAGTGGCAGGGAAATGCCATTATTTTATAAACTGAGGCCCAGAGGCATCAAAAACTTCAGGATCACTGTGCTACAAAGCAATTCAAGTTGGAAGGGACCACAGGAGGCTCTAGTCTCTGCTCAACCAGCTCAGGTTGTTCCAGGACCACATAAGTTTTGAGGATCCAGCCCAAGGACGAATGACCCACAGCTTCTCCTGGCTCCTGCTCCAGAGTTTGATCACATCCTAGTGAAAAAGCTATTCTTTTTATCAAGCCAGAATTTCTGTTTTTGAAACTTGTGCCTTTTAGCCTCTCCCTGCTTTTGCTTTTAAGTTCTCAGAAGAACCATGCTCCGTGTTTCTCTGGAACACAGTTAATTTCTCTC
>VWYP01031289.1:1784-23530 GCA_013400435.1 Pycnonotus jocosus
AATAGCATGTGCATAAAAGTTTTTTAAATTATGTCTTGTCAGAACACATGATACGAAGTAGAAGAAGCGGGAACACAAGAGGTCTGAGAAAGCAAACACAAGAAAGTGAGGTACTTTCCTGAAGTATTTACCTGTTTTACAGCCATTAATGTCCCTGTTCCCACATCTTGAGCTTGGTAACAGGAAGAGAAAGCTCCAAGACCGATTTGCTGGCCTTTAAGCCATTCTGCATCTTCTCTGTAATGGTGTTTTGCTTTGGTATGTCCAGGCAGGGTTTCTGGTGTCTGTAAATGAAATTCAAAATCAATTCCAAGTTTACTAACACGCATGTAAAATACAGACATTCTAAACTGTTAGAATATATCTAAGCTTATGTCTCTCCTCTCCCTTACACTTCCTTGAACTGTTTGTTTTATAGGTCTCAGCCGAGTGAGAACACCAGAGTATTCTGTAACCCACATACTCCATTACACGAAACAGAGCTTCTTCTCTGTTACTACATGAAGGTGAAAGGCAAGACCTGAGGACACAAGTAAGAGCACAATTTTTTTTTTCTATTCCTCATCTCACATCTAGTTAAGGCTTTAGCTTGCACTTAGAGTAAACAGAACCAAAATCAGGTTGTTTTCTATTTTATGTNCTATTTTATGTACTCCTTCCATTTTATGCTTTACATGTTGTTACTTCAAAGGATCACAAATAAAATACCCCTTTCTCTATTACTATTTCTTGTTCTTTTTGTCTATTTGCAAATATATATGATTTTTTTTCTGACTAATAAAGTATCTCTCATCTACTTGCAAGATAGGAAGACAAGATCTTTTCCCATTCTTTCTTTCAAAAATTAGTTTGGTTTTATACAATTGTCCTCAAAGTAGATCAGCAGTAGGACTCAGTACAGTTCTACTCCTGCTTAAAATTTTTGGTTTTATTTCCTGGTTTCCCCAATTTTACACTTCCTTTTTTTGTCACTTAAAGCATTGATACACGATAGGGTGTTTCTCTTGCAAACACCTTCTCTAGATTTGTTAATAACACAGAAGGATTCTGTTAGCACTTATTTCAAGTTCCTGTGAAAGGGTATTGAATACCTTCACATTTTCTATCACTTTTGAAATATAACAGCACTGCTTTATAATTTCAGTGGTCCTCTGCTGAGACTTAACCTAAATTCTCATATGTATACTTACATCCTGCTGAATGATGATTATATCTTCACCATTTTCAACCTGTAGTTGTGGAATTATGGGCAAGGCATCTTGAGATGCTGACATTGCCATAGCAATAGCTAAAGCTTCCTCCTCTTCAGCTTCCATCTTTTCCTTGCATTTTTGATTATGATTTACATCATCTTTGTAAGTATCATCATTTTCTGCCCGCTCAGGTGAAAGAACTGCAACTTCAGACTTGAATGTAACTGTGCCATCACTCGTTGGCATGGAGGCCTCAAGCAGGTCCTCAATACTGGAATTGAGCTCTGCATTAACATCCAGCCGGCACTTTTCATCTACTGGTGTGAACACTGTCTCTTCACTTGGTATAACTGCACTGCTGTTACCATCACACTGTGAAATATCATTCAGGTCGAGGGTCATACTGCTTTTTAAGGGTTCTCCTTGCTTGTTCACATCACTTGGGGTGGGTCGTGATGGCTTTGGCCTATGTACATGACTGGATGGCAATGGCCTGGCTTGGGTAAAAACTGGAGAAAGTTTCTCAGATTCTTTACTTTCAGAACAGTTTCGCTGAAACTGGAGAGAAAGCTTCCGCTGTGTTTGAGGAGAAGGTGAGGGGATTTTGCAGGGAACAAATCCTTGAGGTCTGAGTTTAGAGACATCTGTTACAGTGCCAGCTGGTACAGATGGGTTTGATGGAGACAGAAGTGTTGGGAATAGTGATTGGGAATGACTGGATGAGGGAGAAGAGTTCACACACTGACTGTGGGGTTTTCCTTTTGTTTGAATGGCTGGTTTTGGTTGCTCAGTGGTTACTGATGAAACAGGAAGTCCCATAGCAAGGCCAGCTAGCATCTCAGAAATGTCATCTGGACTGGCACTCAGTTTTCTGTCACTTAAACCTTTCCCACTTTTCCCTGATAACTGGACAGTATTATTAGGAGTATTATTTTCTGTAGTTTCTGGAGAGTTATCTGGCACAGGTAGCTGTAAAAAGTCTTCATGTCGACATTCCCCAGAGTGCATTTCTTCCATGCCTAGTTGAATGGCTTCTGCAATTTCCATTTCATCTGCTATCGCCATCAGACGTCGATGCATCCTTACATAATGAGTTGAGCTTGTCCCACTCAACATATCCAACAGCTTTACAAAAATATGGGGCACTCTGGCTACCATTCTTGCTGCACTCAAAAATATTCTCCGTGACAGTTTGCCAACCATTGAGTGGGAATTGTCAATTGACTGCAAGGTGAAAGTTAAGAGGGAAAGAAGTTTCTCATACCTAAAAAGAGAAAAGAGGTCTTTTATACACTGACATGCTCTAGTTAACTAGTACCAAAAAAGCTGTTTCAAGATAATGTATTTAGTTGTCAGTTCTGAAGCAGGAAGATTTGTTGCTGCACTGGTGCTTCAAAAATGCTTCACAGGTCAGATTTTTTTAAAAAGGTAACTATTTACTCCATAAAGCAAGCACGCTTTGCATAGAAATATATGTTAATTGTTTACAGGAATTAGAACAACTACTTCTTATATGAAATCACTTGGTTTTGATGCTTGGTAACAAGCATCAAAAAGTTACCCCAGGACAACCACCAACAAATATAACTACAAAGAGTAATATTTGCATAGTACAGAGAAATACCTGTCATTTATGGTATCAGACTGCAAGACATCTCCACAGACAATGTGGGGATAAAATTCACCAGGAAATTCCAACAGAAGTCTGTCTATTAGACAAAGTCTCCCCAGCAGTGCTTGCCAGTTGCTGGATTCGATTTCATTTCCAAGAATACAATTTAAGACATAATCAACCCCTCCAATACCAATGGATCCTATAAAAAAGTTGATAAAATGAAGATTAGGTATTATGTTCAGAGTCTACACAAAGATCAGAACTGTATCATACAGAGTTACTAATTGTTTTCCCAAATTAGCCCGCTTTCTAACTGTTGAGACAAATACTGTTCTCTTTGCTATGCTTGTACTTGATAAACTCCAGCTTTATTTAGTTGTAATTACAATTTAATTGTATATGAAGAGTTATTATTACCAGATTTAAGTATTTCTCTCCCAACTGCCAGCTCGCCTCCTTGACCTTTACACATCTCCAATAGCGTTGAGACTGAAAGTTGACTTGTTCGACTGTAAGAAAGTAAAACCAAAANAAATGCTGTTAAGGAAAAAAATTCTATTAATTATACTTACACAATCATCAGGTAAGAGTTATGTGTAAAATGCTTTCACATCATTTTATTCCAGGAAATTTCTGTAATCCACTCTTTGTAAGCTACCAGTGGTTGTGACATTTTTACAAGGTTATTTCCAGAAATGTAATGCCTACTACTAGTTGATAGGCATTAATGCCTATCATCCAAATTGCCTTGTTCTCTTGCAAAATGTGGCCAAATGCATAAAACCATTTCTATTTCACTTACTATTTTAACTTTAGATATTCTATTGCAAGACTGTTGCTGGGGGATTTCGAGCTGCAGTTTCAGAAAAAATGCTGCTTAGAAACTAAACCTTGAGAGACAAAACTCAAGCTGGTGGAGTTCTGCATTTAGTTTACAGTGTAGCAGAAGAAATGGTTGGCCTGGCAGAACAAAGAGGGTAGCCTGGGGCAATTCACCCTAAATAGCCATTTCCTATCATTACACTCTGAATTACAAATCACAAGTGTTATGTTACTTCTACTACTTCATGGCAAAGATGTGTAACAACTTCTGCTGAAGTAGTAAGAATACTGAGAAGTACTTGCTAATAGCTCTAAGGAGAGCCACAAGAATTAGACCAAAGCAATAGCAATGGAGATGGAAGGGATGGATTCATGACTGCACCTAACATCTTCCTTTACTTTAATCGGGGGCGGGGGGGGGGGGGNATCACTTGCCATCAAAACCTACATTTTTCAAGCCAGAAGTTTGCCAGCAGCAGTTAGGCTAGCAAAACAATGATATATATTTACAATCAACACATTTTATTTTAACATCAACTCGTTACACACAAATAGCAACAAATGCAGCTTTAAGATCTTTCAGTAACAATCCAAAATGAAGGTCATGAGACATCATACCTGTTAGCATCTGCACATTTAACTAATATCGTCTCCACAACTGGCTTGAGAAGTCGCTGTAGTTTAGTCCTCTCTGCCAAAGTATGACAGGGAGTGTACACTAGCATGGCTCTTAAAGTTTTCTAAGAGAAAGGAAAAAAAACAACACATATGAAATCCAACTAGCTACACAATTTTTATTTTTTAAAGAGATATAAATAAGCATTAAAGAGCTGTAAATTCAGTTCTACACAAATTGTGTTCAAAAATGATATATATTTCAGTGAAATGTTCAAAGAATAAACAGCTTACTACATATTCACTGCTAGTTAGTCAACTTCTCTTTGAGAGTGAAAAGAAATACCAATACTGTCAATACTTAGCACTGTGACAAATGCCAGTGAAATCATGTCCTTTCGTTTATGATGAGTATTTTGACCATCCCACTTTCAAAGGATGGTTAAAAGCCATCAGCGGTGCTCAACAACAATTCCTGATTTCACATTTCTTCTTCCATTCCCTCACCCCCTTCAAAAATGAAGTAACTATGAAATTAGTAGAATACAACAAGTAAACAACTACTTACTAAAGCAGCAACATACACTTTGTAGACAGGGTCAGCACAGACCATAGACAGCACACTGCAGCAGGATTCCACCACCACATCTCCTGAGATACTGGTCTGAGATGACCCACTGGCTGCTCCCAGAGCTCCAGCACTTGTGTTGTTTCCATTGCTGCTTCCGGAGTTTCCAGTGCTTTCACCATTAGCCAGTAATAGAGCACCACTCACATCATGGGAAAGACGCCTAAGTGCCATCTCTCGTATATTCCAGTTTCGAGAAAACAAGCAGCCAACTAGCTCCATCCCAAATACCTGCCAAGGAAGAAAGCAACATTACAGGAATCAAAATGAGTAACGCTGCAACTTAAGTACCTGACAAGAGCAATCAAAAAGAGGAAAGACGTTTCTCGTTAAAAATCATCAAGGCTGACAAAAATATGTCCGAAAGTACAGTGTCTTTAAAAAGATTCTGTGACAGAAATAAAATATCATAAATTATATGCTACTTGGTTCTGTAAAAACTCTGCTAAAAGAATTTCATTAAGCATAAAGTTGGCTTCCAGACATTAACAGTCCTGAAATCAAGGTCTGGCTATATCAGACTAACGTAATGACAAAAATAAAGGGAAGACAAGTTATCTCATTTTCAAGTGTGTGACTCCATGTTCAGCTGAACCCACCTCTACACTTTACATTAGGTATTTTACAAAATAGAATTACCTGAATCCATGGCTCAGCTGAATCTTTATATGTAGAAGGGATCTGCTGGACTCCATAGTGAGTAAGGCTGAAATTGCTGTCTTGAGTTCTTCTCTGTGATCCAACAGCAGACTGCTGCTGAGATTGTTGCTGAACCACACGGAGAACAGAAGAATCCACAGGGCTTGGCAATTCATGACTACAAACCATGAACACCACCGATTAACAAATTAAACATCTGAGGCAAATAATCCAGCATATTCAGAAATATCAATTAAAGATCCAGAAACAGATGATTATACATCAACTGAATCCTCACCTGTAGAAATCATGAGATCTCCACTTAGATCTACAAAGCGGACAGATGAGTGGCTCTCTGTTTCTTCTGCATTCTTCTGCCCCTGGAATACAGCAACAGGATCAAATGCACTTAAGTTTTACAGTGTACAAAAACAGAAGACAGAGTAACTACTTCTAAGTTTTACTGAAGAACATTAGTTTCATAATTAATGCTTCTGAACTGAGCCACATTCAATGCCTGGGCATTAAAGTATGGGTGCTTAAACATTTTTTTTCTGCATGAAGCAATGCTTCACTTCAGTACTAAAATTAATATTTTAAGTTATGAACTGAAATTCAGGTCCTTTTGTACCTCAAATATAGGAAAATTTTATTAGTTAATGCAAACTATAAATATTTATATACTTAATTTGATGTATTATATAAACATACTTCAAAATTCATTATATAATCCTTGTATAATCATTGTATGATGTTTATGCATTCTAATGACAAGTCACAAGGAGCTGAAAGTCCATTCCTAACCTTATTCTAATTGGACNAGAGGCTTAAACCTCTAGAATTGCAGGTAACTTCTCTATCAGAGTATCAAATTACTCAGAGTATCGAAAACTCTATTTGTGAATAACTGATAAAATAAGGTGTATCAATAGTACCTGAATGATACTAAACCTTCAGAGTTAGCAGTCATCATTTACGAGCAGATTTCAGTTTTTTATATTGAACATGAACCAAACAACCCCAAATCATACTAAACTATAATTTACAGATTTAGAGTCCCCAGAACTTCACAAAACGAAGATAACATACATATTGACATGCAGTGGTGGTGTAATTTGTTCCTGCAGCCATCTTCACACACAGTTAGACTCTCTTCATCTAGCATGCCTAACAAACAAATGGGGCACATCTGTTCTTCTTCATCCTTCATACTATAAAAAGAGACATTGGTGATTGTAGAAGAGGCATATTCTGTTCATTCAGAACAGGTTTTAACAGTGAAAAAAGATTAACTTCCAGTTTGGAACAGTCACTTCTGGATAACTATAAGCTTTTTACGAATCATTCTCCTAAACCTTGGTCTGAATAAGTAAGCAACCGGATTTTTAGAAGCACTGTGTACAGATAATACTTTGTTGAAATGAAAGGGAAAGTCACAAAACGCGTGACATCTTTTCAAACTAGGTCAGATACCAATTAGAGATTGAAAGGCCCAGCTTTGGGCACTTAACTTTTTTTTTTTCCCTAAGGCTTCTTTAAACAAACCAACCTTCACTTTTTAATTTATTATTTGGGTTTGAAAAACTAAGGAATATTTATATTTTGAAAGCTAGTCATGTTCTTTTTCATCACATTCCTTCCAAAGCAGGGAGTCACAAGGCAGTCTTTAGCCCTTTACAAGAAATTGCAAACACTCTTTGATGAACATAGTAAAACTCAAAAAATAAATAACTATTCAAGAATTTGCTGCCACTAACAAGCTGATGGAATAGATTCACATGAACGCTAACATACGTCACAAACAGATGTTTAAAAAAACTCCTGTATTTCCTTTGTTGCTTGCTGTTTCTATTTTAGTTTTTTATACTTTAATTTTTAAATGAATATAACCAGTGATTTACCCAAAAAATTCTCCTAAACTTAAACAACATGCAATGAAAAGCACAGATTTTTAATCTTCTGCAATATTGTTTAAATGTGAAAAACTCTAATTAGTCAGTGCAAAAAGCTTAAGTTATAGTTGGTGTGCATCTAAAACTTGGCAGACATCCTGCATTTGTTCAGCAACAATATATTTTAAAAATAAAATTAACTTGTACATGCATTATTTCTGTACACATGTATTCCTTCCTATTTCTCTGCCAATGCTTGCAAAGCTATTTATTCCTTGGAAAAATCCACAAAAGTAAGCTTACAATGAAAAATAATTTTCCACACATGTGTGTGTATATATATATTAATTAGAAACTTATTTTGAAGAATTAGCAGTAAGCAAAACATAACTGCAAGTCACATGAATCATCAGAACTGCGTAAACTTGTATCTCAAATGAATCTGGTGGTTGGTGTTCTTCAATACCTATACCATATAAACTGAGACCTGCACAAAACAGCAGCTTCTCTCATTGAATCAGTATTGCAGGGTGAATCAGTATCACCAGGTTTACTGCCAAACAACTGAAAATCTTTCATACTGTAAGAAGTGATAACTAATGCCACAAAGTTCACAATCCTACGGAAAAAAAGTTTGCTACACAAAGTATTGACATAAAAGGAACTGGCTTACCAGGTAAGTAGTTCCAGAGTAATTATATATTTAACAGCTTTGTTAAATATGTTTTATGCAGCTTATGTATAGTGACACAGTTTGGAAAAATAAGTAAATGATGAAGTAAAATTAAGGTCACAGTCTCTATATCAGAATTAGAAACCTGTCTGAATATATTCATCTTACTATATGCTCATTATCACAAAGTAACATCAAGTAAGGTACACTTTAAGTTAGATTCCACTTCACACAAAACAAAGCCTCAATTAGGGTTGCTGTCTTTAGTCTGACTTCTCTAAATGATGTATGGTTTATCCACTAAATAATGCAAGCACAAATTATTTGTTTAAAAAATTAATCAGTGTCTTTTCAAAACCATGGAAAAGAATATACAAAAGAACTCAAGAAGAAGTAGTCTGGGAAAAAATGAAAGAATATCACATCACTTGAAATTCATAGACAAGGCATCAATTCATAGATAAGGCATAACTAATATCTTAATAGCTCTCTTAAAATAATTTAATCACCCATTTAAAATGAAGTAGTTTTAAAAACATATGCTCGATTCTGTTTTTATATTTATGTATGTGATTATATAGAGTGCAGTTACCCAAACATTTTTCAGTGTATTGTCAGAGGCACAACCTTTTCTCTAAAGCAGGATAGGAGATTTAAAAAATCATATTCTTTTATTAACATTTGCACAAGCGCTGTATTTTAAGAAATGCACACAAGAGGCTTCCAAAGTTGATATATGCTTCAATTGTGCACTCAAGATTTCAAAAGTTTGTTTTGCAAGATTCATATAGAGTCAAAAAAATTCTTTTCACAACTCTAGTTAACATTTTTCAAACAGAAATTAAGAACAAATATCCCCACTTGGCATCACAGTGACTAATGTATGCTTGACTTGATCGCTTGCAAATGCAGAGACTTAACGTGGCTTGAAATGAAAGCAGCTTTGAACAAAAAGAATGTAGGTGATTCTGAAACTACAGAATAAAGCTTGTAATTCCTTTTAAAAATACTAACCTGTTTTCTGAACTAGATGTAGAAGTACTAGATGATGACAATGTATGAGAATTTGACATGCGTGAGACAAACTTCTGGATGGTGTTACGAGATGGAGCTTTGATCCTTGAGCTACGCCTACTGTGATATTTCTGGAACAAACTCTCAACCTAACATCAGAAAAAGATAGCAACAGTCTTATTTATGATATGAATATCTTGTAATTAAAAGTCATATTACCAAAGTGTAAACTACTGCCATCAGGAAAAATCTATTCACCTTCACAATAATGCATTAGCAGTAGCAATTTCAGAAGTCTTACTACTAAAAAGATCACAAGAAACATTTTATACCAAAATCTTATCTGCTTATTGAAAATAACTAACAGCTCTAAGTATACACACAATTATTTCAAAATACCCACATTTTTTTCTTCCTTTTAGCAAATCACTGAGACAGATCTATAAATTTTGATAGAAAATCCCATAAGTTGAACCTCAAACTCACTAAACTAAGCTCTCTACCATTTATGCAGTTATGTCTTATAGTTTCAGGTAATTTTTTTCCACTTATGAAACTCCTGAGACTGAATTAAAGATATAATTAGAAACATACATTCAGGTTGTTTTGAAATTTAAGATAGCATCCTAAAGACATTATGGGAGTGCATTCTAGATCGTCATTACATCTGCTAGAAATTGATTACCTCAAAGTTCTTCAGCGTCTTTCTCCACAGCATTGGGTCTGAGGGTTCCAGCTGAAAAACCCTCAGCATAACAAACAGCAGATGAATACAGAATGTCCCACGGCCACAGCTACAAGTCTGCAAAGAATAGTATATGGTAAGGTTCTACTCACTTGGTAATTTTTCCACATTTAAGTGTATCATAGAACATACCCACCCCACAACAAAAAAAAGTATTTCAAATATAGGCATAAATGTCCTTTTGCATAGCCTTACAAAAAAAGAGAATTCCTAAAACATTACTCAGGAATGCATATGTGGAAGCAGAAAACTACAAAACCAGTTTTCAACTTCTCTCCCCCACCCCCTTTTTTATTTAAATCACCTGAAGCTGTTTTAGGTAAGAAATTTATGCATATAATCACAAACCCACAACATGACATCAATCAAAATGAGATGCTTCTGTTTACCCAATACTGCATCACATTAGTACCAAGAAAGCCTATGAAAAGGATCTCATTATGGGTATTAATGAAATTATCACAGTATAAAGGGAATTGCGTCACGTGTTTGTTATTTATATACATCCCATGAATAGAGGGATATAAATAACAACATTTTAGGGAAATTTTAGCCAAGAATAAGTAAGACATATTTCAGAGTCACTTCTAGGAATGAGTCTTTTTTCTTTTAAGAAAGAGAACCTGTAGACAAATGTAATTTACAAATTACAAACCGGTCTTGGTATTACATGAGTTTAGATGCAACTTTTAAACATAACATTATACAACAGTGATCATCAATTGAACTAATCTGGCTTTGAACAGTTTCCCGAGATTAACCATGAATTGATAAAAGCTACAGACAAGACGAGAATATTCCCTACCTGAGGCCCAATAAATACCCTGTACTTATTATCAGGGCTGTCGCCGCCAATTAAGAAGGAGTTGGGTCCAATCTGCTGCAGCAGGTAGAGCCTGGCGCGCATCACTTTGTTGACGCGGCGGTTTGTCTCCTCAGGGCTGTACGGGGAGAAGCCATCCGGGGACGGCGCCCGCCGAGGTGGGGTGATCCGCCCGCTCTGAAACTACACAAGGGCCTCCGTCATGAGCATTCAAAGGACAGAAAAATGTTTAAATAGGTATGGCTTGTTTAGTTATTTACTTAGTTATTCCCAGAGTAAGAGACCCTAAAACCTGGAATTATACAATTTCTTAGACTATATGATTTAAAAGGATTACTTTTCTCCCATGCCCAGAACTCAAGGGCAGAATAGAACTGCAATTCTGTAACTGAAACTTGTCTGACATCGGGACAGAAAAGGAGCCTTTCAAATTGCTTCTTATTTTTGTGTTGTCATTGGTTGCCTTACCATATTACTACTGAATTATCAAATATAATTCAATCTGAAGATAATGAGAGACATTACTCAATAAAGGAGATTATTCGATACGGCTGTAACACTAATATATTTCATAAATTAAAAAACGCTATGACTACAGTTTACAAAAGGGAATACAAGTTCAACAAAGATCAAAAAATTAAGAAAACTCCAAAGAAAATAAAAAAAAAAAGATACAGCTTTCTCCCTTTTCCACCATGAAAGCAACTTTCAGGTGAAGATGCTTTTGGGTTTTTTTTAATATTGTTTCCCCATAATAAAAAAATCAATGGCCCAAACGTTCTAGGAGGATTGTCTGAATTTTAATTTTTCACATTTCTAACATTATGAGATGCATTAATGGGTTCCATCCCATTTCAGATCTTCTGCTTTTATTTGCATGCATTGAATTTCATGTTAGGAAGAAAGTAATAATGAATGTACTGTCCATCACATAAGTAAAATATAAATTGGATTTTTAATGTTTTCACTGTGAAAAGTTAATATAAAACAAAAAACCCCAACCAAGCAAAAATGGTGGTTTTAGTTTTATTTAACCTTTCAATCTCTCTTGTCAAGAGGAAAGCACCAGTGCTGCTGTGCTCTATCTAGCTTGTGACACTTGTCTCTAGTTCAGAAGAATGGCAGTACATATTTTAACTGATACAGGAAAAACTTGTTTAGAATAATGGGAAAACAAAACAAATTAGATCTTATTTATCCTCTAATTGCACTGTGAATTGCAGTGTGAATTTAACTGTTGATGAGCATTTTTACTACAAACTAGCATGTTAGATATTATTGCTCATATTATGTTCTTTATCTTCTTTAATTAAGTCAATTACTTTTGCTCAAAACATTCTATTCTAGATGTTCTCCAGAATGCAGTGGTAGTGATTTTTGACTTCTAATTATGTACATACATAGGTCTTCCCTAATCTGTACATAAATTCTGAAATATAAGATCATGATGGCATACCAGTAAGACTTTCCTACAGGAATTTTAATCTCATCCACAGTCCTACACTTAATGGCATATACCTGCTGAGAGAACTGACAAGCAGGAGAAACTGACTACAGTTATTAAAAAAAGAGAAAAAGACCCAACCAACCAAAAAAAAACCCCAGACCACCACCACCAAAACCAACAAAAAAACTACCAGCACTTCTTTACGCTAATCAAGATAAGAGAACATACATGTATTCATGAGTATCTACATTTCTTTATTGATTACCTAGCAGTAACAAATGAAAGCAGGACTGAAGGAAAAAGAAAACACACACGAGAAATACCACGTGAGATATGTATGTCAGTCAAGTGACACCCTGTAATAAACTCTTTATATCAGCATCTTGCTCTACAGAGGGAGGACCAACTGCCCCTGTAAGATTGTAAAATATAGCCACATTGAAAATTACATCACAGCTTGCAACTTACAGGCACTGGAGATACCCTTTTTCTTCTAACACCTGGTGACTCAGATTTAACGGTCCTAGCAGATGATGAAGAGGAACTGCTAGGAGAAGGACTACGTCTTCCTTTCTGTGTAGGTGAAGAAGCAGTGTTTTGTCCTTCAGCTTGAGGATCTAGACAGAGTTTGTTCATTTCTGATCCATCTACTTTTCCAGGCATAGGTTTCACCACCTTGCAGGAATTAAAACACATGTTAAAATTACTAATTGGTAATTTTACATTAAAGCAAAACAAATTAATCAATAATTCTTTTGTTGTAATTAAGCTGTTATACAGACATCCAAATATTCCTTATGCCATACTACTAACATCTAAGAGGGATTAGCTTACTGATTGATACGCAACACAAAAGCAAGAACCCTTCTTCCTGTCTATTTGTGCAGTCCATGTTAGTTGTGGCAGCAACTGATTTGATTCTCAAAGCACTCTTATAATTATCATTTGCAATATCTCAAAAAATAGCAGTTTCCCCATCTGGACAGCAGAAGCCAAAAGAATTTTCTTCTCTACAGGTGCTGCACTTATTAAGAGCTGTAACACTGGATCCATCCATTCTACATGGTATCAACTGAAAAATACTAGGGCTACTATTTCTCTAGCACAACATTTTTTGCAAAATAAAGATTTCAAATAGGAGGCAATCCAGCAAAATTACCACACTCACGTTTCTTGTCTGCCATACAAGCAAAATGGCTACACCCTATCTGATATTTGAGCTAACTACTGTGCGTAGTACTGCACAATGTGGACAGAGGGGGTGGTCAAGCACAGGGAGTACATACACAACAGTGCTTTGTTGCATCAACACTTAATTTTGACACTGAGGATTGGAATATCTCAAGACAGCTTTCAGCTTTCTGCCACTCAGACCCACATAACGCATAAGAAGAGTAACATCCTGGGCAATGGAATCAGAAACAGTCATATTGGGAAGATTCAGGTTTAGTTCTACATTTCTCAATGTTTCTGAGGCTTGACCCAACACTGGAAGGATGCTCCAAGCAACACCTCAGGTAACAGAGCAGATCTCTCCCAGAAAGTTCCAGAAGTCTCTTTAAGATGAAAACTGAAAGGAGCTTTCCCTTCTCAGGGTAGGAAGAGACATCTGGACTCAGTGCCCAGTTACAAAAGTGAACAGGATAAAGTAGAAATATAAAGAGCAGTGAAAAGCTTTTTCTCCTTCCTACCAATTACAGTAATGCTGCTCCTTACCTAGAAGATCAAAATGCAAATTCATGTACCCATGGACAAACTACTTGTGCTTGAAAACATCAAAAATGTCAAATTATAGTAATTGAGAATCTGGAGCATCAAATGAAATCTCAAGGGAAATGGGCTGAGCAAGGAAATAACACCAAGCTATTCAGCAACCACACTTGTAAGTATTTTCAACATTATTTCTCATAACAGAACCTTTTTATTTCTGTTCCAGAAAAGCTCTCCCCAGACACCTGCCTACTCCATCAGATGATCTCAGCTTTACATTAGTGGTACATGGGAGTCACATCAACCAATGCAACTACGTTCACAGGTAAGTAATGGCTATTAATTAATCAGCATTATGCTGAATAGAATTGGAACTACTCTTAAAATATTTCAGGTTTGATCTACCTACATTTCTTAACAGCACTTCCAAGCCTTTTATGCCAAAGCAGCGCCCAGAAGGCCAACAGAGCACTGTCACGCGAACTCCAGCCGAGCTGAGAGCTGGCTGAGGAACAGCCGAGTTTGGGTTGTCCCTGTTTTTGGCAGGTTTCCCCGGGCCAGCAGCGCTCCCTGGGTTGCTGTCGCTGGAGGGCAGCAGCGGCGCGGCCGTGCCGGACGGCTCACGGAGCAGCACCGCCGGAACGCCTCTGCTCAAAAATAAACAGCGACGATGGGGACATTCCACAAAGCCAGCCACGCTGTCCTCTTAAACACCGCACAGGACACGGTGCACCACAGACAAGAGCACCACAGTTAAGAGTAGAGAAATTGTTAGGAAAAAGAGGATTCTAACAGAAAGAAATTTAAGTGATTTTTATCTGCAATAGCTGTTACAGATACTTGTCCTTCCATCCAGTGCCACTTACCACAGGGCCTCTCCTGCTTCTTCTTTCCAGCCATTCATGCTTCCAGGCTGGCATACACGTTGCCTTGAGTTTCTCCCTGATCATGCGCTCTTCTGGGCGGTCATCCATCTTCTGCAACCCCCTAAGGGTTTCTTTATTCTCCATGTCACGACTACAGCAAAGAAAAAAAAGTCATAAACACAATTAATTTCAGTTAAAGTATAATGCCACAGCATTCTTCAACTTTGTGCCACCCTGTTCTCTCTCTCTTTACCATACAGCAGCTAAAACATTATTTCCACCAGACTGCAAGGAAGCCTTTTAAGATATAACTAACTCATTATTTTGCCATTTGAAGCAGAATACCTGTTTAGAGGGCTATTTCTGTAAAATGTGTGCACTGCTTGTAGCACTTAACAGCCAGTAAAAATTAGTATCTTGGCAAATCCAAAACCAATACAAAAATTACCCTCAGTGTACTGTCATGCCATTCATCAAAGGTTTCACAAGTGTTGCAATGGCTCATGCATTCCTTGGCAATTCAAAGCTTGCAATCTCCATTTTAAAATAATTTACAAAATTAGTATAAATTAAAGAGGAAAATTTCCCATAATCACAGGATGCACAAGCACAAAACTGTGTGTCTAATGCCTCTTCATATATTAACTCTGCTCAAAAAGGAGAATTTGTAAACTAATATACAGTAAGTACCAGAGAATAATAAAATGGCCTGGGTTAGAAGAACCCTCAAAGATCATCAAGTTCCAACTGTCTTGCTGTGGGCAGGGACACCTCTCACTAGACCAAGTTGCCCCACCCAACCTGGCCTGTTTAAACTAGACACAGAAGTCACAAAATTAAGGCTAGTGGCCTTAATTAAGGCTAGTGGTTCTTTCCAATGACTAATGACTCAAGAACTATTAAAGTCAGCTATAAAAAGAGCAAAATTCACAGCAAGTTCGTATCTGTAAAATGAATGTTTAATCCATCTGGGCTTGTACTTTTTCACCTACAGCAAAGTAGTTCCTTGTGATTGCTGGCAACAACAAAAAAGCAAAAAACACTGTTAGGCACTGAGAAACAAATATGAACAGTCTGGAACATTTCCTGATTCTGCTGAGCTATCTGCTAAATCACCAAGAAAACCACATTCTTAAGCAGCAGCACATGATCCCCACCCATCTTCTTGAAGCCAGTGCTCTTTAAAATAAGCAAGCTTGATTACGCCAACTGTCAGAATGAGATTTTATTCCAAAAATAAGATCATAATTTAAAGAGGAAGACTATATAATAATTTAGCTACAACCACTGCTTTCTTCCATGCAATCTCAGCTTTTAAAACATTTAACCATGCAGTCACAACTGCACGTATGTACTGTATAACCTAAAAATATATTCCCTGCAATATTCATTTCAATAAAATTATGTTAAAATTACAATTCCTATCTTCAGCAGTATTGTATTACTAAGGTCATTTAGCACAAACCTGTACTTTAAAGAAAATCAAAAGTTTTTGCAGGTCTGAAGGAGAGTACTGTTATTTTTGTTTCCTTTTCTCGTTGTAGAGACAAAGGAAACAAAGGATTCTGAGACAGGAAATAATTCTTCCTGTTTAGAGCTGAAACGTAATAAGCAGATGGACACTGTAAAGAAAATATATTTTCAGTCATGCTAACTTCTAAACTTACTGTTAATAACCGATTTTAGATATGTGGAACTGCGTGATTCTAGTGATTAAGGACTTAAAAATGTTCACAAGTAGAAACACAATCCACCTAAGAAAGAATGTTTTTTCAGAGGTTAAGCATTCATGCTTAATTCTAAAAGTAATGCAAGTGAATTCCACAACATTGCCTTCTAGATGCAGAGACAAAAGTCATGATAATTAATGAAAAATAAAGGTATTATAGCACTAGGTAGAGTCCAAATGAAAAATGTGACTGGGAGTTTCAAATGCAGAAGAAACCACTGTGTAAAAACAGTCAACTTTAAATTTTTTCCTCAGTCAAAAAAATATGTTCAGAGACAAAAAATATTTGATAAGAACAGCACAGGTCTGAAGTAATGTAGGTGCAAGTTAAAATATCATTACTCTACCTTTTATATTAGTTATTTCATGGCATGAACCATCTCAGTTGCATGAATATTTCATATACTAGACAGAAAACACCACAGCAGCAGTGAAGGAACGACACAGTATTTCATTTGTTCATATAACCATGATTAACTTCTCAAGTGATATAAAAAAAGTCTTTTAGAGGCCCTTGGACTTGAATTCATGAACAATGTAATACAACAGCAGAGGCTTCACAATCTCTGCTTGTTCTCTAAAAAGCAGAAGCAGCTATCTTCCTCTCACGTGACAGCGAAACCGATCTACTCTTGTCTGCACAAAGAACTCTTGTGCTTTCTCTACACGCAGGTGGGAAAGAACAACTGTGCCTGAAAGCTTTTGCTTGGTAAATCGGTTATCTTCTGCAAAATTTAGGTTGTATGTATATCTATATAATTCTTTTTATTTATAGAACACAACTTCTTAAGTGATCAAAACAACTTCATATTTTAACTCAAGCCTTGGCTAAAATATTCATTAAAATATTCATATCTGCTGCGTCTGTGGAAAAAAATATTTTTCCCGTGACTGCACCAAACTCCTACATACTGCAAGATACCCTCACCTTGTGACCCTGAACCTGCGGGGTTTGGGGTCTGGGATTTTGGTTGTTTTGTTTTTTTACATTTTGAGGGAGTTAAGCAAACTCCCTCATCTATTCCAGGCAAGCTGATGTTTTTCTACACAGCAATGTCTAGTTTTCCAGTCTCTAGATCACTGTACCTCAGCACAAAATAAAACCAAGAAATCCAGAGCATATTCCACCAAGGACTTCATCCTGCAGTGTACAGAGTATTTTGATCTTCATAGAGCAGCACCTATTTGTGATAGCCATGTACTTAAGTGACTCTCAGGTAGTGTTTTATTTGAATCACAGTGCAAAGCTAATGATCAAGCTAAAAACAAACCTCAGAGAACATGCTTGGAGCAGGTGAGCCTTACATTTCTCAACAGCCCACCCTTCTGCTTCATTAGGAAGCAAGGATTTTGCTCTTAAATGCTTCAGCTTCTTGTGAGTCAAACAAAGATAAAAGACACTTTTTTCTGACAAATTTTAAATTTTTAACTTTCCCTCCCTTCCCCTTAAGGCAACTCCAAATATGCTCTGAATTCTTTGTATTGGTATTTTCAAACCAACAGATACCAGCTTCTGTGTAGGAGTAGTCAAGAACTTCCAAAGAAATGTGTCTAAACTGAGTTCTTGAGTACTGAGCAAGGTCAACAATGTGATGCATACTGGAGTTTAATGCCTAAGATCATTGATCTGAACCTTAATAATGCCATAATTCACTTTGGATGATTTGCTTCATGAACTACAAAACTCAATATGGTAAGACTAACACATGGCATGGAAACAATCTACTGCACCATCTCATGCAACAGAGACGGCAAAATGTCCTTCATTTCTGTGTCTTTTGCAAACAGCAATTGAGTAGCTAGATATCAGATTTCTAATTTCCGATATTCTGGTGGTTTAGAGTCTTTTTTGCCCTCCTGGATGTTTCGGGGCAGACGCATGAAAGAGACAGAGGCTTCAAGGTTGAGTTTCTCCAAGGTCTATCACTTTGTTTATTATTCCTTATCTCATAGTTCTCTCTGTGCCCAGCGAGGTCTGTCTTGAACACCGGCCACAGCACAACTGCTCTTCCCTCGAAAGCTTGTCCCCTTTTATACAGATTATTACGAACATATTGTTTACCATTTCCTACCAATGTCCACCATCCACATCAAACAGACCATACCCACCTGGCCCAATCTCCACAAGCCACATTGTGCTAACGTCACATCAGAAAATGGAGGTGAAGAAGAAGAAGAAAAACCTAGGGAACCGCCNAGATCCTTAACAACTTGTTTTCTGTGGATCAATGACTCAATATTTTACAATGAGGTATGCAGTACACATGCTATGAACTATAGTAAAGTACACAAGCAAACTTCACTTCTAATAGCTTAGTGAATTCAGTACTAATTCTGCAAGTATTTTTCTTACAAAGGTATATAATGGTATATAAAAGCTCCACTGTAGTTCTGGTTCATTTGCAAATTGCACATTTCACTGTACTTCTCAACAGCTATCTTATATGGGCAAGAAAGGTTTAGCCAATAGGCAGACTGGACCACATTTTATTAGCAGCAGGAAGGCAGGGAAAAGGCAAGCTCTGAAATAGGAGTCAATTCATCAAGAAATAGAAGTTCAATTTGCTATAGCCACAAGTACCCAGTCATAGCAAGGAGAAAAATTATTAGCTCCTGAGTTGTTTGGGTTGGGGTTTTTTTTTGGTTGGGTTGTTGTTTTTTTTTCCTTTTAAACATTTGTCTGAAGCAATTTAGCAAAAATAACTTGCTTAACAGCAGTTGTCAAACCATGGGGAACCACAGGAAACATTATGAACAAAAGTGGTCACAAAGCAGCTATGTCAGAACAATCAATGCAGTTAGTAACAGGTTTGATGGAAGAGCACTGGATGAGAAAGAACAAATTCTGCAGACATTATATAATCTGTTCAATACAAATGCCGTCTATTGTAACAATCAAAACTGGAAGTGACCTTGGATGGGATATACTAATGGTTGGGATATCCTAATTTTGAGGATCTTAAGCAAGAATTAAGAATATGGTCACCCAGCTAAATGCAACCAAAGCCTCAACAGGCCCCCCCCAGAACACCAGGCTAGTTGGCTGGCCAGCCAGGAGGCACCGCATAGGAGCAGTGCTCAGTGTGAGCAACAGGGACAGAAGAGTTAGCCATTCCCTGAAGTGAGGAAGCCAGCTAGCATGTTAGGTACCTTCTTGCTGTTAACAATTCCAGTAGTGCTCACAGTTTCTCTTTTGACATTGAGTACTTTTAATGAAATCAAGATGAATAAATAAAAAAACAGAGCAAGATGGACAAGCCAATGGTCTGTTGTCCTGTCAAGTCTCCTGTTCCTTCTCCTGCTGATTCACTACTGCAGACATCTATCATCTAACCACATGTGTCCATTCCAACAATGCAAAAGATCAGGTATGGCTCAGACTATGAAAAACTGCACAGGGAACTTTCTCAACCTGGTAATAAATGACAGCAACTGCTACTCAATAACAATAGTATTGAACATGCTACTTCCTAGAGACAAAGCTACCTGGCTTCCTAAAATAGTTACAGAGACTTTAGCTGAATGTTATAGAAGTGTGGAATTTAGTTGTATTATTCTGTTAAGAGTAGCCCCATGAAAGCTGGTATGTCAAAAGGTGCAATTGTCAGAGTATTCCACTGCTAACAGGACAATACTCTCAACCAAAGCTCTAACTACACAGACTGAGCCACCCCCTTCAGCTGGAATCTCGCAAGCCCTGCTCAGGAATGATCATCCTTCCTATGAGCCTCAGTGATGAAAGCTCAAAACTCCAAAGGTAGAGACATCAAAACATACAGAAATAGATTTCCTGCACAGATTTTCTAGCTCCTATGTAAAACATTTGTTTCATTTCTTGCTCTTTCATTCTGATCCTAGTGAATCCTTTGAGATAGATTACTCAGTAGCCACAGAAAATGAGTCTTCCTACAAAACAGCCTCTGTTTGCAATAGGTATGTGCTACAAAGCTAATGAAATGGGCTTATCTCATGTATTTCTTAAAAAAGCTAACAGACATCTCACAGCAGTATTACAGAAAGTTCTTAGTTCTCTCTAATCGTTTCTATCATTATTTAGTTGGCCAGTCACAGTCCAGATGGATCAGCGTGTACACACAGGTGTTCTCAAGATGTGAAAAACAGCAGTAACGTTACATGATCTCTCAGACTCTACAATTGCATACTAAATGCTTTCGAGAGAGAACTAGGTACTTTACCTCTAAAACCCTTAAAGTTTATGTCATTATTGAGCAGAATTTCTAGGACTTACAGGAGGTAGATAATTTATACTGATACAAGAGACCCAAAGGTAATAATAACTGTGTAGTTTATTTTAATGATGAACTTTGTTTAATACACCCAAAATGAGATGATAAAGGTTCATATATTTATTAGTGTATGACAAACTTCACCATCCCAGCAGAGAGCAGAACCCAGGATGCCCAGTTCATGTTATGCCAGCTGAAGAGAATACACACGTCCTGTCCCCATCGTGGTGCAACACAGCACTGGGCCTTACTTCAAAAACAACAGCAATGTCATTACACAGACCCAACAGCAGCACTCACTGACAGCTATATGATTAGCTCATCTGCACCAGGTTATAGGATCTCAAGCATAGGTGTCAGGGATTCTTTTCCCCAGGTTGGCCCACCAGAGCTGTCCTCTAGCTCTTACTGAAGTTTAATAACCATATCATGTAAGTCAACTCCCTTTTTAACAGAATCAAATTCTTCACTTCTAGAAGAAGTTTGATCTTTTAGGCACCAAACTGATCTTTCACCACAGATTCATCAAGGCTGTCCTAGCTCAAAATAGGAATACTAGCTGAAATGTGATTGGTATATGGGAAGGATCAGGTGAGAGCACATATGGCCCTTGCTGATGGAGAAGTCAGAAGCCAGTAACAGAAAGATGCGAATCAAAGGTAGGGTAAAACCCAAAACACAATTCCTTAAACAAAATTCTCACTGAAAATTATTTTTATATGTCAATATGCCAGGTCCATATCCTACTGTTTCAAGTGTCTGTCCTATTTTTTAAAGATAAAATTTCTTATCATATATTAGGTGACTGCCAGAGAAAAGTAAAACATCTCCACACATAATGCACAGAATTAAGAGGTTCTTAGCCAATTTTATTCCCCTGTCACCAGTAGAGAATATCAGATATTTCATATTAAAAAAAAAAATTATGCTTTGAATCAGCTTAAGATACTAGGCTTAATCAGATAAATGCGCACACTACATTCTCCACCCTCAGTAAGAATGGTGGAAATAAGAAAGGATACAAATAGCTCGGACAGGATAAGCTACATAGAATTTAAAAGCTACAACCTACTAAATTATTTCTGTAA